>CM070617.1:56562558-57076374 GCA_036346255.1 Ampelocalamus luodianensis | reverse complement strand
AGTAACACGCTAGGATCATAAGGTGTTGGAGAAGGCTTGCTATCGGAAAAACCAAAAGCGGCTCAAGACCTTTTCCACATAATGAGATTGCAAAAGTGTAATCTCATCCTCACCTCTAACCAATTTAATGTTTAGAATAACATCACCACTCCCGGATCTTTCATATCAAAATTTTGAGACAAGAATAATTTGACTTCATTTATCACATTGATGTTTGTCCCAAAAATCGAGTGTCATCCACATACAAGAGAATAACTCCTCACCCCCACCATAGCGATAGTATACACATTTATACGCCTCATTGGCAATGAAGCTGCGAGATGTCAGCGTTCTATCGAACTTTTCATGCCCTTGCTTAGGAGCTTGTTTTAGACCATACAAAGATTTCAACAGTTTTAACACCTTGCCTTCTTGACCTTCTACTACAAATCCATCAAGTTTGTTCCATGTAAATTTTCTCATCGACTCTCGTTAAGAAAAGTTGTCTTAACGTCCATTTGATGAACGAGAAGAACATGTGAGGCAGCCAAAGCAAGTAGTACTCGTATTGTGGTCGAGTCTAACAACGGTGAGTAAGTGTCAAAGAAATCTTCGCCTTCTTTAGTGTAGCCCTTGGCAACAAGCCGAGCCTTGTACTTTTCAATAGTACCATCAGGCCTAAGCTTCTTTTTGAACACCCACTTGCATCCTCTGAGTTTGCACCCATAAGGTCTATCTGTCGGCTCCCGAGTTGCATTAGTGATAATGGAATCCATTTCACTACTGACTGACCTCCTTCGATGTCTGCATCGGAAGATGCATATGCTTCTAAAATAGACTTGGGAGTGTCGTCCACAAGGTACACAGTGAAATCATCACCAAAGGATTTGGTTATCCTTTGTCTCTTGCTCCTTCTAGGAGCTCCACATCATCCTCCTCATTGACAAGTTCATGTGTATGTTCAAAGGTTGGTGGTGTGATTGGCGAGAATTATTTGAGAGGGTTGGCTAGTAGTGTTATGTGTATCCTTCATTGGAAAGATATTCTCAAAGAATGTTGCATCTCGAGACTCCATAATTGTACCAACATGCATGTCGTAGTACCTCGGTTTTAACTATCAAAAATCTATAGGCAATACTATGATTAGCATATCGAGAAAGACACAATCCACGTCTTAGGTCCAAGCTTGCGTTTCTTAGTTATTGGCACATTGACTTTCGCAAGCACCCCATATACGCAAATAAGAAAGTGATGGTTTTCTCCCAATCCATACCTCGTATGGTGTTTTGTCCTTATTTCTGTTAGGAACTCTATTTAATACATGATTAGGCGTTAGCAAAGCCTCCCCACCATGCCTTAGGTAAACCCGCGATGTCTAACATGGCATTCACCAAGTCGATCAAAGTGCGGTTTTCCTTTCGGCAATCCCATTTGACTCGGGAGAATAAGGCGTCCTCTCATGTATAATGCCATGTTCCTCACAAAATAAGTCAAATTCGTTGAAAATACTCTCCACCACGATCGACCTAAGTCTTTTATCTTTACTGTTTAGCTGGTTTGCAACCACGCTTATAGATTCTAAAATAGTCTAAAGCCTCGTCTTTCGTTTTCAATAAATACACATATGAACCTAGTTGCATCATCAATCAATGTCATGAAATATCGTTTTCCACCCTTCGTTAACATTCCATTCATCTCGAAAGATCCGAATCACGGGAGTTCTAGTGGTGCCAAATTTCTCTCCTCGCGACCTTGTGAGGCTTCGAGGTTGCTTTGATTGCACACGACTATGGCATTTAGAACCTTTGGTGATGGAAAAGTTTGGAATTAAATTCATACTAGAAAGCGAGACATTAAACCAAAATTAATATGACATAGCGTGAGTGCCAAGCGTTAGCCTCATCATCCACCTTTGTCACAAATATGGTTCCACGGTTTATTGTAGAAATCGAAAGGAAAAGCGGAACAAGCCTCCGCACTCATAGCCTTTACCAATAAAATGTCCATGTTTAGACACGACTACTTTATTAGACTCAAATACCAACTTAAGCCGTCTCTACATAAGCAGGAGCCACTAACGAGATTCTTGTCTATAGAAGGACATGCTGCACGTTCTTGGTGCACGATCTTTCCAAGTAAACTTGAGATCTACGTGCCAACACCATGAGCGAAGCATGTGACCCATTCCCCATTAGGGCGGAGGAATCGGGCGACTGATAAGAGAAAACAACGAAATATCGGCACACATGTACATTAGCTCTGTATCAATCCACCCGGTTGGTAGATTGACTAAGCGAAAAGAATAGTAGGTAAATTGTCATACCCAGTCCCATCTCGGTCTTGCCAATGGTCACGTTGGCAGACTTAGAAGTCCATCCTCTGGTGCCTTCTTTCCTTTGCGTTGTGGGCACTTCTTGGCCATGTGACCGGGCTCACGCACACAAAGCAAGTTCTATCATCACGATTGTTGTTGTTCTTCTTCTTCTTGAAGTTGGTTATCTGTTGGACTTTGACAAATTTCCCTTTGTTCTTGCTTGAGGTTTACGTACCACATTGGCATTGGGTGCCCTCCATCACCCTTGGACCTGACGTCCTTTTCGAGCTTTCTCCTCAATTTCAAGAGAGCCAATTAGACTCTCAACGAGTGCTCTTGTCTCTTGTGTTTGAGTCTTTGTTCGAAATTCCTCCATGAAGAAGGTAATTTGCAAAAATACATCGACCACAAACTTGTCGGGTAAGGCACACTTGGGAGTTCGAGTTCCTTGCCAATGGATGTATCTCATGAGCACGATCTACTCTGAGCGGTTATTAACCATCTTGTAGTCATGAAATTGCTCCATGACAAACATGTCATTCTTGGCATCGTTGCACCGTATTTGGAATTGGTGCATCCCATAACTCCTGCGTCTGTCATGTGCATATACACCTGCATGACGATCGGCAAGAACACTAAGAATGCATCCAACAAAGAGAGTAGTGGCGGTCTCGAATTCTTTACGCTTTCGGCATCAAGAATACCTTCGAGCTTGCCATTACTAACCCGAATACATTCATAGCGGTAAGCCAGAGTGACCACGATCGCCATCTCTTAAAGTGCACTGCGGAGAACTTCTCGAGCCTCGATCACATCGGCAAATCCATCCATAGTAAGACCACGATTGCCTATAATAAGGTTTTTGGATTGTTGAACATATAAGCACATGTAGGTTCAATTTATTCCATAAATTAGTCATGACATCATGCACGCAAAATAATAGAACCATCACGGGCATATGAGATCTAGTCATGTCAACCAAGAAAAGGAACATGAGCAGATCTAAAGCGGAGAACATGGCCGTTACGTGCCGATGATTACGATTACGATCGGTTTGTCGATGGTGACAACTGCGAGCGCGGTGTGGATGACACGAAGTCGATGACGATTCGCGGCGGCGTCGAGAAAGATGAGCGAGCTACAGCAGCGATCGCGTGGCGCTTCCCAAAACCTTATTCGCCTCTCGGTGCGAGAACTTGGCGGCGGTTCGGAGACTGCTCACGACGGCGGTGCAGCGTGAGCGGGGCGGAGTAGACTACGTGAACGGCGCGATACAATGGAAGAAGCGAAAACCCTAGATTGATTTCGTCTGCAGTATGGGCGATTCGTGTTTATGGAGGAATCGGGGCGTGTGATCAAGACGCGGCACGCGTTCTCCATAACTCGTAACGAAAGCAGTTAGTCTCGTAACCGATCCGGATTCACGCCACAAAAAGCGGCATAAGGAAGCGGCGTCTGCATCAAGCACGCGCGCCGATTTGGCGGACCATTCACGCAGTGCCGTGCGCGCCCGCCCGCCCGCCCGGCCCGGCGCGCGCGCGCGTGTGTGTTCCTCTAGTTCTCTCCCACATGCCTCAAGTGACTAGGAGTGCACCATCCCTTTTAAGGTGGTCTTCCTCTCCTAGAACTAGCAATATGGTACTAAAGTTCACATGCAACCTTCCTTTGCATGAGTGGGCCTTTGAGATTTAATTTAGGAATTATTCTTCTTGTATGGGCTAGACCCACATAATCCAACACTGTCTAGCATGCCAAATTGAGCCATGTTGGCAAAATGGTTCCGTCAATAGTTTGTGCGTCTGACCGGTGGGCCCAGGTTGTCAATTCCCTTGGATAGAACTTCCCAGTGTGGCTTTGTCAAACGTTTTGTCAATATAAGTGTGGTTCTATTATATAAGTGCTTAAAAGTATAGTTTTAGTAATAGTAGCGTTGTTTTACCAAATTTATTCTGTTAGATAAAAAGTCACGGAGCATAGTGTCGTTTGGCTCTCACGTACATAGGTACCAACAGACGTAGGAGTACTGCTAGTGGTACAGTAAAAAATGGTTCAACCTCAAGGAAGTGAGACTCAGTAAAAAGTTTCGACTTCCAGCGCAGGTGATGGATCAGGACGGAAGCGATGACTCCGAGAATGACGCTGTGCGAGCCTGCAAATAGGGATTTGTCATCTAGCATTTGGAATGGTATCACTGGTTGCTTGAATACGTTATGAAAACTAATAAGGGTCAAAAGACTAAACTTATTTTTGGATGGTTTTCGTTCCTATGCGCCATCACCGAAAATCTGGCACTGAACTGCCGTGCGCCGTGCTACGCCACGAGCGCCTGAGGCTGCCCCCACCGGCCGAGCCACGTCGCCTGTCGTGCCAGCCCGTAGCTACGCCGCGTGCCACCGACGCCATTGCGTCCTCACGCACCCCGCTGGCACGGATCACACCGGCTCCGCTAGCCGCCGCCGCGTGTGTTCGCAGTCGTGCAGTCACGAGACGGCCGAGCTGCGGCGCCATGGTCACGCCGCCAACATGCTCCCACGCTGCCACGCCGGGCCGTGCCGCGCTGCACGCCACCTCCGCGTTGCCACCGGCCCCACTAGCGCCGCAGCCTCCGCGTGCCCTCCCCGTCGGCCTGATGCAGTGCCGCCGTGCTCCCACCAAATCGCCCGCGCGTCCCCTGTCGGCCTAACGACGCGCCGCTGTCGTCGCCGTTGCGTGCTCGCGCGCGCTGCGCTGGCTCACACCGCGCCAACAAACGCCAAATAGTGGGCCTTGTCCCATTTGACTTGCCCTAGCAGACCGGCTGCGAAATGGGCTAGTCCAGCTTCGGAAGAAAGAAAAAAAAGACAAAAAATCACAAAAAATAACCCAAAAAAAATGAAAAGTATCAAAAATTTGCAAATAGACCCTTGAAGCTCTGAAAATTACGAGGAACCTTCGCGGATAAGGAAATTTTGCAAAGAAAAAAAACCTGGAGTTTGGGAAATTTACAGCAGATTTTGGATATTTTTATATATTCTTGCATAACAACCCCTCAGGAATCCGATTTTTGCGGTAGGTTAATAAGTTTAATAGATCATATTGCCAGTAGCATACCTTACCTATAGTAAACTGATTTTACATGGAATTAATTTGTAAATCGTATGCTTGAAAATTGAAAATACACTGCCATGCTTCCTTAACAAAATGTTGTACATGTGCTCTTGATATATAATAAGCCTTAATTCACTAGCTTATAGTGCGGATGCCCGGATGGCAAAGAAAAACTTTTCTCGTGTACAGGACCAAGCCTAGTCATACGTTGATCTCTAATGAATCACTTTGGCTAGAAAATAACATATTCCTCAACTAAATACAAAAATTTTAGCCCTAAGACTTAGAGTCTATATAGCATTATCCTCCACCACTGATTTCTTAATTGAAGAAATTTGTAAGCAGAATATTACAGAGTATATATTAGTTTCACGCCAACAAAATTGTACTCCTGTTGAACTATGATTACAAATCTTTAACTCCGAGTTAATTTCAAGCAAATGCCTAATTCACACGCTATCACTTAGGATTTTACAGTTGGTATGAAAAGATGGAGGAAATTGGATATGTGTGGGATATTGAAAGTTAAGAAACATAGAAAATTATTCAAAATTAAGAGGCATAGAAAATTATTCAAAACAAGAGTCATGGTAGGCACAGTGGGATATCATAGGTCAAAGCCAGAAGCAAATTAGCCTGAAGCAATAAATTAATCTAGTTTATTTTGGGAGACAATTAAAGTAAATTGCATGATTATTATCCTTATCCAGTCGATATAAAAAATAGCATTTACGCTATTACCAATACCCATGCTGTTGGCAACCACAATAATTGTTGCCCACGAAGGTCAATTGATTTGTATTTTCAACAATATGTTAACCACCAACAAGCAAGAATGCACACAACAAATCGAAGATTGCTTGTGCGATCGCACATTTGCCATGTTCGACTATGCACCGAAGCATGCTACACTTATTGAAAATGATACATGCACAAATTGATAAGTGTAGTATGCAACTGCATCACCACCATAAGTAATATCACTTGCTTGAAGCAAATATAGCTCCCGAAATAAAATATAATGATCTATTGGATTTGTTGATCCTGAATGATCTAAATTTGGCCATATTGATTCTGGTATTACAAATTAAAATAAAGCATATAGTTTATCACCCTTAATTAAATTTGGTGTTCCTGTTGAACAATAAATATTCCTATCGAATAGTTATACTATTTGGGTGATTCGATTAGATTTGAAGTCTAGAAGAAAATCTAGTATTTCTGTGCAGATAAACTATGATCAAATATTTATGTTCTAATATTATATTTATGTTCCTAAACAGCATCCTATAGTTTTATGCTGTTAGAACACACTGCTTATGACCACAAGAAAATATACTGCATAATTATAAACTTGAGGTTTAACGATCCAAATTATTTAAAATATGATATGAGTAATTGTTGGGATACGGGTAGGCTACGCTAGCTGATAATTCAAAAATTCTACTACATAATCCAGGATGGCATACAAGAAAGAGATCATAGAACATTACCATCAGCCACATAGTGCAGTGGAAGAAGAGTTGGAGTAGTCTGGTCCAATAAAGAGCGCGTCGATGTAGTGGTCGCAATCGATCGTTCACTGTTGTCGATCGTCCAGTGTAGTCAATCGTTCTCAGCAGCGATTTTCTCCTCCAGGAACCAATCTAGTTCCTCGCCAATATTGTGGATCGTCCTCAAGCGCAATAACACAGTAGCACCTCTACGGTATCCACACATCCGGGGAAGAAACACCGTACGTCGGTGTGCTAGCACCAATTCGCATGGGAAGGCTCTCTCAAGAAGATAGCGATTAGGGTTTTGAAGAACAACTTAACTCACGACTTTTGTGTCTTTTCTATTATGTTCATCTCCTCTGTCTCGTCGTTCTCTCCCAACAGCCTCGAGCATCTCCTTATATATTGCCCGTGATGGATCCTATCTGAACACGTTTGGCAAATCGCATCCGTATTGGTTTATTCCAACCCGTTAAGTGTGTGACCCTGTAGGTTCATGCGTAATCGGTTGTGACTCGAAAACCTTTTCCGACCATGAGTCGTCAGTGGTACCTAGCAGGACATAACAATTTCGAATGCACACAAATTATATCGAACAAACCTTAATGCAATATGATCTACGACCAGGTCCTTATCACTTACGACCAGCTCGTATCTAGTCACGACCAGTCTATATTTAGTTACGACCAGTTCATAACTCCTTACGACCAGTTAGTGATTATGTTGAACCAGTCTACGACCAGCTTGTATCTGCATACAACCAGTTCGTGACTATGTTCGACCAGTCTACGACTAGCTCATAACTATGTTCGACCAGTCTACGACCAGCTCATATCTGCATACGACTAGTTCGTGACTATATTCGACCAGTCTACGATCAGTTCATATCTGGTCAAACTAAAGGACCTACTCATGTATTTTTCCTTTGCCTCACGATATCTAGTTAGACTCCAAGTAAGATATTATGTCATCCATGGACTGTTTAATACTTTCTCGATCAAGTGTCGAATAACTTCATGTGGTCGAACTCTTCGACCACCAGTGGCATAGTCATGCACTTTCTTTATCCGACCACATCGAGGGGCCCAGAGATATCTCTCCTGTTATGTTAGGAGGGGCAAATTGTAATACCCCGAATGTTTCTAAGGAAGGAGAGTAAACGAAAAAGGGGTTTTCTGTAATACTCCAACTTATTGTAATGAAGGAAGTAGTGAAAAGAGAAATTAGACTTTAGAGAAGGGAAAATCTGCAATTATTTGACAACGCGGACTTCGGGCTTTGGCCTAGGAGGCCCATAAGGGGCCGACCACTAATAAAAGGAGGGGGAAACCCTAGCCCACCACTGTAGCACGCATTGCTACAGTGTTCTGCCCGCCACTACGATGTTGCTACTGATATCGCCTCCTCCTTGCACTCCGTTGCTCTCTCTTGGTGGTGCTCTCCCATTGCTGTCGGCAAAGAAGAAAGGTGGAGGAAGAGAGGACAAGAAGGGGAGATGAGCATCTAGCGGGGGGATTTCAGCGGGCACGCGTGTCTCCAAGGGTAACGATTGCCGGTTGTTGTTGTTTGATTAGTCGTAGAAGTGAAACCGATTAAATTTGATTGGATCAAAGTCTGTCTGCGGTAAATTCGAATCTGTCCAGTATGTTGCGTGGTATGTTTCGGGTTCTAAAAGGCTGAATTTGAAGTTTTGATCTCCTAGAGATATTTAGATAATGTTCTTAGCTTTCGGTGGCTGCCAAGAACACATGATTCCGACATACGGATCAAAAGTTATGATCGTTTTAGTTTCTGCTGTCCAGAATTCTGACGAGAATTACCTTGTAAGTTGTCTTCTAAAATATGTTTATGTTAATGGACGATTCAGGGTTTTCACCCAACTAGGTTATTGTAGAGAATTTCATAAACTTTTCATATTGTTAAAGAATGCTTCATTTGGAGTTGTAGATCAAAAGTTATGGATGTTTTATTATTGCTGTCCTAGTTGTTCCGACAGCTTCTGTTCTGCTGTTTCATTTGACTATTAGCAAATTAAATTGGCCGAATTAGGTTATCTCGTCAACTAGAAAGTTGTAGATATGTTCGTTAAGCTCATGTAGGATCTGGGCTCACCTCATTTGGAGTCCCAGGTCAATAGTTATGCTCATTACTGTGCTGCTGTCTAGATGCGATTCCATGGTGTTGCCGGAATTTCAGATTTGGGTTTATGACTATGTCTTAGGTGTGCAAGAGGGTATTGTAGGATGTTAGGACGTGTCAAGTACCATGTTGTTCTTATTTCATTTATTTAATTGTTTAGGCAGCGAGGCTACGGGCTTGGGAGCATCATCGTTGTCTGTTAACGCATCGCATCGCGGAAGGCAAGTACAATGACTTTTGTGTGATTTGTAAACACTGGATGGTCGATGATTAGTATTGTGTTTTGTTTGTTATGTGAGAAGCTCAATGTTCATGTTCCGTCCACGGGAATGGAATATCCACGGGAGTGGAGATTATAGTATTCAAGAGGTTCCGATGATTATGTTCTTTGCGTATGCCTTTTCATATGTGTGGAGATGATATTAGTCATTATTCATAAGTTTATTCATGCATCCATGTTCATGTTCCGTCCACGGGAGTGGAGCTCCACGGGAGTGGAGTCTAAAGTCCCATCAATTCCAGTTTGAGCAAGTGAAGTCCCACCATTCCAATGTGGGCTGTTTTGGACACCCGTATGAAGCGTTCTTCATACGGTATTTTGGATCCCCGTGTTTCGATAAATACGGGCTTAAGTGAACACCGACGGGTGTGTCACTAGCTATACCGATATATGCATGTGTGCAGTCCATTCTTCGATTACATTCATTCATTTCATGCATTCCCAAATATTCGTTTGTGGTATGTACAGAAATTGTGAAAAGGTTGTCTTGTCATTACTAGTTGTATGTTAATTTATTCCATGTACTTGCTGAGTTCTGGACTCACTCTTGCTTCGTTTATTTATTTTAGGTGATCAATGAAGATGTTTCTCTTGGGCGGGAGTAGTCATGCACCACTCATTCACCCAACCTTACACCTATTCCAATAAAAGAACTAGATTATGTTATTCTTTTATTAAGTGACGGACTGTAATAAAAAAAAACTTAGATGTGGATGACATTTCTTTATTCTACTTGCTAAGGTTGATTAGTTAACTGCAATTGTCCCTAAACATTCGACCGTCATGTTTACCTTCATGGATGCATTAGACTTAATTATTCAGAATTCGTGAACTGTTGTTGGATATAGTGTTAATAACTGTTTAGGCTCTAAAACAATGTTGAACATTTTATTTTTAGTCGATGAGTTTTGTTGAAATCCTGCTGCAGAATTGTTATAGATTAGGCTTTTGGGTAACATTTTGGCTTCCGAATAGCCAGGGTATTACAGTTGGTATCAGAGTGGGCTTTAGGTCCGTGGTAATTAAGTTATTAAAATGACACACTATGCACAGTAGGTGGGGTTGGGAAATCCATTGTTTCCTCATTTCTATTGTTATGTTTCATTTGTTGAGCAATTGTTGAATTGTTTCTGTACTATCTTTCTTGTTGTTAATCTATGATATGATATGATCCTCTATACCTATGAATTTATTTGTGTGATTGCTATGAGATGATATTCTATATTCATATTGATTATTGGCTATGGGTGACGTTGAGAGGTTGAGGTCGTGGTGGTGGCCCTGGGTTTGTCAGATTACACCACCGTTCGTGGTAACAGAATAGAGTAGTATCTACCCCGAATACCATAGTTGAGTGTTGAGGTGAGTTTCTTTAGAAAATATTATTCTCTTCCTTGTTTCGAATGTGGCGATTACGGTGTTAGTTGCGATTGATGAAGTATTCTGGAGTTAGTGTTTTACATTTCTTCTGATGAGTTTCCATTGATCTTTCTTGATTCATTATATCGACTACTTGTTCTCCTAACTGCTGGTCTAATGTTGTTTCTTGGGAACGTTAGTTATCGGCGAAATTTATCTTTTCTTGGGAGTTCTGCCCTTCTTGTTGGAGAATGTGAATCATTTATTCGCTTGGTATTCTGGATACTGAAAGTTTTTTGTTACAAGTTCTTTATCATGTGAAAGCTTTGGCTTGATGTATTTCTTTTGAATTCTTTCAATTGTGGAATTTAATACCTCTTTTTCTAAAAGATTGTGTTAAAACATTTAAGTGGTGTCTTGTCATGCTTAAGTAAGAGGTGTTAATTAAATGAATTAACCGTTATGAGATAAGTTATCAGATTTGGGTTATTGGCTTTGTGCAAGCAGTTTATTCTTAACTAGTATCCATGGAAGTGAATTGACGAATGCGAAATGTTGTTGTATTTAGTACATGATGAATTTTAGATAAGAGTTTGTTCATACTATTCAAGGACCTATTGTTATTAAGAAGTGTGGAAATGTTGATGAACCGGTTTGATCCTTACGATCGAGTAATCTGTTAAATTTGTTAGATGGATTGGAATCTAGGTCCTCTTTCGGTTATTCTAATCGCTAGTGATGGTTAAGTTAAGGATGTGTTCAAATGTTGCCTTGATAAATATTAATTTTGAATCTGTCTTCTATTTGGATCTTCATGATCTTATTTGAATGATAGCTTTACTTGATTCTTGCCATGCTAAAAATTATTGAAACATGTTTAAATGACTAGATGAACAATGATGTATCGCCTTGTGAAACCTTGTCTTATGTATCCTATATTATTAAAGTTAAAAGACCTTTCATTCTAATTGCTGAACATAAGTTAGAATGTTGATTATATCCTCTTAACTGTTGTTGAGGTTGCAAACAGAGGTAGGATCATGATTGTGCCATGTGTGGCTAGAGAGCATTTAGTGTGTACTATCTTGGCGTCGAGTGTTAGTAATAGTTAAATGGATGAAAGCTAATAAGACATTTCTGTTGGTGTACATTGGTGAGATTGTCAAGTTCTATTATCATCTTGTTGAAAGAGTTTGTTTCAATTATGAGGTTTTTGCACTGGGCTTTCCCTAGATCAAGTATATGCAATCTTATTTAGATTTTAGAGACATGATGAAGTAGTTCATTGTGTTTCTTTAAAAGTTCATGAAGTGATAAGAGATTATGATGATTCTTGCTAATAACATATTATTTCGTTGATTAGTGTGATTGTCAGACTGTGGCTGTGATGATAATGTTGAACGAATTATAAGAAAAAAAGAAATTGATCAGTTGCATGATACTGTTTTAGTGAAAGTGTTTCGATTTTTGTGTTTGTTATCTTTGGACCTCATGAGTTTTGTGGTAATTGAGTTTGTTTCGAGCAAAGAGACGGGTTGAAAGATTTTATTGGTTCTTAAGTGGTTCCTATGATTTTGTCTTAAGAGCTTATACCCATGTTGGATCTGAAATTCAATCAATCATATACCCATGACAGGGTAATTCTGTGATATGCTTATACCCATGATAGGGCAATTTTGTGATATGCTATTAATAAAGATCGAATCTCGGTATTAGGGGAGAGAAATGCCCAAAAAGTTTGAATGTCGTTGTATTTTCCAAAAGAAAAAGATCTTTAGTATGAAGATACACGTATTAGTTAAGCTAAATTTAAGGTTTAGTTTATACTCCTATGCGCTAGAAGCGGGGAGCCTACCAAATACTTTCCAATTATAGAGCAGTTACCACAGTGTTTACTTGCAGTAAATACGTCGCTAAGAGTGGAATACCGCGGGTTGAATAATATATCCACCTTTGTGAAATTATCTTATTGGTTCTTGATCTAAAATCTATGGGGGTGCCTACGGTTCTAAGGTATAATGACACTAGTCAAAACAATTATTAATCATTCCTTTAACTCTCTTGACGAGAACTCATCTTGAAGGTGAAATACCTCATGAAGAGGTTCATCATGAAGATGAAAGCCCCAGCAACTTGATGTGCACATATTACAATGTTAGGAATGCAGAATGACCAAGAATATTTTGTTTGGAAAATAACAAAGATATGATTAACACTGAGATACCCTCAATTTAGATGATATGGGAAGAAAACTATCGATAATCACTTTGCCTCTACAATTGCTAAAGTTTCCCTAATAAGAACACGGATCCGAAACCAAAGTCCATGGCCGAGTGCTTGAAACATTCATATCAGGTCACATAATAAAAGCATATAAGGCTGAACCAAAATTGTTAAATAAAAGTATTGGAACCAGGTAGTTCTGACTTGATGGGTCATTATGAAGATAATGAAGTGGTGAAATCTATGATTCAAAGGTCCCTGTAGAAACCGTTACTCTCCTATTATGAGTGATATAATATTTTGTGGCATAATAATTCTCACAAATGGCATAAACAAAATATGCAGTCAATGGGTTCTGAAAATCCTTGATATGATCCTCAAAGGACACAAAATTCCTAGTAAAAAAGAAAACAAAATTATAATATATATAAAACTCATACTAAATAGTCTCTTACCTATAGTAAAAACATCTCCCCAAAGGGAAATTATTTTACCAGTCGATCTGTTAATCACACCAATAAATATATGATCCCTTGAAGTAGACAAGAACCCATCAGGACTCGAAAAATGAAATAAGAAACCTAAAAACCAGAAGTGTGCCACACAAGCACTTATAAAGTGCATCTTCCACCAGAAGTTAGTGGAATAATGGTTTCCTCTAGTACCATGAAGGTATGGCATACATTGGTGATATTGGCAATTAATCCCCTAAAATTCAAAACTAAGTTTGGTTATATTTTACTCTAGAATGGTACAATTATACTTTATAGTTTTCCATAACAGACTATTCGTTGTAACTTTAACCATCCAGAGATAGTTACAAAATATTAAGACCCTGAAATACTTTGATAAATCGTGTCTAGAAGGCATACAACTTTGCAACTAGTATTACCTCATATCCTCTGTAAGGATAATCTACTTGTGTTGCATAATCAAATAGTGGTATTTGATAAGTTAAGCATGTTACTCCCGAATAATATTTATCCTAAAATCTCCAAATGAGTAATAGGATATCTGTATGTAAGACTCTACATTGTGGTAATCCAGTTGATTTGATCACAACATACTTGCCTATATTTATTTTTGAAAAATGTATGAAAGGCATTAGAGCAACAAGACTTCAGCGGAAATTATCTTCAGGGGGCATATGTTAATCACTGATCATCATACTTGAGATTTTAAAAATCTTAGTCAAGCCTAAAAGGTGTTGATACGATGATTACTGATTAAATTCACCTTAAAGGTTTTACCACTTAACAGTTTAGATCCAGTTGGTTGATAATGCAAAGATCATGAAGATCACGCATAAATCTTGATGATCATTACTAAATCATGAAGATATGCTGACTATCTGTCAAATATCTATAATGTAAAGTCCCATAATAGATGTAGATTACTTTGTAGGAAGTGCAACCATCTCTTAGCGGTCATCTAAGCAGACTTTGGTTGCTATTCCCAAATTTTTTATTCTCATGAAATCCAGAAGTAGTGAGGTAAAGATCCTGCAAATAAAGTCTTGTGAACATCCAGTTGATTTATTCATTAAATCTCTATCTACATCTGGTTTCCAAAGATGCATTCATAGCATTAGAATGAGACTATTTTTAAAGAGTTGAAGAGCTCAGTGGGAGTAAATCCCTAAATCATGACCCTTATCAAATCCTGAGGATTTATCTAAAATCTTGAAGATTGGATCCCGAGGATTAAACATTGTACTGTTTTCTTGGTGAGTTTTCCTAAAATTTTCTCATATGAAGGTTTTTAGTGAGGCAATAAAACAAGTGTAATGCAACTTACGAATATAATTTACTCTTTTCTTCATTCCTTTTTTTCCAATGGGTTTTTGGAATAAGTTTTTTATGAGATATTTGCATATCGTTGTCTACTGCCCAAGGGGGAGTGTTACGAAACATAATTATAGGCAAAAGACTAAACCGCCCCTGGAGAGCTTTCACCCCTGTGGGCTATAAATATGAGGACCCCCCTATGTACATGATAGATGAATAAAGATCTTGGATCCTCTATACACTTATGTCCATATTGCTCCTATTGTGTTCAAGTTATTGGTCTTGTATGGATTGATCTACGAGTCAGTAACGTGACGACTACCAAAATCTCAACAGAATATAATTTTTGTTCTTCTTTTATTTACGGGTACAGACTGACGCCGGCACGACACCCCAGTGTGCAGTTTGCTCTCGCCCAAGTCAGAGAAACATGCCGTAATGAAACCTTAGGATGAGAAATCTCTATGAGCATTTTTAAAATTCTCGAACAAATCTCCCACGTCTAAACCCGTACATAAACAAGAACATGGTTTGCTTTGATTGCCACTCTGGATTGTCGTCAGTCTAAGGACAAATCTATCACATATGACATGCATAAATGAAAGAAAGCAACAAATTAAATAAAATGAAACAATTTATGGATTTATGAAATAAGTTCATGAATTATAAAAATAAAAGAGAAAACAAAATTAAAAGTACAAACTAATGGAGAGGAGCGGCAGAGGAATGCTTCAGAAGTTGCCTATGGTGATGGAGGAGATGGAGAGAGACCATGCTGGTGGTGTCGGTGCCCTCTTTTCTTATTCTCCAGTGGAGAATGTTACGATGATAGAGTGGTGAAAATTAGGGCTAGCTGTTGACACTAGATACACATACAAATTAAAATCACAAGCGAAAGTCATATGTATTTGAAGGTATCGAAATCTTCAGGGAAGCGAAGGATAAATTTACTACTTAGAATAGATTACTACTAACTAAAGCGATGATCAAAGAGATGATTTAATAAACTAAAAGAGAATAAGCAAGGTTATTCAACTTAGAGATCCTCCCCTCGGCTAGGTTCACTTACTGTAATTCATGACTACATTGATCTAATAACAATTAGCACTTCTCATACTAGGGTGCTCTCACCCTACAAATCTACACCAACTCTTTCAAAGTTTCACCCCTATTATGAGTTCATCACCTTAATCACCACCGGCAATACTTGCACTACATACATAGATCGGCCTAATAGATATTTACATCTACAGCTAAGCAATCAATAACAGTCCATGGCTAATTATCAACTAAGCAAGAAACATAATATCAAGTTGACACAACTAAAGCATAAAAAAGTACTAATAATATAGTTCAATCCATAAGCCAAGAATTACAGCAACATCTACACACCCAAGGGAAGAAAGTGAACTACTCACACATAGCTCAACGAGACGAGGAAGAAAAGCTCTAGAACCATAGCATCATTTGGCTATTAGAAGGGCTTGGATGATCTAATCCCAACTAGCACTAATTATCGGGTTAGAACTCGATTAATCCTGGCCTAGTCAACTAGAGCCCTCGAAATCTTGACTTTCCAACAGATTTTGCAATTTGGACTTCAGAACATGTATGCCCTCACTAGAGGGGAAGTGCCAGGTATATATAGGGACCGGCGCCCATCATGGCGCAGGTGGGTGCCAAATGGCGGTGTTGACATGGACTCTAGTCCCTCAGCTCCGGAACCTTCCCTCTTTCTCTGATTTGTGTCCCCTTTCAGATTTGATTCTGTTTCCCTTCTGAATTCCCTCTTCTTTCCTTTCTCTGATTTTTCCTTTTCTGAATTTCTCCGAACGAGATGTGGTTGGAGGCATTTGGAAGCAAGGGGACCCAATTGGTGAATTGCAGAAGTCATCGCCGGGTTTGCTATGGGTGGGCGCGCCAAGTGCGCTGACCTTGGGTTGTGGGGCCAAATCGGTTGTCTTCTGAAAGGCGTCTTGATGAATTCCAAAAATTGATCTTTCGCAATTTGACGTAATTTGGCATGATTTCAAGCGCTTTCTACAAAACAAGGTTCCAAACAAAATATTTCTCATCGAGGGTAGTTAGCGGTGATAAATCATAATGTTGTCATTGTCATGTCATAAAATATGGAGAATAGAGAATCGAGAAAACATGTGAATGTTGGGTACCAACACGGGCTACAATGGTGGAAGGATTTTATAGGGAACCTTGACCCATAATACATTCTTAATCATGTGAGACCACTATTTTTAGGTTTGAATGGCCATCAGGGCTCAAAGGTAGTGTCGGAAAGCTCTAAAAATCATACAAACAACTCTCCTCATCAAGAGGCTTCGCCTCACCGCGAAACAAAATCTTGTGAAATGGGGTTCTCTAGAAGAGTATTTGATCTGCCAATGTAGCTCATGTTTCAAAGGTTGTAACTTCCTCATTCAGAGTCCAATTTAAGTGAACAATTTTGTATTTTTCAACGAGGTCTACAATTTATTTCTTCGGGGTGTGAATCATGTTTTAGGAAATGGCAAATCTATATCTTTCTAGAGAGATGTGTGGATTCATCACTACCGCACTGAAAGTTAGGATTGATAAACTTTTCAGGATATGTGGGGATCCTGAGATTTGTGTGGCTAATTGCTGGGTGGAAGGGGCTTGGGACATTCATTTTGTCAGAAATTTTGGGAGCGAGGAGAAACTTCATTGGGATAGCATGAAACATCTGTTGAATGGGGTGGTTTTAACAGATGGCAGAGATAGAATGAGGTGGTGTCTAAATAATTCTGGGCAATTTTCAGTCAAATCATTATATAGACATTCTGCTTATGGTGGGGTGACTAGTTGGAAGTTCCAGAGGTTGTGGAGTAGCAGAATTCCTCTGAAGGTGAAAATCTTCTTGTGGTAGGCCTTTTAGGATTGGATTCAGACAGTAGAGCAACTTAGATTAGGAGGTTGGAAAGGAGATGCTAATTGTGTTCTATGTGGGGTTATCGAGGATGCTATGTAATACTCCGGATTAAACTTTGAGAAAGAAAATTGATCTTTAGAGAGAGGAAACAATTGGATTAGTGAATTGTCTCTGGAAAGGAGGGGTTTTCTGCTATTTTCGGCCAACCTGGGCCTGGGCTAGAGGCCCATTTGGACCCCTAGTGGCCGGCCAAGGGGGGGACACCACCCCTTTTCTCCCCCTTTGCCAAACCCTAGCCCCTCTCCTCTTTTGCCGCCTCCCCCTTGGCCGCCTTTGGCCTCCCCCTTCCTGTGCGCCCTGCCTCCTCCCCTCCCTGGTGTTCTCACGTGGTGCTGCCCCTCAAGACGTCTTCCCCGCTGCGGTGTTGGTCTCCCTCCATTGCCGGTCTTCGCAAGGATCGGGGACGACGATCGTGGGCTGTGGAACAAGAAGAGGAAATCACCACCAACTTCTTTTTCGAGGCTCGCTCAGCATCATCTCCCACGTCGTCAAGGGTAACGATGTGTTCTTGGGATTTCTAGAAGTCATTCGTTAAGTGAGCGAGTAGTTTTGTTAAATTCCAGTCTGTCCGTGTTTTGTTCAGTTCTGTCTAGTATGTTGGAGGGGTTGTTTCGGTTGTTTTTAGGCAGAATCCGAAGGTTTGGTCTCCTAGAGATATCTAGGCCTCGTTCTTAAGTTTCAGTGGCCACCAAGTTTACTTGATTCCGAGGTCTGAGTCAAAAGTTATGGACGTTTTAGTACCTGCTGCCAGAAACCTGACGAGATTAAACTGTCTGGTTATTTCCTAAATTATGAAAGGGAAATTGGTTGAAACTGAAAGTTCACCCAACTAGGTTATTGTAGAGGATTCGATGACCTTTTCAGATTGGTAAAGAACGTTCAATTTGGAGCTACCTAATAAAAGTTATGATCTTTTTAATTTTGCTGTTTGTTCTGTGGACAGATTCTGTACCGAAAGTTCAAACAATTATTAACCTATTAAATTGGCCGAATTGGTTTATCACATCAACTAGAGTATTGTAGATTAGTCAGTTAAGAAGCTACAGAAATTGGGTTTACCACTTTTTGACTTCCTGACACTGAGATACGTTAATTGTCGTGTTGCTGTCCAGGGACAGTTTTATAGCTGAAAACATTGATTTCAGTTTAAGCTTTGTATTAATAACTAGAGTCATCAGGGAAGCAGTGTATAATGTTGATTAGTATAAATGGGTATTTTGGTGTTCTTATTGAATTTATTTCATTGGTTAGGCGGCGGAGCTTCGAGTTTAGGAACGCCATCGCCGCATACTAACGCGTCTCAACGCGAAGGCAAGTGCTTTGTTAATCTAAATGTTTGTGCATTGTGGTTATTGATATGAGCATGCTGTGATAACTTTTGTGTAGTATGAAGTGAAATATCCATGTTTTGTCTCTTGTGTTGAATTCATGAATAGAAATGATGATATTGTTTTATTCAATAAGTTGTTTCATGCATTCATTATCATTTGTCGTCCACGGGAGTGGATGAGGAGACCATCAATTCCAGGATGGTTGAGTAAGACCCATTAATTCCAAGATGGGCAATGTTGGACACCCGTATGAAACGTTCTTCATACGGGAAGTGGATCCCCGCATTTTTGTTAAGATGCGGGCTTGAGTGAACACCGACGGGTGTTCACTGACTATACCGGTATATGTGTGTGTGCAGTCCATTCCCTTGATTTAAAGCATTCATTTCATGTCTTCATAAGTACTCATTTGTGTTATGATCCATGATGATGCCGAGTAGGTCTTATTCTTATTGATAAATGTTTCTTTAATCATTGTGCTTGCTGAGTCATGGACTCACCCTTGCTTTGTTTATCTATTTCTAGGTGATCGTTGATGAGGTTCTCTTGGGAGGGAGTAGACATGCACTACTCGAATAATGCACTTCACCTTAGTTCCATTGCAAGAATGATTAAAGACTCTATTATTGTTAACTTTCAGTTTGTAATAAATAAATCTAGTCATGGATGGTATTTTTTTTTATGATCTTTGAGGATTGATTGATGTTGTTGAGAAAATTCATGCTGTATGGTTTATGTTAAGTTGGTAGTAGCATCTTGGCTTCTGAATAGCCAAGGTGTTATCTTAATTGGTTAAATAGGATTTATGAA
Organism: Ampelocalamus luodianensis; assembly: GCA_036346255.1. NCBI lineage: Eukaryota > Viridiplantae > Streptophyta > Magnoliopsida > Poales > Poaceae > Ampelocalamus > Ampelocalamus luodianensis. The sequence continues at coordinate 57,056,604 of CM070617.1, read as the reverse complement.
TAAGTCTTATAACTGATTTTATTATTGTTTTATGAATTCATGTGAAGAACCTCCGGTATCTTCGTATACCAAAGAGGTTCTGTCGAAATTTTGTGGTTTAGCTTAGGATAGTAGCATTCCAGGCTCGTGCTGAGTTGGGGTGTTACAGTTGGTATCAGAGCGGGCTTTAGGTCCGTGGTTAAAATAAAATTATTAAAATTGACACACCGTGTACGATAGGTTGGGTTGGGTAATTCATTGTTTCCGCAATTTCTCTTTGTTATGCTTTATTTGTTGTGCAATTGTTGTTTAGTTCCGTGCTTCTTCGAATCGCTAAGTTAAGTGTTTAGTTTTGTTCGGTTGTGGTGTTCTTAGATGGCGAGAGGTAGAGGCCGTGGTCGTCTGCCGCCGTGGTCGCGTCTGGGCGTGGTCCGTTGTTTCGCAACTTCCGCGAGAAGAGGCCGGGTGGAGCTACGAGAGGTTGCCTCACCGCTCACCCACCGCAGCTCAAGCCGCGCCGTTGTGGATGCCCAGCGGCGTCGGCTATTATTATTCGAATCTTGAGAGGAGAACGAGCAGCTCGTCGGCAGATGCGGTAGCTCATCCCGCTGCTATTCCTGCTGCTGTTCCTACTGTTGTTCCTGGTGCTGCTGTCTCCGTTGCAGGTCCAGTCGTTGCAGCGGTTCCACCCGAGACTAGGATAAGTCTCCGCGAGTGGATGTCGCTTCGACTTGACACTTTTGATGGGGCGGGTACCCCAGTTCAGGCAGCAGATTGGCTCCGGTACATGGAGCGACAGTTTGATGCGTTGGAGATGAACTCCGGTGCAAAGGGTTCGTTTTGTGGCCTTTCAACTGAAGGGCCAAGTGATATCTGGTGGGAAGGGGTTCATGCGCTAGGACCCGGTGCGAGACCATTACTTGGGAAGTTTTATGGGGCAATTTAGAGCCAAGTACTATCCGGATTCCTTCGTGGAGAAGATGGAGCGATCTCTGACGCGTTGACTCGTGGTCATAGGTCGATGATCGAGTATGAGGTCGAGTTCAACACTGGCACGCTTTGTACCAGCCGGTAGCCAATGATGATATGGAGAAGGCCAAGAGGTTCCGTCGGGTCTCGTTCAGAGTATCGCCAGGTCATTCGGGGCATCTGTCTTGCGTGATTTCAAGATGCGGTGGTTGAGCAAGCTAGAGGAATGGAGTTGGTGAGAATCTCCTTCGCAGACGCAGCGCTAGTGGCACTGTTCTGTTGGTGGTTCGCGGTGGCGAGCGGGCTTTAGTGGTGGAGGCGGGTCTTCTCGCCACCGCATCCAAGAGATTTCAAGGAGTCGCCGGTCTCGTCCGATTCAAAGATGGCGCCTTCTTTCTCGGCGCCACGCGCCGTCATCCACACCTCACCGCGTCCGTCCCGGACAAGGTATGAAATGTTTGAGATGTGGAGAGTCACCGGTCTTGAGTGTTCTTTCAGAGGGCGTGTCGCGGTGTGGCCGGAAGGCCACAAAGCGTCGGTTGCAAACGAACCCACGAGCATCATTAAGTGGGAAGCAGTTCCAGTTGCGTCTTCTTCCAGTGCACCTCGGGGCTCAGTTCAGACTCTAGTTGCTCCTCCTGCGCCTCAGTTTTCTTCAGGATGGGTTCCTCCTGCAGTTTTTACCCCTGCGCCTCCTGCGGGGTTCTACTGGAACCCTGCCCCGTCTGCACCACCTTCGTATGCTTCTCCTGCAGCAGTTCCTGCTCATCCTTCACAGAGTGCTGGTGCGTCCTCTGCTCTGGTGCCCATGGGGGTCTACGCCATGCCTACTCCTGATACCGTGGGCCGTCCTGACGTGGTAACAGGTACCTTACTAGTTGATTCACATGAGGCTTTCGTACTATTTGATTTTGGAGCTACTTATTCTTTTGTGTCCTTAGAGTTTGTTAGAAGGGCGAGTTTGAGTGTGCAGTTTATATCTGAGTCTGTGGTGGTCAGTTCTCCGGGGGGTCTTATTTCTAGCTCTACAGCGTGTCCTGGCTGTACTATCACTATTGAAGATGAGAATTTCTCTGCCAACCTTATGGTGATTCAGTTATCCCCTTTTGATGTTATTTTGGGTATGGACTGGTTATTCAATTATCGTGCCAAGATTTGTTGCTTTTGGAAGACGGTGACTTTGCAGGCTCCATCGGGTGAAGAACTGGTATTTCAGGGTAGCGCGTTGTTTGATTCCTTGTTCGTGTTGGCTAGTCTGTTTCCCAGTCGTCGAGCCTCATCCATTGGGTTGCTTTGGTCCCTTAGCGAGAAGTCTGAATCTCCACTTCGTATTGAAGATATTCGGTAGTGAATGAGTTTCCGATGTTTTTCCCAGAGCTTCTGGAATGCCTCCCGGCGTAAAGTAGAGTTCGGATAGATCTTGTTCCGGAACCCGACCTATTTCTATATCTCCATATCGTTTGGCGTCCCTTTCAGGAGGAGTTGAAAAAGCAATTGGATGATTTGCTATCCAAAGGTTTGATTCGGCGTAGTGTTTCGCGTGGGGAGCTCTGTTCTTTCACTAAGAAGAAGGACGGTAGTTGGCGTATGTGTGTGGATTACTGGGCTCTTGACCAAGCAAGCGTGAAGAATAAATATCCTTTGACCCGTATTGAGGATCTCTTTGATCGCTTGAAGGAGCTAAAATATTCTCCAAAATTGACCTTGATCGAGTTATAATCGATTAGAGTTCGAGAGCAAGATATTGAGAAGACAGACTTTCTCTACAAGGTATGGTCATTATGAGTATAAGGTTATGTCTTTTGGGCTAACCAATGCTCCTTCGGTTTTCATGGAAGCCATGAATAGTATGTTGCACCCTTACCTTGATGACTTCGTCGTAGTATTCATTGATGACATCCCGATTTATTCCAAGACGAAGAAGATCATGCTCAAGACTGAGGTTGGTACTTGAGACCACGAGTGAACCAATTTTATGCCAAATCGAAGAAATGTGAATTCGGATTTACGAGTTGGGTTTTACGGGCCATGTAATCAATCAAGAGGGCATTTGGTTGATCCAAGTAAGATCTCAACAGTGGTGGAATGGAAAAGACCAACTAATATAAAAGAAGTGAGGAGTTTTCTGGGTTTAGCTGGTTATTATCGGCGTTTCGTGGAGGGTTTCTCTACCCTTGCTAGACCAATGTCACAGTTGACACAGAAAGGGGTCAAGTTCCAGTGGACTGACGCGTGTGAACGAAGTTTCTGTACTTTGAAGGATAGATTGGTGACCGCTCCAATTCTCACTCTTCCTGAACCAGGGAAGCGGTTCACTATTTATTCAGATGCATCTAGAGTTGGGCTTGGTTGTGTACTTATGCAGGATGGCAAGGTGATTGCCTATGCATCGCGGCAGTTGAAGAAACATGAACAGAATTATCCTACTCATGACCTAGAGCTTGCAGCAGTAGTACTTGCTTTAAAGATCTGGCGCCATTATTTGTACGGCGAGTCTTGTGACATTTTCACTGATCACAAGAGTTTGAAATACATCTTTACCCAAAAAGATTTGAATCTGAGACAGAGAAGGTGGTTAGAGTTGATAAAAGACTATGATCTCACTATTCAGTATCACCCAGGGAGGGCGAATGTTGTAGCAGATGCTCTAAGTCGTAAGGCGACCCCTCCTACCCTCAGTTGTCTTGTCAGTGATTTTGAGCGTATGGATATATCTTTTTGCTTTGCGGGTACCGTCGAGACCGAGACCCGTTTGCTTCTTGAGTCAGCCATTCCAGAACGAGTACGGGAAGCACAACAAAGATGATCGGATGCTCCAGTAGTGAGGAAGCGCCTAGATGAAGGCAAGCAAGGCCATTTTGGTATAGATGATTACGGTGCTTTGCGATTTAAAGGTCGCCTTTGTGTGCCACAGGTGCCTGATTAAAGATGAGATTCTAAAGGAAGCACACGTACACGTATCTGATACATCCAGTGAGACCAAAATGTACAAAGATTTGAAGAAGAGTTTACGTGGAAGAGAATGAAAGTCGATATTGCGCGTTATGTGTCCTCGTGTGGAATGCCGGAGTTAAGGCTGAACATAGCGGCCGGCGGGATTGTTGCAACCTTTAGAGGTTCGGTGTGGCCATGGGATGACATCTCCATGGATTTTGTAGTTGGATTACCTCGCTTTCAGCGAGGAAGGATGCTATTTGGGTTATAGTGGACCGGTTCGGTAAGTCGCACATTTTATTCCTATTCGAACAACCAATCATGAGCGATTTGGCTCCACTCTATGTACGAGAGATAGTGCGGTTGCAGGGTGCCAAAGACTATTGTTTCCGACCGAGATGCCAAATTTGTTTCCAAGTTTTGGGAGAGCTTGCAAAGTGCTTTGGGCACGCAACTCCGTCTTAATCAGCATTCCACCCACGACATGATGGTCGATCGAGCGTACAATCCAAACCTTAGAAGATATGCTCGGTGTTGTGTTTTATCTGGAAGAGTGGTTAGGAAGATCACACGGCTTTGGCGAGTTCGCCTATAACAATAGCTATCACGCCGATGTGAGCTGCACCATTTGAGGTTCTCTATGGGCGGAGATGCAGATCTCCATTGTGTTGGGATGCGCTTGGAGAGCGGGCTGTTTTGGGTCTGGCGAGGTTCAAGAAGCTGTGACTAGAGTAGCGAGATCGAAAAGAATCGCTAGTTGCTCGAGCCGGCAGAAGAGTTATGCAGATGTGAGAAGGCGAGAGTTGGAATTCGAAGTGGGAAACGAGGTTCTTCTGAGGGTATCGCCTACCAGAGGTGTCGTGCGGTTTGGTACCAAAGGAAAGCTTAGTCCGAGGTACATTGGACCATTCCCAATCGTGGCACGAATTGGGAAATTGGCTTATCGCTTGGATCTTCCAGAGTCCATGCGTGGAGTTCATAATGTGTTTCATGTGTCTATCTTGAGAAAGTTCTTAAGAGACCCTGAGCATGCAATTCCCTTAGAGCCTTTGAACATTGAGCAGGACCTTACTTTTGAGTCACGACCAGAGAAGATTCTAGAGGAGTCAGAGCGGGTTCTGAGAAATAAAACCCTGAAGTTTGTCAAGGTACTTTGGTCCCATCAGACTGAGAGAGAAGCCACTTGGGAACAGGAATCTCGCATGCGCGATCAGTATCCAGACTTGTTTCGACAGATCTGTAACCTTAATTCCTAAGTTCAATTCCAGTTATCTTCTTTGTAGGATGACGTTTAGATTCGGGGTCGAATCCTGTTAAGGGGGGTAGAGTGTAATACTCCGGATTAAACTTTGAGAAAGAAAATTGATCTTTAGAGAGAGGAAACAATTGGATTAGTGAATTGTCTCTGGAAAGGAGGGGTTTTCTGCTATTTTCGCCAACTGGCTGGGCTAGAGGCCCATTTGGACCCCTAGTGGCCGGCCAAGGGGGGGACACCACCCCTTTTCTCCCCTTTGCCAAACCCTAGCCCCTCTCCCTCTTTTGGCCGCCCCTCCCCCTTGGCCGCCGCCCCCTTTGGCCTCCCCCTTCCTGTGCGCCCTGCCTCCTCCCCTCCCTGGTGTTCTCACGTGGTGCTGCCCCTCAAGACGTCTTCCCCGCTGCGGTGTTGGTCTCCCTCCATTGCCGGTCTTCGCAAGGATCGGGGACGACGATCGTGGGCTGTGGAACAAGAAGAGGAAATCACCACCAACTTCTTTTTCGAGGCTCGCTCAGCATCATCTCCCACGTCGTCAAGGGTAACGATGTGTTCTTGGGATTTCTAGAAGTCATTCGTTAAGTGAGCGAGTAGTTTTGTTAAATTCCAGTCTGTCCGTGTTTTGTTCAGTTCTGTCTAGTATGTTGGAGGGGTTGTTTCGGTTGTTTTTAGGCAGAATCCGAAGGTTTGGTCTCCTAGAGATATCTAGGCCTCGTTCTTAAGTTTCAGTGGCCACCAAGTTTACTTGATTCCGAGGTCTGAGTCAAAAGTTATGGACGTTTTAGTACCTGCTGCCAGAAACCTGACGAGATTAAACTGTCTGGTTATTTCCTAAATTATGAAAGGGAAATTGGTTGAAACTGAAAGTTCACCCAACTAGGTTATTGTAGAGGATTCGATGACCTTTTCAGATTGGTAAAGAACGTTCAATTTGGAGCTACCTAATAAAAGTTATGATCTTTTTAATTTTGCTGTTTGTTCTGTGGACAGATTCTGTACCGAAAGTTCAAACAATTATTAACCTATTAAATTGGCCGAATTGGTTTATCACATCAACTAGAGTATTGTAGATTAGTCAGTTAAGAAGCTACAGAAATTGGGTTTACCACTTTTTGACTTCCTGACACTGAGATACGTTAATTGTCGTGTTGCTGTCCAGGGACAGTTTTATAGCTGAAAACATTGATTTCAGTTTAAGCTTTGTATTAATGACTAGAGTCATCAGGGAAGCAGTGTATAATGTTGATTAGTAGAAATGGGTATTTTGGTGTTCTTATTGAATTTATTTCATTGGTTAGGCGGCGGAGCTTCGAGTTTAGGAACGCCATCGCTGCCAGCTAACGCGTCTCAACGCGGAAGGCAAGTGCTTTGTTAATCTAAATGTTTGTGCATTGTGGTTATTGATATGAGCGTGCTGTGATAACTTTTGTGTAGTATGAAGTGAAATATCCATGTTTTGTCTCTTGTGTTGAATTCATGAATAGAAATGATGATATTGTTTTATTCAATAAGTTGTTTCATGCATTCATTATCATTTGCCGTCCACGGGAGTGGATGAGGGAGACCATCAATTCCAGGATGGTTGAGTAAGACCCATTAATTCCAAGATGGGCAATGTTGGACACCCGTATGAAACGTTCTTCATACGGGAAGTGGATCCCCGCATTTTTGTTAAGATGCGGGCTTGAGTGAACACCGACGGGTGTTCACTGACTATACCGGTATATGTGTGTGTGCAGTCCATTCCCTTGATTTAAAGCATTCATTTCATGTCTTCATAAGTACTCATTTGTGTTATGATCCATGATGATGCCGAGTAGGTCTTATTCTTATTGATAAATGTTTCTTTAATCATTGTGCTTGCTGAGTCATGGACTCACCCTTGCTTTGTTTATCTATTTCTAGGTGATCGTTGATGAGGTTCTCTTGGGAGGGAGTAGACATGCACTACTCGAATAATGCACTTCACCTTAGTTCCATTGCAAGAATGATTAAAGACTCTATTATTGTTAACTTTCAGTTTGTAATAAATAAATCTAGTCATGGATGGTATTTTTTTTTATGATCTTTGAGGATTGATTGATGTTGTTGAGAAAATTCATGCTGTATGGTTTATGTTAAGTTGGTAGTAGCATCTTGGCTTCTGAATAGCCAAGGTGTTATCTTAATTGGTTAAATAGGATTTATGAATAAGTCTTATAACTGATTTTATTATTGTTTTATGAATTCATGTGAAGAACCTCCGGTATCTTCGTATACCAAAGAGGTTCTGTCGAAATTTTGTGGTTTAGCTTAGGATAGTAGCATTCCAGGCTCGTGCTGAGTTGGGGTGTTACAGTTGGTATCAGAGCGGGCTTTAGGTCCGTGGTTAAAATAAAATTATTAAAATTGACACACTGTGCACAGTAGGTTGGGTTGGGTAATTCATTGTTTCCGCAATTTCTGCTGTTATGCTTTATTTGTTGTGCAATTGTTGTTTAGTTCCGTGCTTCTTCTGAACTGCTAAGTTAAGTGTTTAGTTTTGTTCGGTTGTGGTGTTCTTAGATGGCGAGAGGTAGAGGCCGTTGACGCCGGATTGAGGCTCTGAGTGGAGGATGAGGGCGGCGGATTGACGCCGTTGACGGGGACGCGCAGAGGTGCTCGGCCGCGTGGCCTCTCTGCTCTAAGCGTCGGCGCGAAGGGAGGAAGAAAGAGCTAACAAGCGGGCCCGCCTCGTCGGTGAGACAAAACGGCGCGCGTGAGTCTGCTTCCAAGTGAATCCACGATAGCCATCCGATTTCAAGCGAGCGGTGAGATTTAAAGGGAAGCGGAATTGTCGGTTGTCTCAATCGGTGCGAGCCACACGATCCAAATCCAACGGCTGAAGGGTTGGAGTGCGGCGGTGCGATTAGTTGATTAGGCTGAGTCAACTGGCGCGGTCGGACTCGGTCGGAGTGAGGTTTGAGCCGCAGGAACAGTGTTTTCAGGTTTGGATTAAAAGGGGAGAGAGGATTTGGGTAATTTATAGAGGTATCTCCGAAGCTCTAAAAATTCTGAAATTTTTATGGAAGCTTACAGGGCCAGAGGACAACCTTGTGTAATTTTTCTAAGATTTTTCATGTACCACATTTTTCTCCAGAAAATCCACAAGCTGCTGCCCTAAGGGTTTGACCAGAATTCAATTTGGTTTGACTTGCTCTTTTGAAATAGCAAATAAAATCTAAAAATCATAAGATTTTTCAGAGAGGTGGCCAAGATGACCAAGATGATGGGAAAAATATTTCCAGAGGATGATCACAAGATTAGATTGGAAAGTTTTTAATGACAACCATTCCATTAAAGAAACATGGTTCTTTAGAATTAGGAATTGCTAGGGGTAAATTCTAGGAAATTTCCAAATGACTTCATGAGACCTCAAAAGTTTTAAATTAGCCTCATAAATTACATTTAAAACATAATCCATTGTTTGGGATGTTACATTATCCTTGTTAAAAAACAACGAGGTCTACAACTTTGTAATCATGGCTCTTTCCATTTGAGTTCATCGAGCTACTCAAAATGCATGAAAGGTTTGGATAGTATTTTGAGTACTCATTAATTCTCTAGCTTCACCGAAATTTTGCTCCTTTCATCGTTCTGTACTCTTAGGAGTAGTAAACTACATTTTTATGCATGATAAGAACTAATTAAACAAGATTTTATAATGAGTTATATAATGCTTTTGTGCTACAATCAAAACAAGTTTTTTTTGGCAAAAGTGACAAATAAATTATACAAAGTGCCACTGTCTGCCTCCTTGTCTCCACCTCGGCTACCCCTTGACGATCCCATGCCATCTGGCGCAGCATTGAGCATTTACCTTGTAAAAAAAATCTACCCTATTGCCTTGCTCAACATGCATGGCATGCCCAGTAGTTCTACCTAAGCCAGACGGAATCACATCCTTTGCCATTGCATTGGCAATGGCAGAGGAGCACAGTACCGTGACATTGGGACAAACTGAGCCATCTAATTCAAGAAGAACAGCGCGGATCAACTGCTACAATGTTTGATACAATGCTGCTATAGTATTTGCTACAGTGTAGGACCAATCTTCCACGATCTTTTCTGATCGAATGATCCATAGTGATAATGGCACCATGCCATTATCACTTAATGTCAAAGGATTTGTTTCCGAGCTAGATCGGCTCACAGCGGCTCCTGCGTGTTGCCAGTGTAGCCGCGTGACCCATGTCCTCTCTTTTCTTGATCGCTCCCATCTACTACTAATATTGCCTAATTAAGTCTGGTGATTAATCATGTTGGTTCTGTGTTGGTGAAGATGACAACTTCACTATGGGCCTATTTGGATTGCATCCTAGCGCTGACGTGCCTCGTTGGGAGGCCGCTAGGATTCTGCCGGTGGCTCGTTTGATAGCCGAGCTAGCGATGCAACAACCCACTTGGCCTGGATACTTCCGGCAAGTAAGTTAGCCTGAGCTAGGCGACCAAATTTCAACGCCTGAGCTCCAGGCCATGGCATAACAGCTTGCTAATGGCACTTAGCACATGGTTTGACTTCTTCATGCCTAGGTCACCAACCAAACACCATATCGCCAGGCTTGCTTAGCCAGGAAAACTTTATCTACTTTTTAGACTACCTCCAGGCACCACCTTTTCCCAGGCACAGAGCCCAGGGCACCAACCAAACAAGCCCTATGTAACACCCCAACCCGACATGAGCCTGGAATGCTACTGAACAAACCCTAATAATTCTAACCAAGGCAATTTTAGTAAATTTCGGCAGAACCTCCCTTGTAAAGTTAATTACACAGAGGTTCCAACATACAGATAATTCATAATTAACTAAGCCATCATCCAGAGACATCAATAAGTAATCATAACATGCTAAGTCACTAACGGAACCAAAGGAGAATAAAATTCCACTACTCATCATTATTACACTTAATCCACTTGCATGTGACAAAATAAAACTAACAAAACCTTTGAGCAACTCATGATTATTAAAACACGATCGAAGTTCATTCAACTTTGTTTGATTCATGGTGATGTGTGTGTGTGACTATCAATCTACTTCCCCCCATGCATGTCGTTCTTGGATCGGGTACCTAAAACAACAATAAAAGCAAGAGTGAGCCCACAGACTCAGCAAGTACAAAATAAAAGTTATAACTTCAACATCTATAGATAGAAACACATCAATAAAACATCTCACATGCAAATGCAATGCTCAAGGATCCTTTCGTTATCTCTTTTAGCATTTTACGGTAATGCAAAGTATGCAGCCGTCATTGCATACCCATGCCCGTGCTCGCAAGCACAGAGACCAGTGCCCATTACTCATAAGTAATGGGGACCTCAACCCACACTCCTCGAGTGTGGGGATCTCAGCCCGTCACTTTCATGATGGGGATCTCAAAGGAAAACATACTTGGTCACCACGGACCAAGCCTCAACATGATTTCAATATGCACATGCTCAACTTTTATTCATCATCAATTTACAAAAGACAACAACATCATGCAGTAATAGAGCATAGTCATACTTGGGACAACCACCGTTCTCAAGACAATCATCATGCTAGCATTCTTGCTACACTATCATATATCGAAAACACACAAACATGGCCAATCAATCACAACCAACTAACAAACAATGCACTTGCCTTAACCGCGTGAGAACGGAGGACGTGAAGACGGTGCTGCCTCCGGTACCAGTCCCCCACCTAAATCATTAAGAACATAAACTAATACCATAGTAATGAACCACATGAATTATAAAAGCAAAAACAACCTAGCAGTAGCTTGCAACGCGATCCCGACTCCAATTCCCTAAATGCTGATATGTGCCCTCTGTAAATAGTCAAGTTCTAAAATTCATATCCTTTCTTACAGAGGTCCAAATTAGGTGTTCTTGGACTTCATTGAAAGGTTATCAAATTTCCCAACTAAACCTAGTTGATGAGCCTCCCTGATTCGGCCATCTAAAATCCTTTCTAAGCTGATTAACAAAGCATCGATTTCACGTCAGACTTTCTGGACAGAACACAAAAACTGTCATAACTTTCAGTTCGTTTATCCAAATGTTGCGTTCTTGTGCTTCACTGAAAGCTACGACAATGACCTACAACTTTTGTTATACTAAGATCTTCTAATTCTCCATTTAACCGATCGCACCGGTCAGATTACTAAAACCTGTCAAAATACTGACCGACTTGCAGAACAGTCGCACCATTAAATTCATAACTTTTGCTACAGAGGTCCAAAAAATACGATCTAGCACTTCATTGAAAGCTATTGACGTCCTCTACAACTTTATAGGAGAAGCCCAAGAATGAATCCGCACTTAACTTCATCAAAACGTCTGTCTAACGCGATCTGTCCTGAGGAGACAGAAATACCGACATTGCTACAACAATCAAATATGCATCTATTCGGGGGAAAACCGGGGTTACCCTTGACGAACCACTGTAGACCACGATGCAGCCCACGAACCTTCCCCTTCCCTCTCTTCTTCCCTTCTCCCTTCTTCCTTCTTCTTCTTTTTTTCTTGGCCGGCCACCACAATGAAGAGGCATCGGAGGAGAGGGGCACCACCATGGAGGAGATGGATTGCTACAGTACCATGCCACAGTGGCGGCAGTGGTACTGTAGCACGGAATTACTGTAGCAAAACTAGGGTTTCCCCTCCTCCTTTTGTTGGTGGTTGATTTTCTCATAGGCCACTATGGCTAATTTCCCCTCTTATGACCGGCCACCACCTCCCACCTTTGGGCCAAATACCAATGGGCCTGAGGCCCCGGCCCAGGTTGTCCAAATTTCGCTATAAACCCCCTCTTTAACTGCTTAAATAACTATTTTCTATTTGATCCTTCCCTAAATTCAATTTCTAAATAGTCCTTCTCTTTAAATAACTTAATTCTCTCTCGATAATCCTTTCGAATACTTTTGGGGTATTACACCCTATGTGCTTGATAGATTACTGTTGGGATATGGGTAGGCTACACTAGCGCAAATTTAAAATTCTACCATGTAAACCAGTAAGCACTACTGCAGAAAAGGTCATCATAAACGATTCAAAATCGTCATCAAAGACAGTTTTCTGAACCGTCTGACTTTATGGGGTCTGTGATAATATGAGGTCATCACAGACGATTCTTGAACCATCTGTGAAAAAACTTATCATAGACGGTTCTGAACAATAACCGTCTATGAAAATGGACTATCATAGACGATTTTTTATTTAAAACGGTCTGTGATAGTTTTTCTATTGCAAAAAAATCGAATTTTGAACCAAACCAATCAATTGATGGACAGTAGTTTTCATATGCTCTTTTGATAGTTTGCAAGAAGGTAATTAAAAGATACTCTCTCTCTCTCTCTCTCTCTCTCTCTCAATCAATGGCTCACTCTCTGACGAGGATGAAGTCGAGTAGAGGCATCCATCTCGAACTGAATCAGCCTCCCTTGCCGACCACAGATGAGGGTCCTCACTGAGAACAAAATCTAACAGGATGGAGGGGACGAAAATCAGAGTGAGAAGGAAACCTGGATGGGGATTTGGTGGCAAATATTCGTGATCACCTGAGGTCAAGATGGGGGGCAGCCAGATCTGGTGATATTGGTCGAGCCACAGCACCCCGCTCACCGGAGGCACCATGAAACAGTAGGTTGCGGACACGTGTCGACCTCCTGTGGTAGACATGCAGCTCCTGCGCGTTCCTCCTCCTTGTCGTCGTCATCGGCTATGTCTCCTCACTGAACCACGCTGAGGAATCGAGGGTGGTAACTAGAGTTCGGCGTGAGGAGGGGAGAGGGAGAGATTGATGAAAGACAAGGCAGCGATGGCTATAATATATAAGGACAGCACCAAAACATTTCGCCTCCCGTGCAAGCATCCAAAAATTTCCGCCCTCCTGCACTGTGAATTTAGTTATATCATAGACGGTTCAAGTCGTGGTAAAATCAGGGAGATACTTATCACCCGCGTCAGAGCACACCTCTGCTCCGTACCCTCGCCCGGACCACCCTTGCTCCCCTCTCCCCCGCGCCCGTCGTGCCCTCTATGGATGTCACACCGCTCGCTGTCGTCGTGCTGCCTTAGGACCTTGCGCCTCAGTCAAAGCCTCCCAACTGCTCCGTCCTCCTCCCCCACGGTTATAAAATATCTCCCTCATCTTCGCCATATACCCAATCATTGCTCCATCGTCTCCTATGCCCCCGAGAGCCAGTTTTTCCCTCTCTTCCTCACCTCTGGTCACTTTCGCCACCATCATCGCCAATCGAGCTTCGACGCGTCTTGGACCAATTGGCTACACCAGGAGCAACCAGTGGAAGTCACAAAGACATCCCCAACCTTACCGGCCTTCTTCTTCATCTCTGGCAAGCTCCCCACCGCACCTGCCTCGCCGTCGCCGAGGAGCATCACTGGTAGCTGCCCTCCGACCCCCTCTATCCTCCCTCGTTGTTCCGGTAAGTCCCTTGAACCTCAGATGCTTTTGCGCTCGTTGGTTTTCTTGAAGCGCCGCTGGGTCGCCATGACCGCCATAGTCATAGCGTCATCACCGCTTTTTGCCATAGCGCAGTCGCCGTAGGCCATCCCGGCCCTCGCCGCCGGCACCATTAGGTGTGTGAGCTCGAGGGGAACCCATTTTGGGTATCCCGAGACACCCCCAAGGCCAGGCTCGCCGGCGACAAGCACAGGAAGCCAACACCCAAGAGCTTCTCTATTTTGTCCGAACTGGACCACCATTGTAGCAACACCATTAATATCCAAATCTAGGTCATTAGGACATACTAATGATTGGGGGTTGGTTTAATTGCTGTTGTGTCTGGCTGACTTATGGGCCCGAGAAGATTTAGTGCGGGGTAATTAAATCCTAGATCTCCCGTGACTCAATGACACGCGGCCCCGAAGCATTTAGTGAACAGTGCAACCACCCGTGGACCATGCACAGTGCGCATGGACCCTGGGTCCATGCACTGTTATTGTGAGCTGAGCCAATGACAGCTAGGCCCCACCTGTCAGTAAATGTTTTCTTTAGAAATTAAAATAACATAAATACTGTACAGTGAACCCCACCTGTCAGGGAGAGAAATTCTCTCTCCTCTATTCTTTTTCTAGATTTAATTTCAAATTAAACTTCAAAGAGCCCGTTCTCACTCGTTTTAACTCCAAATTTAATGAAATTTATTTCTAAATTTTTCTAAATTCAAGATCTTTCTGTTGGTAGTGGTTTTATTCAATTTGGAGTTCATTTGAATTTTCTTTTATATTTATTTGTTTTGCTCACTTGTTTGTTCGTTTTCCGACGTGATCATCTGAGTGGAGTTCAAGGACACGGAAGAGCCCCAATTCGAGCAAGTTCAAGACTTTCAAGACCCACTTGCTTTTGACCTAGGCGAGTCAACACTTTCATCATATTGAACCTATATTTTATGCAAATTTATATTCTTTTAAATTATCAAATTGCATGCTTAGTTCCTTATGCAAATGTATGTCAAATCTTAAGGTAGTTAAATGCCAATTTGATACTTTAGTATTATACCATCCTTTGACATTTGAATCCCTTAATCCTTGTCAGCCTATATATTATATTGGTAACTTACTAGCTATAGGTCATACTTAAGCGCCATGCTAGCCTTGCTTATGTACCAGGGCATTAAATACCCTAATCATCATCTTTAAAATCATAAAAACTTGTTTAGGCTGTCATCGGAGGGAAATGACTGGTATTTTTGTGATAACTTAGTTTATGCTTCTTCAAAACCCTAATAACTTGATGTTCCTACATCTGGGCGGATGGTATGATAGTTGGCACGGAAATAGCACGAGAATTGGTGGTATGTGGTATGTACCACCTAGATGATTTTAAGGACTTAATCCTTAATGACCTCCCAATGTAAAACAGTGCAACCACAAGTCTATAATAGTGTCGACCTGGCTAAATAATTTGTATCCATCAATGTGAGTTGTACCATTGGAGTGACCCACGAGTCGTGTCACTGGTGTAAGCCATCGTGAACACGGGTCGTGTCGCTGGTGTAAGCCGCCGTGTGGCACAAGAGGGGGTCTGGGTGTGGTTGATGTAGCCACCCTCAGGTGAAACCTTGGTGGGTGTAATTTACACTGAGGATGCATTGTAAAGGCCTTGTGATGATCTCCTTGATGCATATGCCTAAGAAAATGTGTGTACATATCAAGATAATTATCTTTTGTGGGTAAAGTGTACAGTCTCTACAGAGTATAAACTGTTCGAACAGTCGTGCCCACGGTCAAGGGCGAGCATGGGAACTTACTTGATTTAGTTTCTTTTTAAAAACCTTTGTGGGTGGGATAAAAACTCGTCGGGTGGATGTACCCCTAAATTTGGAATTTTTCTGGGTGGATGTACCCCAGTGTTGTAAATAGGGTGGATGTACTCGTAGTAATCAAAATTAAGCATATGGTAGACAAAACCATGTAACAGGTGGATGGAACCTACACTGTTATAAATATTGCACAACTTCTCTTTTTAATAAAATATTATTTGGTCAAAATGCTAGGTCATAGGAATTTCTAAGTATTATAGTTGAAAATGTTGCCTTTAGCAAATAAAAGAATCCGAGACATCCTTGTTAAAGCCTTGCATTTATAAATATTGCATTTTATGTGTTGGCTCACGAGCACGGTTGTTTGTGCTCACCCTCGCTTTCCCCCATACCTCAGAAGCCATGGATCAAGGACACTATGCATTCTACGAGGATCCAGAAGTTGATGGCCAAGAGGACGGTGGGGATTAGTTTAGGCTCTAGTTGTCTAAGTCTTGCCCCAGTCTGGTCGACTAAGTCGTTGCTTGCGTGCACCCATAATTTCCAAGTCCTTGGATAATATCAGTTGCACAAGGGTTACCTCGGTCGCTTGCCTATGGCGAGATGTGCCTTCTGTTGGAGATATGCCCTAGAGGCAATCACATTGATGATGATATTTCGTTGTATCCATGATTTAATAAATGTTCCTTGAATATTGCCTTTGTGTTGATTAACAAGTATGTGACTTGTTTGTGAAACTCTTTACTTGTATGGTTATTCTAAAGTTGTCCTAGTCGGAGTTCATGTGAGGACACACGTGAATGATGGATTAGCACATGTATCGGTTGATGACCATGTTTCACAGGTCATAGACATGGAGATGTCAAACCAATAATGTGGACACATGTTTAGAACATGGGGTTGGACCGACCCAACATGAGACATAGCTTTTATACTTATGGTTCTCTCTACACAATGTGTACGCCTTGTCCTTAGACACGAGATTGTCGCATGTACTTGAGATGTGAATCGACCTACTTAGGGGCTATCAAACGCTACTCAAATGGCGGGTAGTTATAAAGGTAGCTTTGGGTTTGTCATGAAGCATCTTTGCGAGGCATGGTCGGTCGAGATGGGATTTGCCCCTCTCTACAGAGAGATATCTCTAGGCCTCGAGTGATCGGATCCGAAATGCATGGCCATGCTACTTAAGGTTAAGAGTTAACCTAGTAAGGGATTAGGATCACGGGATCGAAAGAGTGGTCGACTTGGAGCTCGGCCAGAATATCGTGAGGCAAAGGGATTGGCATGTACATAACGTTGTGATGGTTCGTCCGATATGATCTTTACGTGTGTTTAGGAGTTGGCACGTCTTGCTAGAGGCCGCTACCAACTATTGACCAAGTATGTGTACTTGCGTCATGTCTAAACATCGTGAACCTATAGGTCACACACTTAAGGTGAAGCCTAATTTGGATTGGATCCGAATTAGGCGGGCATTGAGTCCTAATGGGCCTCTATTCGTAGAAGCCCATTATAAGGACGTCTATAAAGGAGAGCGGCGCGCACCGTTAAGGGTTGAGTTTTTCGTGACATCCCCAAACCACGGCCGCCACCCTCCCACGCCCTAGTCGCTCGCGCGATCTAGTAGTCCGGCGTCGTCGCTTCCTCCGTGCGTGTGGATACCTTTGAAGGCGCCGCATCGTGGCGTTGGGACGAACCGCAAGAAAGGAGGCGTATGTGGGGCGCCACGGCGAGGGCGAGGAAGTAGACTACTACTCGCCCGACGTCTTGCATCAGCGAGTATGACTACACCGCTGCCGACGTCTTTGCATCAACTTCCGCACTGCGCGTCTAGTGGTAAGACCGTGATCTATAAGCTGCGATGATCTTGGTTTACGGGTAGAATTTTTAATTTGCGCTAGTGTAGCTTACCGTTGCCCTTCGGTGGTATCAGAGCGGTTGCTATCATGTTATAGGTTCGGGTGATTTGCATAATGCGATATGTAAATCGGTATGATCGATGTGATCGATTGTATAGTTACGTAATGGATTGATCTGGTTTCGTGATCATGCTGCTAAGGTCGTGAAACAACATACCCTACGGTCGGATTCGCCATCGGGGTGAAGCGGTGACACGTAAAACCGGTTGCGGCATGCGAAGATCAATATGATTGATCGAATCGAACCTAGATTAATAATCGATGTACCGTGATCATCTTTGCTAAGGTCGTGAAACAACATACCCTACGGTCGGATTCGCCATCGGGTGACGGTGACACGTAAAACCGGATGCGGCATGCGAAGATCAATATGATTGATCGAATCGGAACAGTAGTCGATTTGTGGTAAATATGATTTGCCGATCAAAATCCTAAGTAAAAATTGCATAGATTGGATCCTAAGTAAATATGATACCGAGGCGCCGCCCCGAACCCGAGAGGAAACCCTCGACCCCTATCCGATAGATTGTGATTCTATGCATGAACTTGTTTTTGTAGGATGTTTGTGACCAGTATGGCCTAATGTGTATGTGATGCATGTTTGTAATATTTGCATGACCTGCGTGTCATGGGTACGGCAACACGGCTGGAGCCATTGTTTTGTCAAAGTATTGTATTAACGGCTGCGTCTTTGACTTGTGATGATTCCTAGTATCCATGTATTTTATTACTAGCTGTTATGAGTAATAGCTTATATTAGTACTCGGAGGACACATCACTTGGAGGATGGCACACATGAACCATGGAGATGGAGATCATCATGGTGGGCCAGATTCTATGGCGATGGAGATCACCATGAGAAATTGGGCGTCTTGAGTCACAAGCTGTGAATGCTATTCTGTTGTTTTACTCCTATGCATGTTTGAATGGTAGAAGTATAGCGATCCCTCACAAAATGTTAAGTTAAACATATGCCCTCCCAATTAAACTTTGCACCATCCCATGTCTTGTAAATTGATGGTGGGTCTATAAAATTAGGGCACCATCAACTTTCCTTGACTAGATAGGTTTTGTATCGGATACTTACATGCATAAGGATTGGTGAACTTAACAAGGTTATCATAAAGGTTATGGGCCTTGGGCCATAAGGTTGGGCGCGGGGCATAGAGATGTCACCCAACAACAAGAGTCATATAGAGATATGATTAGCAAGGTGTTGCTTACCGAATTACCTTGTCTCCTAGCGGTGATGCAAAAGCTCACTAGTAGACTCGTTAATTGCGGATCTTGAATCGCTAAGAATCAACAGAGGGATGTTGATTTTAGTGGGAGTACATTCTATTAAATTTGTTTAATACAGTTCACTCTATCATGGTTTTATTTGTCTTAGTATTTTGCATTTCCTATTGTAGATCAATGGCATCTAGCAACCACGCACACCCTTTTGCTTTGCGATCGATTCTTGAGAAAGGGAAATTAAATGGAACAAACTATTCGGACTAGGTCCGTAACCTAAGAATTGTTCTCAGGGCAGATACAAAGGAAAACGTTCTGGACACCCCAATCCCAGAAGAACCTGCTAACAATGCGTCTGCTGCTGTTAAAAATGCCTACAAGAAAGCATGTGATGACTCTCTTGAGATTAGTGTCTTATGCTTGCATGCATGGAACTGACCTTCAAAAGCGGTTTGAGGATCGAGCGTATGATATGATCATAGCGCTTAAGGACATGTTCGGACACGGGCCGGGGGTGAGCGGTTCAATGTCTCTAAGGCTTTTACGGAATGCAAGTTAACGAAGGTGCACCGTAGGCCCACATGTGATCAAAATGGTTGGTTCTGATCGGACTTTGGATAAACTTGGTTTTCCAATTGGCCAAGAGTTGGCAACCGATTTCATTTAGCGTCTCTTCCACCTAGCTATGGGCATTTCATTTGAACTACCATATGCATGGGGCGGATAAGGGCCTTAATGAGCTTTGTGGGATGCTCAAAACAGAGAGTGACATTAAGAAGTGTGCGTCCTAGCCATGTGATGGTGTGTGCGAGAACAAGTCTAGCTTCAAGAAAAAGGGTAAGAAGCCATGGTCAAATAATAAGGGCAAGGTTAAAGATATGATCTCGAAGCCAACGCCTAAGCCTAATCTTGGACTGAGTGAGACAGTATGCTTCTATTGTAAAGCGCCACTTTGGAAGAGAAACGCAAGAAGTACATGGATTAGATGAATGCAAGAAGAAGGTGAAGTAAGACTTCCACCCATGGTACACTTGTCATAAATGTTTTAGACATTTTTCTCGCAGATTCTCCTATTAACTCTTGGGTATTTGATCTGGATCGGTTGCTCACATTTGCAACTCGATCAGGGGCTAATAAGAAGTAGAGTCGCAAGAGGTGAAGTTGATTTTAGCGTCGGAAATAAAGCAAGGGTTCTTTGCGTTGACCGTCGGCACCATGCAACTTCAGCTTCCTTCAAGATTTATTATGGAATTGAATAATTGTTATTATGTTCCTAGCATGAGTCGAAACATTTTATCCCCTCATGTTTGATGAGAGATGGTTATTCATTTGCAAGTAAAGACAATGGTTGTTTGATCTCTAAAAATGGAATGTTTATGGCTTTGCGCCCATTGTGAATGGGTTATTTATTTTAAATCTTGATGATGCGCCTATCTTTAACATAAATGCTAAAAGACATCGACCTAATGATTTGAATCCCACCTATGTTTGGCATTGTCGTTTGGGTCACATAAGTGAAAAGCGCATGAAGAAGCTCCATCTTGATGGTCTTCTAACCGTTTGATTTTGAATCATACGAGACATGTGAAGCTTGTTTGCTTGGTAAGATGACCAAATCACCTTTCAAAGGTTCTTTTGAGAGGCGTCGGACTTGTTGGAAATCATACATCTTGATGTATGTGGACCAATGAGCACATTGCTAGAGGTGGATTTCATTACTTCATAACTTTCGCGATGATTTTAGTAGATATGGGTATGTCTACTTAATGAAGCATAAGTCCGAAACTTTTGAAAAGTTCAAAGAGTTCCAAAATGAGGTTGAAAATCAGCGTGCCAAGAAAATTAAGGTTCTGCGATCCGATCGTGGTGGCGAGTATTTGAGTCATGAATTTAGCAATCATCCAAGAGTTGCGGAATTGTTCCACACTAGCACCGCCGGAGCGCCTCAAAGAAGCGGGTATCCGGCGGCGTGTCGGACCTTGGTGGACATGGTTCGATCGATGATGAGCGATCAGATTACCATTATCCTTTTGGGGTTACGCTCTAGAAACAAAGCGACTTTCACACTTAATAGGTGCCGTCTAAATCCGTAGTTAAGACACCATATGAGATATGGGTGGGAAGAGTCACGGTTTGTCTTTTCTAAAGATTTGGGGATGTGAGGCGTTTGTCAGCGACTACAATCGGACAAGCTCACACCCAAGTCGGATAAATGCATTTTAGTGGGA
The DNA here is from genome assembly GCA_036346255.1 of Ampelocalamus luodianensis. Lineage (NCBI taxonomy): Eukaryota > Viridiplantae > Streptophyta > Magnoliopsida > Poales > Poaceae > Ampelocalamus > Ampelocalamus luodianensis. The sequence goes on along the minus strand of CM070617.1, from coordinate 57,035,795 downwards.
TATCAGAAGAAACCTTTGGATATTACTTCTACAACCGACTAGAGGGCAAAGTGTTTGTCGCTCGAAGTTGTAACATCCCAATTTTCAGAGTTTAAAAATCTTTTAAATAGTTAGTAGGAAGAAAATTCACCATTTGGATTTTATTTGAATTTAATTCAAAAGCTTAATATTGGACTTTATAATCAAAAACATTTAATGTGAATAATCCCAACATGAACAATAGCCAAAACTATTTTATTTGGGTTCTATGTGCTCAGATATATTTTCTAGATTTTTCTAGAATTTTTCTGAGTTCATTTGCTATTTTCTATTGCTTATTTGAATTTCTGGTATTTTCTAAATTAGAAAAACTATTAAAATATCAGAAATCCTTCCGGGCCTAATCTCCCCGGCCCATTTCTGTTTACATACGCATGCCCGATCCGCCAATACCACGTGCGAAGGAATTATTGAACTAAAGAAAGATGAATTTAGTGCCTGATGCGAGGAAGCTTGTCGGTGTCGACTATCTCAACAAGTTCTCGCAACTTGCTCGCTATCTTTGCGAAGATGTTGCAGCAGACAAGGCTCGCGAGTCGTTTTCGAAGGGTGAACACGGACTTGAGTCAATCTCCTTGCACATACCTTCACGACTTCCAGAAGCGATCAATAAAGCTTTAGTCATGGAGGATAAGCGCAAGGCGGAAGACAATCACAAGCGCAGATGATCGGCGGGGAGGCGGCAATTCCAACGAGAGCAGGGCGGTGTCACCGCGGTTCAACGGTTTTCTCCACGAACTCCGCGGGACACTGCACCAACCTCGGCACCTCGTCTAGTTGCTCGGAACACTCGCACCAAAGGCCGACCAACGCTAATCCAACGGTCAACAAGTCGCAAGAGCCAAGGGTGTGCTATACTTGCCGTCAACGAGGCCACTCGCCGTCGGTGTCCACAGAGGAGCGATTAGTCGATTCGTTTCAACCTTGGAGCTACACCAAATAAGACATCGCACCGAGTCACCAACGAGGAACTTTCCAAGCCCCAACCATCCGGGAGGAGGGATGCGGTCCGTGGTCGAGGCGTGTCAACCACGTCACCTGGAAGAACACGGGAAGCACCGGACATCGTCTTGGGTAAGTTCTGGTTAATTCGATACCACGCTCGATTCTGTTTGATTACGAGCTTGCATTCTTTTGTGTCTGCAAGTTTTTGCAACTAAGAATAAGTTGGAGGCTATACAACTTAAGCATACTCTATTAGTTCAATCGCTTTGGAGCGAGCTAAGCTCTAGAGTGGGTTGTTTAGGAGCTATGTTACTCATAGTGGAGTTGAGTTTCTAGCCAACCTAATTGTTCTAGACACCCAAACCCTAGATGTCATTCTTGGCATGGATTGGCTATCAAGCACAAAGCTGTCTTTGGATTGTGGCGAAGAGCCGTAACAGTTGAAATCTTGATGGAAGGAAAGTGGAGTTTCTAGCCACATCGGTTCGTGAAGGACACTTGCTAGTAAGCAGTGAAGACCATTGCAATGGAGAATGTACCAATAGTCGGATAATACCGGATGTGTTTCGGAAGAGTTGCGGAATGCCACGGATCGTGACATCGAGTTCGTCATTGATCTAGTGCGGGGACAGCGCCAATTTCTAAGCGACCTTATCGAATGCCGGTGGCGAGTTAGCGAAATGAAGAAGCGATTGAAGAACTTCTCGAAAGGTTTCGTAAGACCAAGTTCGTCACCGTGGGGAGCACCAGTCTTGTTCGTCAAGAAGAAAGACGGAAGCATGAAGATGTGTATCGACTACCGTTCTCTCAACGAGGTCACTATCAAGAATAAGTATCCATTGCCCATGATAGATGATCTGTTTGACCAGATGAAGGGAGCCGGAGTGTTCTCAAAGATCGACTTGCGATCGGGCTACCATCAGTTGAAAATCTACCCTAAGGATATACCAAAGACCGCTTTCTCAACGCGGTATGGACATTATGAGTTCTTGGTCATGTCATTTGGGCTGACAAATGCCCCAGCTTACTTCATGAACATGATGAACAAAGTCTTCATGGAATATTTGGACAAGTTTGTAGTGGTGTTCATTGGCGATATTACGGTTTATTCCAAATCGAGAGGAGGAACACGCAGAACACACGAGGTTAATTTTGGAGAAACTCGGGAGCATCGGTTGTATGCCAAGTTCGATAAGTGTGACTTTTGGAAGAAGGAAGTGGATTTCCTTGGCCATGTGATGACCGCGATGGAGTAGCGATTGACCCAAGAAAAGTAAGCGATGTTACAGGACCAAACCCAAGGCGTAACCCAGTTAAGTAGTTTCTTGGGGATGGCGGTTATTACCGCCGTTTCATCGAGATTCTCATCAGCTGCTAAGCCCTTACGCAATTGTTGAAGAAGGAGAAAAAGTTCACTTGGACTCCGACTGTGAGAAAGTTTTCAAGAGTTGAAAAAGCGTTTGACTTGACCCAGTGTTGATTCTACGGATATTGAAAGGATTTGATATCTCTTTGTGATGCTTCGCGTCAAGGATTAGGATGCGTCTGATGCAGAAGGAAGAGGCGTCGCTTATGCATCAAGGCAATTGAGACCTCACGAAGAGAATTACCTACTCATGATGCGGAATTAGGCTTGCGTAGTGCATGCTTTAAAAATTTAGCGTCATTACCTCATCCGGTGTCATTGTGAAGTCTACAGATCATAAGAGTTTAAAGTATATCTTCACCCGATCGATTTGAATATGAGGCAGAGAAGATGGTTAGAAGCGATCAAGGATTATAATCTTGGAATCCACTACCATCCCGGAAAAGCCAACGTAGTTCTGAGGCGCTCTAAGTCGTAAGAGTTCTTGCAATGCCTTGGAAGTAAAGGAAAGTTGCCCGAACTTTATGAAGAATTTCAAAAGCTAAAGCTAGAAGTTGTGTCGAAGGATTTGTAGCCAATTTGGAAATACAGTCTACCTGGAGAAGCAAATTCGTGAAGCACAACCAAAGGGTCTGTGTTGTCGACATCAAGGTCAAAATGGCGGAAGGAAATTCAAAGATTTCACCAAGAATGATCAAGGCATACTGGATTAATGGTCGTATCACATGTACGGATATCGATGGTGCGAGACGATTAATCTTAAAGGAAGCCCATGACTCAAAGTATTCGATCCACCAGAAGTACCAAGATGTACCAGGATGTTAAGACTAAATTTTGGTGGCCAAATTTGAAACGAGAAGTCGCGAGTTCGTTGCTTTGTCGACACCGCCGAAGGTAAAGCGAGAACACGAGAGACCGGCGGGTTTGCTGCAACGGTGAAGATTCGAGAATGGAAGTGGGAAGAGATCGAATGGATTTTATCACGGTTTACCCAAGACCCAATCGGGTTACGATTGATCACGGGTAATAGTTGATCGTCTAACCAAGGTCGCCCATTTCTTGCAGTCAAAACCACATACTCGGAGATCGCCTTGCGAGTTGTACATGGCGAGTTGTCGGTTGCATGGAGTGCCCAAGAAAATAGTGTCGGTCGAGGATCTCGGTTCACCTCTCGCTTTTGGCGAGTTTGCATGAAGCATTGGGTACCCATCTGAATTTGATCGCATATCATCCGCGAGCAATTGGGCCAGGTGAAAGAGTCAATCGATATTGGAGGATATGCTAAGAGCTTGCGCTCTAGCGAATGCTACCGATGGGATAAAAGTTTGCCGTATCACGAGTTCTCGTACAACAACAGTTATCAAGCGATGCGCAAATGTCGCCATTTGAAGCTTTGTATGGTTGTGCTGCGAACCGTTAAATTGGTGAGACGGTGAGCGTCTGATGTTGAGCGGATATCATCAAGAAGCGAAGAACGAGTTGCTATGATCGGGAAAGGCTAAAAATAGCCCGATCAAAGCGTAAGAGTTATCTTGATAACGCGTCGAGATCTCGATTTGAGCAGAAGATTTTGTCTATCTTGGTGACCCGCTCGGAGGTGTCAAAGGTTTCATGCCAAAGGAAGCTTGCCCTAGGTATGTTGGCCCGTTCAAGATTTTGGAACGCCGTGGGAAGTTGCTTACCAATTGGAGCTACGCGATCGTTAGCGAGTACATGATGTCTTTCATGTCTCGATTAAAAAGTGTCTTCGTGTGCGGAAGAGCAAGCCCGTTGGAATCAATTGTTTTGAAAGAGGATCTTACCTACAAGGAGCGGCCGGTCAAGATCTTGGATGTCGCAGAGCGCCTCACGAAAGCAAGGCTGCTCGTTTTTGCAAGGTCGGTGGAGCAACCACTCGGAAGGAGAAGCGGCGTGGGAGCGTGAAGAAGAGGCTGGCCGAGTTCCTAATCTTTTCTCTAGCTAGCTTTGAATCTCGGGGGCGAGATTCCTTTAAGGGGAGGTTTGTAACATCCCAATTTTGAGTTTAAAAATCTTTTAAATAGTTAGTAGGAAGAAAATTCACCATTTGGATTTTATTTGAATTTAATTCAAAAGCTTAATATTGGACTTTATAATCAAAAACATTTAATGTGAATAATCCCAACATGAACAATAGCCAAAACTATTTTATTTGGGTTCTATGTGCTCGAATATATTTTCTAGATTTTTCTAGAATTTTTACGAGTTCATTTGCTATTTTCTATTGCTTATTTGAATTTACGGTATTTTCTAAATTAGAAAAACTATTAAAATATCATAAATCCTTAGGGCCTAATCTCCCGGCCCATTTCCTTTTACCGCACGCTTGCTGGCCGATTCGCCAGCAGTGCCGCCTCCCAGCGGCAGTGGACCCGCTGTCGACCTCTGCTTTCTCTCTCTCTCTCCGGTTTACCCGTTCACTCTCGCCGTTGGATCAAGCATGGGCGGCTAGATGCGCGTGAGGTAACGAGCGGTCGAATGTTCCTTTGATTGTGGGCCGTTCGATTAGATCTGGCGGTCGGATCTTGAGTCGCCGTGACCGCGCACGCTTTCGCCGCGCGCATCCTAACCCTAGCCATCGGCGTGTGGGCCCGCTTGCCGCGTCGGCTTCATCTTCGTCGCGGACTCTAGAGTCCGTGTCAGAAACGCCGCGCCGCCATCTCGCTCGCGGACTCTCGCTCCCGAACCCTATTTAAAGCGCGGCCGCGTCACGAGTTCGCCCTACACCCCACCGTCTTTTCCCAAGACCGAAACCTAGAGCGCGCCTTTTCGCGGGATTGGGCTCGAACCTAAGCGCCGCCGCCGGTTCTTCGTCGATTACCGCCGGTGGTGAGTCCGTCGCCTTTGGAACACCCTCGGGTTCGCCGCATCACGGCCTACATGATGCGCGCTTTATCTTCGTCGGAGGAGCGGGTTCGCCGTCACCTTCTCGGCCGCGCGCGCTCGCCGCTTAACTGCGTCGCGCGCCGTTGTGGTGCGTTGCGGTGAGATCTAACAGCGTCACCACCTTCGTGCGTGTCACGGCGGTCGATTCGCGCACCTTCGCCGTCGCCTAATCGCGCCGTCGCTAAAGCCGAAAGGTCGCCGGGAGCCGTCGGCGTCTGGCCGACGTGGCGATCCGGCGTGGGCGCCACCTCGCGCCACCTCGTCACCACCTCGGCCGCGCTGCGTGTGCGTCTGCGTGGCTGCCTGCGTCGTGCGCACGCGTGGGCGACCACCGGGTTCGAGCGAGCTCGGTGGACCTAGTCCACCGTGAGCCTAGCCTCGACATGTGGGTCCCACATGTCGAGATTTCTTTATTATTTTTCCGAAATTCCTCGTGGCGTCGACTGCGCTTTAAATCTGATTTTCCTTTAGGAAAATAATTGATAAATTCATAAATCTGATTTTCGACATTTATGTAATTTCAAACTTTCAAAGTCCATAACTTTTGCATCCTAACTCCGATTGAGCCCATTCAAATTTCTAAATTTGTCTAAATTCGAGATCTATCTAATTATTATTTTTATTTAATTTTTGGAGTTTGTTTTGCCTCTGTTATTTATTTGTTTTGGTTGTTTTGCTTCGTTTGTGCGTGAGCGTCGATACTTGGGGTTTTCGTCGAAGAAGGCTTCAACCAAGTTCAAGACCAGTACATAGACCTATTCCAAGGCAAGTCATACCTTTGATCATATTGAATCCCAGTTTTCCCAAATTATATTGTGTTGAATTATTGCATTTACTTTAATTATGTGTTTAATTGCTTTTAGGCTAGTTATTGATCCAAAGCTGTTATGTTCACCTTGCCTACTTGTATACCTTAATCTTTTGTCGCCTAGATTGGTTTATTATTTAGTTGGTATTAACATATTGCCAACATGGTTGGTTAGACAGACTAAATTGCTTAGCCATGCTACGAGTCATCATCTCATGTGAGTGCAATTATGAAATTGACTAAGTGATTATGGAACGTGTGATAAAAATGTGTGTGTTGTGTACTATTACTCGTGATGGCATGTGTTGCACTAAACCAACTGGGTGGTAAAAGATTTAGGCCGAGGCAAGTGGTGGAATCTTGTGTGAATGGTGGCTTTGTGATTGGAATTTATCTGTGTGGTTTAGTTAGAAAAGCTGGAAGTCTTGCCTTGGTCAATTAAGGACTTAACTTTGTGCGCCATTGAACGAAGTATGCGACCGCATGTCAGTGTGAGCCCTAACTTAGTAGGCTACGGAGCTTCAACATTGGGGTTCGGTGGATAGGTTAAGCTTTGTGATATGGGATGTGTGAATAAGAACGTCAATGTTGAGGCGAAGTTCTTTGAACTGTTTTATTACGATTAGTGCTAGCTACACTAGTTGTATCGTGTGGGTAAAGTGTACAAACCTCTGCGAGTGTTAATCAATCTATTCGAATAGCCGCGTCCTCGGTCATGGACAACGCTGGGGATTTCACATGAGGGTAGTGTTCATAAAATGTGGGATTGGGAGTTGTGTGATCTCAATCATATGGTCAGTGAATCAATCGGTTTAGTGTGTGTCTTTGTGGAAACAATCATTAAATTAATATTGCTTATTTGTTTTAAATTATGCTTTCAATCTATTATTTGTATTCAATTGCAAATGTTGCATTTCGCAAAATAACCACGAAGTCATTCCTTTGGAATAAGCTTGCATCTATATATTGCATTACGTGGTATGATTTGCGAAATGCGGTTGTGTACTCACGCTTGTTGTAAAACTTGCGTCCAAACCTCTGATGGAGGAGTCTTCGCTTTGCTTTCGAGGAGGAGTTTGTGGAAGAAGGTTGATCGCTAGGTCATCGATCCCGATCGGTTGCACGTGGTGTCTTTGATTGGAGTTTGCGAGTTTATTTCGTTCATTGCGATATTTCTTTAGTGTTAGCCTGCGTGGCTTAATAAGTTGTAACCCGACCTTAAGGTCAAAACTCTAAGTTGTTACTCAAACTATTCGTTTATGTTATATTTCGCTTGTGTGGATTGATATTCACCTATGTTACATTGTGTGCACTTGCGTGATCTAGACTAGTGCGAGAATACACAGAGGGTCAGTGCATTTTGGGTCCCGAGCAGAGGTGGTGTTTTCCTAGAAAGAGTTTCTCAATAGGGAGACAAGTGGAAGAGCAGTGCGGCTTGAAGAGGTTCAAGATGAACCAATCGGGAAGACTCGACGAATGATGCCCATGTGGCGAAACAAGTTGAGGACCCCATGGCAAAGGAAGCACCACCACCACGAAGGTCGGAAGGCTCCGCAATGCACGAGATATGTTATTGTTAGACAATGATGAGCCTCGCCTATCGGAAGCAATGATGGACCCAAACTACGAGAAATGGCATAGTGCCATGAGATCCGAGATAGCATCCATGGAGACAATCAAGTTTGGAATTTGGTGACCACTTTGATGGTGTTAAAACCATAGAGTGCAAATGGATCTATAAAGGAAGATTGATATGGATGGAAATGTTCATATCCATAAAGCTCGACTTGTCGCAAAGGTTTTCGGCAAGTTCAAGGAGTTGACTACGATGAGACTTTCTACTTTGTAGCGATGCTTAAATCAATACGGATCATTCTAGCTATTCTTTGCATATTTCGACTATGAGATATGGCGGATGGATGTCAAACGGCTTTCCTTAATGGAAATTTAACCGAGGGCGTGTATATGATACGACCAGGGTTTTGTCGATCAAACAATGCTAGAAAAGTATGCAAACTTCAAAAATCCATTTATGGATTGAAGCAAGCATCTCGGAGTTGGAACATTCGTTTTGATGAAGTAGTCAAAGGGTTTGACTTCATCAAAAGCGAAGAAGAATCTTGTGTTTACAAGAAGACAAGTGGGAGCTCACTCGTATTTCTAATCTTATATGTAGATGACATATTACTGATTGGAAATGATATTCCTATGCTCGAGTCCGTTAAGACCTCCTTTGAAAAATAGTTTCTCAATGAAGGACTTAGGGAAGCGGCATATATTTTGGGTATTAAGATCTATAGAGATAGATCAAAAAGGCTAATAAGATTAAGCGAGTACTTACATTGACAAAGTGTTAAGCGGTTCAACATGGAGGAGGCAAAGAAAGGGTTCTTGCCCATGTCTCATGGCATAAATCTTGACAAGACTCGGTGTCCTTCGACAAGCGATGGCGAGATCGCATGAGTAAGATTCTATATGCTTGGCCATTGGATCTATCATGTATGCTATGATATGTACTCGCCAGATGTTTCCTATGCTCTAAGTGTTACGGCGGATACGGTGATCGGTGAGAGTCACTGGGCAATGATTAAAACATCCTCAAGTATTTGAGAAGAACTAAGGATGTGTTCCTAGTCTACGGAGGTGAGGAAGAGCTCGTTGTAAATGGTTACACCGATGCAAGCTTCCAAGCCACAAAGATGATTACAAATTGCAATCGGGTTTTGTGTTCCTTTTGAGCGGTGGTGCGGTAAGTTGGAAGAGTTCCAAGCGGAGGCATGTGCGACTCTACAACGGAGGCCGAGTACATTGCGGCTTCAGGCGACAAAGGAAGGTGTTTGGATAAGGAAGTTCATAAGCTGAACTAGGTGTGGTTCCTAGTGCGTGCGATCCTGCGGATCTTTCTTGTGATAACGGTGGGGCCATTGCGCAAGCTAAGGAGCCGAGAATCACCAAAAGAACAAACACATCTCAGCGCGGTTTCATCTCATTCGAGAGATCCTTAATCGAGGAGATTTAAAGATATGCAAAATACACACAGATTTGAATATTTGAGATCCTTTGTGAAGCCTCTCCCACACCTAAGCATGAGGCGCACACAAGAGCTATGGGTATTAGATATCTTCTAGATTGACTCTAGTGCAAATGGGAGACTGTTGGAGATATGCCCTAGAGGCAATCACATTGATGATGATATTTCGTTGTATCTACGATTTAATAAATGTTCCTTGAATATTGCCTTTGTGTTGATTAACAAGTATGTGACTTGTTTGTGAAACTCTTTACTTGTATGGTTATTCTAAAGTTGTCCCTAGTCGGAGTTCATGTGAGGACACACGTGAATGATGGATTAGCACATGTATCGGTTGATGACCATGTTTCACAGGTCATAGACATGGAGATGTCAAACCAATAATGTGGACACATGTTTAGAACATGAGGTTGGACCGACCCAACATGAGACATAGCTTTTATACTTATGGTTCTCTCTACACAATGTGTACGCCTTGTCCTTAGACCTGAGATTGTCGCATGTACTTGAGATGTGAATCGACCTACTTAGGGGCTATCAAACGCTACTCCGTGGCCAGGTAGTTATAAAGGTAGCTTTGGGTTTGTCATGAAGCATCTTTGCGAGGCATGGTCGATCGAGATGGGATTTGCCCCTCTCTACCTGAGAGAGATATCTCTAGGCCCCTCGAGTGATCGGATCCAGAAATGCATGGTCATGCTACTTAAGGTTAAGAGTTAACCTAGTAAGGGATTCCGGATCACAGGATCGAGAAAGAGTGGTCGACTTGGGCTCGGCCGAATATCGTGAGGCAAAGGGATTGGCATGTACATAACGTTGTGATGGTTCGTCCGATGTGATCTTTACGTGCGTTTAGGAGTTGGCACGTCTTGCTAGAGGCCGCTACCAACTATTGACCAAGTATGTGTACTTGCGTCATGTCTAAACATACGTGAACCTATAGGTCACACACTTAGAAGTGAAGCCTAGTCGGATTGGATCCGAATTAGATCGGCATTGAGTCCTAATGGGCCTCTATTCGTAGAAGCCCATTATAAGGACGTCTATAAAAGGAGGCAGCGGCGCATTGGTTAAGGGTTGAGTTTTTCGTGACATCCCAAACCACAGCGCCACCCTCCCACGCCCTAGTCGCTCGCGGATCTAGTAGTCCGCTGCGTCGTCGCTCTCCCGCGTGTGGATACCTTTGAAGGCGTTGCATACGTGGCGTTGGGACGAACCGCAAGAAAGGAGCATGCGTGGGGCGCCACGGCGAGGGCGAGGAAGTAGTACGACTACTCGCCCGACGTCTTGCATCAGCCGAGTACGACTACACCGCCTGACGTCTTGCATCAACTTCCGCACCTGCGCGTCTAGTGGTAAGACCGTGATCTATAACTGAAGTGATCTTGGTTTACGGGTAGAATTTTTTAATTTGCGCTAGTGTAGCCTACCCGTTGCCCTTCACCTTCCTCTTTTGCTTCCGCTACCGCTTCTACTTTTTATGTAATGTATCCATTTGGCCTAATCGATCCTATTGTAAACTTGACCTGATGCAGTCTATGTAAACTCTGATGTTTGTATTTAATGAATGGTATGGTTTATGTCATGTATGAAATGATTTAGTAATGTATCTGTGAGCACTATCTACTGATCCAAAAAATAGTGTAGTGGCTTCAAAGAGGATTCTGGATTAGCTAAATCCAAGTCCGACACCCCTCCTCCACCTCTCCTTATAAAGAGCCCATAACGGATTCAATTCAAACTAGTTTGTTCTAACCCATTAAGTGTGTGACCCTATAGGTTCATGCGTAATCGATCGTAATCCGGAAACTCTTTTTCAATCACTAATCGGTAGCGGTTCATAGCAAGACATAGCGACTCCCAAATACACATAAAGATCAAATCGGACAAACCTTATACAATATGATCTGTGACCATATCCTTGTCACTCACGATTAGTTCATAACTCCTTATGACTAGTTCACATCTTGTCATGACCAGTTCGTAACACCTTACAAAATCAGTTCGCCAACCAGCTTACCATTGCACATGTAAGAAACCATGATGATCTCGGGTCTAAGGATTATACATCATCATTGCTTGCGATCAACTGATGACACATAGAAACATAAAAATCTCAATAGTATCTAAAGGTGAGTCAATCCAACATCATGTTCCCTAACATGTGCTCACACTATTGATTCGATATCCCCATATCTATGACCGATGAAATATTGTCATTAATTAATGCATGTGTTGACCTATACGTCACTAGTGTCCCAACTAGTAACATCTGACCAAGGATCCTTTTAGAATGACATCATACAACTATTAAAGAGCTTCACCAATAAGTCACATACTTGCTAATCTTTATAAATGATAATTCATCCAAGCAATAGAATAACATTTATTCTATAACTCATAAACATAGACGTGGTACAATCATCTCCATGATTGCCTCTTAGAGCATATCACTAACAATTACTAAATCTGTTTGTGATGGTTTGGTGTAGTGATTATGTGGTTGATGTACTGGTGCAATAGTCATGAAAAGCAATGTGACTCAATCTATTGCTATAATAGCAAAAATAGCTCCTTCACATGCGACTTGGCAAAAGTAGCACCGCGGACATGTCGGCAAGCGACACGTGCCCCCTACTGCACTCCCACCGCTCGGATCCCCCTACCGCATGCCCACTGCACGGAATCAACAAAAATCACTGTTACAGTGCATGTCCACGTGTCCACCACACGAAATCGGCAAAAAAAAAACACCGCTACAATGCATGTCCGCATGTCGCCGCACCGAATCGACAAAAAAAACACTTCTGTAGTGCATGTCCACTCACCCAACATGTGGAGTCGGCAAAAAAACATTGCTACAGTGCACTACATAGCATGAATAGTGCCACTACGATGCATGGACAGTAGAAAATACTACTCGCTCGTGGAAAAATCACTATACAGTGGTGTTTTTTCACTCGTCCGCACACTGGGCGCCCTGGGTGCCCTGTAGGCCATTTCTACACACGGCGGATGCTGGGGGCATGTGTCACTTGCCGAATGTTCCGCGGTGTCTTTTTTGCCAATTCATTCGCGAGAGGGCTAGATTTTCTATTGCATCACGAAATAGTGCCAAATGAACCAATAACTCACTGGAATCCTACCATGATTTGGACATCTAGTTCTATGGTAAAATTATGAACTCAATGAACTAAATCAAGAAGTGTGCAAAACCGTTAGTTGCTTGATTTTCCCTCTTTCCACCTCCTGAATCCTCTGTTATACTGCATGGTTCGTTTTCTATGTGTTGTGTTGGGGTTTGAAGTGTGAGTGTGTCTATTTGTGAATGCTGGTGGTGCAATAGATGAGAGAAATATGGTTGTGTTGCCAACTTCACCTCTAAGGGTGTGTTTGGTTGGTGGGAGGTTGAATGGGATGGGATAGTACAAGTAGGATGAGATCATCCTAGATGGGATGGTACAAGCAGTCTATTTGGTTTGTTGTATGGGATGGTACACGAATGTGTTTGGTTGGTTGTATGAGATGGTACGAGATTGTGTTGGGTTGAGGGGATAAGGTTGGTTCGGTAACCTCCTCACTACATGGGTGAGATTACCTCCATAGTATTTTTCTTTTCTTTCTTTCTTTTTCTTTTCTTTCTTCTTTTTTTCTCCTTTTTCCCTTTTTCTTCCATCCTTTTCTTTTCTTCTTTTCTTCCTTTCTTCCTTATTGCTTCCTTGGGCGGGTCATTTGGAATCACTCATTTGGGTGGGCCCACTGTCATAGGGTGTTCAAACAGAGAAGGGGGAGTTGTTGTTGCTCCTCTGTCTCAGAAGCCAGAACAAAGGACCACGGGAGGGCTGTTAGGATGGGGCTTGGCGCTGGTGGGGAATCGTCGTCGACAACCGGAGAGGTCAAAAATGGGTTAGGGGCACCGAGGTGAGCGTGCGGGTGGTGATATCGTGACGGTGGAGGCACGCGATAGAGGGATTGAAGAATGGCTCATCGGGGAGGATGGTGACGGTGGAGGCACGCGATAGAGGGGAAGGAAGAGGGAGGTGAGGAGAAGCTCCCGTATAGAGGGATTGAAGAATGGCTCATCGGGGAGGATGGTGACGGTGGAGGCACGCGATAGAGGGATTCAACCGTGTGGTGGAGAAGGCTGCGATGATGCGGTGCTCCGGTGGAGGCACGCGATAGAGGGATTGAAGAATGGCTCATCGGGGAGAGAATGGTGACGGTGGAGGCACGCGATAGAGGGATTGAAGAATGGCTCATCGGGGAGAGAATGGTGACGGTGGAGGCAGATTCAACCGTGTGTGGAGAAGGCTGCGATGATGCGGTGCTCCGGTGGCAAAAGTACCAAATTGGTTGAGGTAAAACGCTTGTGACGTTGTAGAACACCATATGATGCGGAAGGGGCGGTGGGAGCTTGACCAGGGAAGCGGGAACAACATGTGGGGATGGCGACCGTGAACGAGGGTGTCGCCGAATGAGAGGAAGAAGTCACCCGAAAGGGAAGTGAGCAAGGCGACGGCGTCTGATGGCACGGTAGTGTGACGCCTGATGGCAAGTTAGTGGCATCGGGAGGCAAGACAAAGGAGAGCATAAGAGGGAGGTGAGTGCACGCGAGGCCGTCCACATGCAGGTGGGTTCAGTAGAACTCGTCGAACGAGTTGGTTCAGCATATCTGTAGAATATTCTCTTGACTTGAATCACCTCATTCCGGACAGCTTCGTTTTATTCGTCCAACCAAACGCATGAATCATGCCATATTCCGAACCATCTCATACAGGTACCACATCATACAGTCATCCAAACACACCCTAAACGCATGGCTTCGCTGAAAGGATAAGGCTAATTTACCCCTGAATAGTGGTGGATCCAGAACAAAAATGACCGGGGGTCCCTGAGGCAAGATAGATCATATTCGGCTGGGCTGTGGTTTGGGGTGTCCTCTTATGTTAGGCTAAAAGTGTCCACACTACATATACATGATTATATCCTATGAAAATTGAATTTTGGATCTGGTATCCTGTGCACCCTGCAAGAACACTGTAGATCCGCCCCTACCCCTGAACATTGACTATGGATTTGCTGAAAGCTATGCTAAATGACAGGATTTGACTATGGATTAGCAGCATGGCGAGGGTGTCCTTCCCATGTCACCTGTGCTCACTACTGAAAGATGGAATACTGTGCATGGATGTTGTTATTGTAAAATTTCTGTAATTGATTGTAATTTGTAGTAAGGAAATGGGGCTAAACTGCAAAATTGTAGCCCACAGTTGGGCTAAATTTGGGATGTGGGCTGGTTTATGGGTCCAATTTCTATTAGGCCTTTTAAAACGAATTTCTGATTTTCTTTGTATCGAGTTTCAACTTGTTGCTGCCTCGTCAGCCACGCAATTCTAATCTAACTTAGCTAAGCCAGCACTGCGCTCTTAGCTATCACAGTTCACCACACCCGTTGTTCGATAATTTCGTCTTTCAAGCTCAGCTCCAACCGCGAGGCTATCTAGGGCTAATCACCAGATAATATATATACACTCGACTAAAGTCCTTCGATATGTTAGAGTAGCATTTTCACCAATAGTTTTAGAGAAGTACTGATATATTTGCAGTCAAGGCATTTTTTTTGCCTATAAGTCTATCCCAATATTGTAATGTAAAACGATGGTTAAAGTTCGATTCTGAATACTGTGTAACAACAAAATATGCTTTAGAAAACTTACGTGCTATTTTTTTTCTTCAAATGACAAAACACTCTGAAACCAACAACCCTTAATAAAATACCTTCTAACTGTTGTGATAAAAACAAGAGAAATTTTATGGTACATTCTATTGGTAGTATATAATGGTAGTATAAATCAAATCTGATCATTAATTTATTAAGGGTATAATAATTTTTTTGTATTTATAATTTTTTCGTGATGGTATTATGAACTTTTTCAACTATGGTTGAAAATATTACTCTTGTACCATGCGATCCCTCACATGGACAATTACAATTTTGCCTCTTTGGGATTCTACTACTTATACTACCAGGTGTAGTCCTAGTAGTATAACTAAACTCTAATCAATCTGGATCATTAGATAAAAAAGAATGAACAACCCGTATTAAATTGAGTGTACCATAAAAGAACTAAAAAACAAAGTCCAACGAGCTTTTTCGATGGGCCAATTCAGTGAAGATGAAAAGAAAGAGTAAATTTCAGGGAACTACGATTTTAATGACAATGCTATCTTAGAAAAACACGGTTTTTGTGGAGAAAAGAACTACACATTTGAGTTTGGATTAACGATAACTACAGTTTAATTGCGAAAATTCTCACGAAACTACAATCAGTCACATTGCTCCTTCCTGATAAAACGGTCCCACTTGTTAGGGCGTTATGGCGGGGCTGCACACTGGCACGATCGTCGAGGAGCGGTTAAGCCCCTCAACAACCTCGGGCAAGATGTCTGAAAGTGGTGCAACATGCAACCATGAAGGGCGAGCTGACGTCAACGTGTGACCCAAACCTGCTAGAATCTTCTTTTCGCCACACCGGAGAAATCTCGCCTAGGTTTGATCACCCTCGCCTTCTTTTCTCTTGGGTCGGACGTGGAAGTGAGCGCGAAGAGGAAGAACAGGATGGCCTCTGCCTTTTGAAGAGGGTAGGGTGCTCCATTCGTCGTGATGGACCAAGTGCACGCAGGATCGAGTGGTCCACATAGCGTGGTCAAAACTGCGCCCGTGGCAGGCTTGTTCCGCCGCCGTAACAAGACAATGAATGACAAGGAGGCTAACAACTGGGACCGGTTTGTCAGTAAAGGGAGCAATATGACAATTTGTAGTTTTGTGATAATCTTCGCTTTTAAATTGTAGTTATCCAAAAATTCGAACTCAAATGTGTGATTGTTTGATGGTTTCGCCATTAAAGTAGTAGTTTTGTGAAATTTACAACATGTAAGTATGCAGGCGTCGCAGGTGGTTTGGCAACGTGGATCGTCGCAAGCCCAAACAAACCTTTTGAACGGTGATGCGATGGTTATGTCTCTGACTCGTGGGCATGGGGTCCAATATAACGAATTTGTAGTTTGGTGAGAATTTTCGCTCTTAAATATGTATTTCTCCAAAATTTGAACCCAAATGTGTATGTCTTTTTGCCACTGAAGTTATCATTTTTTAATTTACTCAAAAAGGAAATAAAAACCCATGCAGTATGAGCCTTGGCTCATATCACTACCGGACTCAGGCACTTTGCCGAGTGCCTCCGGCACTAGGCAAAGGCCCCTTTGCACTCGGCAAAGGCTTTGCGAAGTCGACACTCGGCAAAGAGCACTCGGAAAAAATTAATCGGCAAAGCATCCTTTGCAGAGTGTATTTTTCGGGCACTCGGCAAGGCTTTCTGAGAGTCTTGAGTCGACCTCGGCAAAGAAAGGACCGATTCTGGCGCCGGCCCGTTGATGCGCCGCTTGCCGAAGTGCCAACCGGCACTCGGCAAAGATTTTTTTGAAAATGTCTTTGCGAAAGTGTCGAACGACGACACTCGGCAAGGTTTTAAAAAAATTTGAAAATTCTTTGCGAAGCGTAGTAGGGCTGGCACTCGGCAAAGTTTTAATTTTTTGTGGTTCTTTGCCGAGTGTCATGGTCATGACACTCGGCAATGACTTAATTTTTTTAAAAAAATTCTTTGCTTGAGTGCCATGGTCATGGCACTCGGCAAAACTGAAAACTAAGTTTTCGGTGCCCACATTCCCGGCTTTGCGAGTGCCATGACCATGGCACTCGGCAAGTATTATTTGTGTGTTGCACTCGGCAAAGTGATAAAGCTGCGTTTTTATTTGTTTTTTACATTCCATCACGACAAACAAATCCATCCAAACATATATCAGATCCATCACATATATATCACATCCATTAGATATATATCTCATCCATCACATATATATCACATCCATCACATATATATCTCATCCATCACATATTTATCACATCCATCACATATATAACAATAAGTGCTCAAGTCCATCCAAACAAATCCACAAGTTCATCACAGTCGACAAGTGCATCATAAGTATATCACAATCCATCACCAAGTGAACAACAAATGAAAATACAACTACCATTCATCTCGAAGGTGGCCACTGCGATGTGGTGAAGGAAAAGCTCCATCATTCGGGCGCATGAGGTGGATTATTCGAACCCGCCGATTGAGGCCGCACAAAGGAGAAGAGATTGCATGTGGGGCAAGATTACATTAGATACCTAATCTAGGAAGGTAGAGGTCATACAAGCAAAGCACAAGCGAAAGCAAATAACTTTCATACTCACGGGAGTAGGCTGCGGTGCGGGGCGCGTGGCGGAGGTTGAGCGAATGCGACCACCGGTACAAATGGCCCGTATGTTGCCCAAGACCTTGTAGGAACTCCATCATGTCCGCCAAGCTCTGCGTGCTGGGCTGCCGCTCGGCCGCTCGGCCTCGGTGGGCGACATCCTCTGCCGCTTCGGCGCTCGGCCTCGGTGGCCGACATCCTCTTTGCTCGGCCTCCGGCTCAGCGTTGCCTCATTTCTTGTTCCAACGGGACTGCAATATTTCACTCCAATGTTTGATAATACAAAGCTAATAAAGGTGTGTAAAGATCAATGTCGACGAGTAAAGCAGAATAACCTCGAGTGCGTCGACCGGTCTTTGTCGTGATGCCGTGGGCGTATGGCGGGCTCTCGCTCGTGCTCGTGCTCGGATCGGGGAGAGATGGAGTAGAGGCCGTGTCGATGAGGTCGTCGCCAAGCGAACCGCCCATGCTTCTTGCCTTGTCCCACCCTCATGGCGATCTCTCCATCAAAGTCACGGGTGCTCGGATCATGAGTGCGGCCCATGGACCGACCTTGCCGCCGGCGTGTACTCACCGATGCGGGTGTGGGCCTTCGGGTTCGTATGCGCCTCGGCGGGTCCTCGAGTTGAAGGAGGCGTCGGACGTCGCCTTGCCCTTGTGGGCCATACACCATGCCCGGAAGTCAGAGAGCAAGGTGGGCACTATGTGACGCCATTGCGAGAAAGACGACAAGATAATTAGAAATCGAGCGAAATTGGCGTCACAATAGATAAATGAATTCGTGTACCCATGCTTGTTTGTATGCGGAGAGGCTGCGTTGCCTTGATGGTGTCTTTGGACCTTGCATCATCAAGCGACGGTCCGGGCATCACTTGTGCATCGGAGATACTCCTCAGTGAACCACTTGTCCACGATCATCGCCCGACTTCGGGATCGATTGGCACCACCAGGAATCATCTACGTCATCAAGTATTTGACATATAAGAAGATCAAATTAAGCGTGCTTAATCTCAAAGCGAATCAATATTAATGTTCTTCATCTACCTCAAGGTCTGCTCCGGTCAGCGTCATGTTTCTTGCGTCTTTCTTGGTGACCTTCTCTCAAGCTTCGACCCGTGGTAGCTTACGATGGCTGGATCGCACCTCGTGATGCATGTCGGTGATGAGTTTTTACAGCTTTGGTAGCCACAGTCATACGGCCTCAAATCCCTCATCGCATCTGAAATAAGTGCGCATACAAGCGCGATGTATCCATTCATTATTTCAAGAAAAGTCCAATGAATGCGATGTATTGAGCAATGTTGTGCGAGGAGACTTACCCAAAACTCCGCCTTCACCGCGCGCTTGTTGGGGTACTCGCGCATCGGGGCGGCGGCGTAGTGGTCAAGCGAGTAGGCGGCTCCGCCTTCCGGCGTGCGTGATAATGCGGGGTAGTGTTGCTGCATGAAGACCCGAGGATGCCATTGGGGCGTGCGCCACCACCCGACACAACCACCCGTTCTGCACAAGTGATTAAGAAAAATTATTAGTTTCTCTTTTTTCAACATATCATATGAAGTAGTGGTGACAACATCTAAAGTTACTTACTTTTTGCCCTTGGGCGAATCAGCTGGCGTCGGTGAGGATCACGGAACTGAGGAGGCTCGCGGGACCTCGCAAGTAGACACCGAAGAGGCGGAGGAGGAAGCGGAACCGTGCCTACCGCCTCGTCGTCGTCCTCGTCCGCCCCTCCTCCTCGCCGTCTGCCGAACCGGCTCCTCGTCCAACTCGTCCACGGGCGCCACCTCCTCCTCGGCACCTCCTCACGCGGCGTGGGAGGAGGCGGCCCTCTCTGCGCGGCGGTCCTCTTCCTCCTCCTCTGTCAGACCCCTCCGCCTCCTCCCGCGGTCGCGTGGTCTGCAGTAAGCGAGGACACGTTACGACAGTTCCCGCCATCTTTGTTCACTCACCGCAATTAAAAGAATAAGCAAGACGTAATTAGAAATAGATGCAAAATGAACATAACATAATTTTCAAAAACATAGTAATACATGTATTAGAAATAGATGCAAAATGAACAAAACATAATTACAAAAAACATAGTATTACATGTATTAGAAATAATCTTCATGATTGGGATTAGTTTGGATCATAGGTCTCGTCATCACTATCAACATTGTCCAAATCATCAACACTATCCGAAGGAGGAATGTTGTCTTCATTGTCATTGCCTAAACGTAATCGCTCAAGCATTTGTAAGTCCTTCACATTTCGCACCTCGTCTCCAGCGTCCTCGTCATCAACCCTTTCATTGTCTACTTCCATTACTATCGCTTCGGTTAAGTCTATCTCAAACCTCCCTTGTAGCCCCTCTTCTTGAAAGAACTCTCCATCATATGTGTTTGGGTTGAAGTTGTAATCTTCATCGTTTGGGACAGGTAGTTTACCGTGTGGCGATACCTTGTGCACAATAGCCCAACCCTTAAGATGCTCTTTGTCTTGGCACGCGTATGGCGTATAATAAACTTGGACGGCCTGTTGAGCCACAATGTAGACATCTTTTCCTGGATAGACGGAATCCTGTCGAATCTCGACTAGCCCAAGATTAGGGGTTCGTCTCGTTACTCCAGGATGAAACCAGCAGCATTTGAATATGACAGGATTAAGAGGTTTGGAACCATAGAATGGAAGTTCGTAGATTTCTTCAATTCTTCCATAATAGTCGAGGCCATCAGTGCCGGGCGTAAAAACTCCGTTGTTTGTGGTTTTTCGATTGGGCCGACTCTGCTCGTAGCTTGCTGTGTGAAAACGATATCCATTCATGTCATAACCGGTAAATGACTTGACCCTAACGACACTGTACCGTTTGCAACTTTGTCTCAACTCGTCACTTATAGGCGCGCCGGTTTGGGCACCGCAAGCTCAAGCGGGATAGATCGTTATATTATTTGAGCGTCGATCAACTTGGAATGTCGAACTAAATCACGAGCTAAATTGGGCGGTACCTTACTGTTTGAACCAAGAAATGAAATCGGGCTCCACGGACCCGCACCGTGAAAGAAGGGTATCGGTTTCTGCGGGTAGGATCCCTTGATTCATGCGGGATTGTGAAGAAATTCCTGCACCAACGAGAAACAAGGGGTTGGGCGAAGAAACAAGGAGTGACGGCGTATTGAAACAAGTTCGTTGAGAACTTACCCAATGAGCAGTGCACCTCGACAAGGTTGGTCAACACATATAGCATGATCTGCGCCACTCTTCATTTTCAATTGCTTAGTGGTTGATGCACTTGCGCTCCCGAGTTGCCCTTGGAAAAGGCGAGGTTCGATTCATTTCGCCAACATTGTAACGAGGGGTGGATTATGAGCGCTAGGAAGGTTCTCGGTGTAGTATTTCTCTGTGAAGTTTGACACCTCCTCCGAATGTATGCCTCGCCATGGAAGCCTCAATTTTGGCTTTATTTCTACATTTTGGGCGAAGAGTCTTGAGACATCTCTCGATTGGATAGCACCAACGTGCACGCACGGCCCCATACGTGCCTCATACGGAGGTGCACAATCAAATCTTTGCATCGCCAAGAAAAGCGGGTGGAAAGATCTTCTCCAACTTACGAGCAACACGGGTGCCACTTTTCCAAGTCATCAATGACGGTCAGAGATAGCTCCTTGGCACAAAGTGGCGGAAGAAATAGCTCAACTCTGCCGGCACTTGCGGACATGCTCGAGGACATAGCCTCGAACCATCGCGGAAGAA
Organism: Ampelocalamus luodianensis; assembly: GCA_036346255.1. NCBI lineage: Eukaryota > Viridiplantae > Streptophyta > Magnoliopsida > Poales > Poaceae > Ampelocalamus > Ampelocalamus luodianensis. The sequence continues at coordinate 57,014,666 of CM070617.1, read as the reverse complement.
GCCGCTCAATCCATATGTGGTAGTCATGACTCTTCATCCCGTTGATTCGCAGAGTGCCTAAGTTCACTCCCCTCTTCAGATTCGCTGCATACCCATCAGGGAACATTAGCGTCTGGATCCATTCAAGTACTTCCCTCCTTTGGTCCTTTTTCAAGACGAAATCGGCCTTAGGCCTTCTCCATGTCTTGCTTGACTAGGAGGTGCATCTCTTGATTTGGTCTATCGCATAACATTGCCAGGTCCACTCTAGCCTTAGGGTTGTCCTTAGACTTTTCAGTGTCCATGAGTGTTGCCCAAAGTGCCTCGGCGACATTCTTTTCAGTGTGCATTACATCAATGTTATGTGGCAGAAGAAGGTCATCGAAATAGGGGAGCCTCGTCAAGCCCGACTTATGAGTCCACATATGTTGCTCACCATATCCCACAAAACCACCTTCTTGATTGGGCATGAGAGCATCTATGTGAGCATGAACCTCGGCACCAGTCATAATCCAGCGGTGCGGTGCATCACTCGACACCTTTCGTAAAGTTCTTGATGTCTTGTGCGAATGGATGGTCAAGAGGAGGAATTGGCGATGTCCGTCGAGCGATGAGTACTTGCCACCCTTGTGCAACCAATGGAACATCACACCTTCCTTGCATCTGGGCATGGGAACTTCCGTGAACACACCAGCGCGAGAATAACCCATACGCGGGAAGTCATGCGAAGTAGTGGTACCAAACGTGCATTTTGAAGCTTGTCTTTGTAGCTCGATCGTATGTCCATACCCCTTCGTCCCAAGCACGGACCAATTCATCAAACACGGGCTCCATGAACACACCCATATTACTCCCGGGTGTCGGGAATTATCAGCGATAAGAATCGTTATGTCGTTGAAAGGAGGCGCGGGAGATTGAGGGGGATAACGAACACGGGCCAACATGTGTATGGGGCAGCCATCAGTCCATAAGGATTGAACCCATCTGTTGCCAGCGCGACACGTACATTGCGAGCCTCATCTGCTTTCTCACGATGTTGGTCATCAAAGCGGGTCCATGCTTCACCATCGGATGGATGTACCATCTTGTCAGGATTGTACCGTTTGCCATTTTTGTGCCATGTCATCTGCTTTGCGATTCCTCGGTCATGTATAGCCGTTGGATCCTCGGTAGGAACGGAAGGTACCGTAGGATTTTCACGGGGATCGTAGGCTGCCTCTTCTGGCCATCACCAGAGTCTACCTCCGGTACCTGGAGGATTTACACTTCAGACAGTACTTTGCATCCTTGTGTTCTTTCCTAAATAGGGCGCACCCCTTGAACAAGCATGTATACGCTTATCGGCATCTTAAGTGCACGAAGGAGTTTACGTGACTCGTACATGCTCTTTGGCGAAATGTGGCCCTCGGAGCGGGTGCCAATCACGGTCAACATCTTATCGAAGCCTTCTCGACTCGAGTTTAACTCGGACTTCAACCCCATTAAGCGTCAATGGCATCCGCTTGAGACACCGTTGACCGATCGTGAAGGGGTTTACGTGCGAGTCCATCATGTCGTAGAAACGCTGTGCGCACGCCTCCATCTCCTCCTTCTCCGTCCCTCATCGAGTCGCCTTGGTGAAAGTCATCTAACATGTACGCTACCGGCATCGACATCATAAGCCTCGGCGCGTGGTCTCACCACCTCCTCTCTCATACGATGGGCTTCACCATGGTGGACCCACGGTGTAGTCCGGCGTAAATCCATTCTTCAAAAGATGTTTACCCATGTCCACCTTGTTTACCCTTCTCCTGTTTCCACATTTGCTGCGAGGACACAAAACTAGACAATGTCCTTTAGCGACCTTGCCAAATCTGCAGTTCAAGAAAGCATCGGTCTTGTTCATCCATTACGTGGTGTAATCACTTTGACTTCTCGGCCGTGTACATCCAATGACGGTCATCCATCCTCTAACATAAGTATCGGCGAGTAATGTAACCATCAATTGCATCTACGTGATCTCGACCATGATACTGAAAGAGGGGTTATACCTAGGGTGGCGGTGGAGTCGAGCTAAGCGAGTCGTGGCGGTCGGTGCGATGGCGGCGGCGACGCGCGAGGAGACAAACGCGGCGCGGGAACTCCGACTTCGGCTCAAGCGGGCTCTTCTCGCAAAATGGAACAAAATCATCATTTACAAAAAATTCGTGAGAACCTCCACCGCGGTGAGGTTTCCAAAACTGCAAAAACAACGGCATGATGGCGACAACCATATATACAACCACAACCACAACGTCGACCTATTATGTTTTGATAATGTCATTGATTGTTGTCACTACTACCCACTATGTTGCGAACTCGCAACAACTCTTGATCATGTCTTATACTAAGAATCAAACTTAAGTTAATTAGTGATTAAATGCTTGAAGAAATTAATCTATCGACGACAGGCGATCATTCTTTCTAAAAGATTTCAAATGTCTTAGCTTGCAATACACATAACAAATTTGATCCTCGCTTCTTGGACCAAAGATATGGCACCAAATTATTATACATTGTGTCTTCACTACATATTCTAAAAACAAATTGTCCCTTAGATTATCTGCCAAACCAACATAAGGCCATTTTGTCACCTCAACCCTCAAATTAAAACCCATCGGTTTGTTCCAAAAATAATAATTAAGATGGCATAAGTCATCGTGCGTATGTCCAGTGAGGCGCAGGAGCGCGGCAGCGGCGCGGCGGCAGGCGCGCGGCGGGCGTGCGGCGGCGGCGGCGGCGCGGCGGCGGCAGCGAGCGGCGGCGGCGCGCGCGGCAGCGGCGCGCGGCAGCGAGCGGCGCGCGCGCGGCGCGGCGCGCGGCGCGGCGGGCGGCGGCGCGCGCGGCGCGGCGGCGGCGGCGGCAGCGGCGGCGCTTGGCGGCGCGCGCGGCGGCGGCGCGCGCGGCAGGCGCGCGGCGGCGCGGCGCGGGCGCGCGCGCGCGCGGCAGCGGCGTGGCGGCGCGGCGTCGGCGGCGCGAAGCGGCGGCGGCGGCGCGGCGGTGTGTGCGTGTGTGTGCGGGTGTGTGCGTGTGCAGCCAAAAGTATAAGTGTTGAAGGTTTGCCGAGTGCCCGCGATCTGGCACTCGGCAAACAATTTTTAATTTTTTTTTTATTTTTTCGATTTCTTTGCCGAGTGCCCGCGATCTGGCACTCGGCAAAGAGGATTTTTTTTTTAAAAAAAAAATTTACTTTTTTTTTTGCCTTTGCCGAGTGCCCGAGATGTGGCACTCGGCAAAGAGTATTTTTTTAAAAAAAAATTAATTCTTTTTGCCTCCAAATTTGTTTTTGCAAATCAGGACATCTCCCCTTTGCCGAGTGCCGTGCCCTGGCACTCGGCAATTGTTTTTTTATTTTGTTTTTTTTTATTTTTTAAATTTGTTTGCCGAGTGCCCTACATCTGGCACTCGGCAAAGTGGATTTTTTTTAAAAAAAAAAATTTAAATTTTTTTCCCTCCAAATTTTTTTTAAAAAAAACAGGACCTCTCCCCATCTTTGCCGAGTGTGTCGTGTGGCACTCGGCAAAGACCCTTTCAGAGTCTGTGCCACGGCACTCGGCAAACAAATTTTTTGGCCTCCAAATTTTTGGCACCCTCCTATAGTACCAGTACTCTATGTTAGGATTTGGTACATTTTATGGCTTTTGTTATACTTAGTTAATTTATTTCATTTACTACAATTATTTAGCAAAATGCAAATTTGAGCTGCGTGCATCGAATAATGGAATTTAATGATTCAAAAATGATAGTCATGTTATTGAGTGTAGTGTGAGGCCGTATCGAGAGCGGACCGAAATTTGAACATCTTGTTGTGAAACATGGCCAGTGAACTTGCGGGCGAAGTGTTTTAAATTCTATAAAAAGCAAACAACGTCAGAAAATTATGAAACCGTGGAGATGTCATGATATCATATGTGGAGGCTGTGATAAAAATTTGAGAAGGTTTAGTGTATGTTGTCACGTCGATGCTTTCAAACCGGACATCTCCACCGGGATATAAGTATCACATGTGGTAATGTCACGGTTTGAAAGCATCGTGCGTGACAACATACACTGAAACCTTCTCAAATTTTTATCACGACCTCCACATATGATATCATGACATCTCCACGGTTTCATAATTTTCTGACGTTGTTTGCTTTTTATAGAATTTAAAACACTTCGCCAAGAAGTTCACTATCATGTTTCACAACAAATGTTCGAAATTTCGGTCCGCTCTCGCATACGACCTCACACTACACTCAATAACATGACTATCATTTTGAATCATTAAATTCCATTATTCGATGCGCGTCAGCGAAATTTGCATTTTCCAAATAATTGTAGTAAATGAAATAAATTAACTAAGTATAACAAAAAGCCACAAAATGTACCAAATCCTAACATAGAGTACCCGCATCAGAGGAGGGTGTCAAAAATTTGGAGGCAAAAATTGTTTGCCGAGTGCGGGGCGGCGCTCGGCAAAAGTCTTTGCCTAGTGCCACGCGGCGGCACTCGGCAAAGATGGATTTTGCCGAGTGCCAAGCGGCGGCACTCGGCAAAATTTGGCGTCGGCGAGGACCGTTACCTCATGCGCCTTTGCGGAAGTGCCCTACTTTGCGAGTGCACGGCACTCGGCAAAGGTTGAATGTCTTACCGAGTGTTAATATTTGCGAGTGCATGGCACTCGGCAAGCGGGCTTTGCCGAGTGTTTTTTCTTTGCCGAGTGTCGCACTCGGCAAAATATCGATTTACCGAGTGCCCGCTATTTGGCACTCGGCAAAGATTTTTGCACTCGGCAAATCGGCTGTGTCCGGTAGTGTATACCATAGCTCCACTGCTTGAAAAAGAGGGACGTAAAAAAAATATCACTTGGCTAAAAATTTGAGGGGTTTCAATTGAATCTTGCACAATTAGATCCAATCCACACCACATATCCTGATGATCGACACATGTCCCACTTAACCCTATCTCCCTACCTCCCTCAATCGATCCAAACGAGCAGCCGCCTCATCCTCCCTACCGCACCCGCTCGCCCCTACCGTCCCGGCGCGCCGCCACCCAACAGCCATGCCGATATGGCCCTCCCACGAGCAGCTCCGCCTCTTCCTCTCCCACCTAGATTCGTTACCACACCACCTCTTCCTCTGTTGCCTGAATCCGCCATCACACCGCCTCTTCCTCCACCACGCGTCCTCTCCCTCCTTTCCTTGCCATCGCCTCCAGCGACAGATGGTGAGGCCTCTAGCGCTTCTCCTTAATATAATGAAAAGAGTAGTGTTGGACCGAAAAGGCGACTAGAGGGGGGTGAATAGGAGCACGATCTCTTTTTCTCCCTAATTGAATTCAATACGAATCTCACTCCAATAGCTATGAAAGCTATGAAGATCAATCAATCATGCAAATGAAGACTTGTATTGAATCCAATCAAAACCCCGAAGCAAAATCTTCAAAAACATAAAAACTCAAAACCTAAATGAGTTGGGCGGTCTGACCTCCAACTAGAAATCGGTTTGACCTTTGGAAATCGGTCAGACCTCTCAATACATGGCGGTCAGACCTCTAGGCCAATGAATAGTGAAATCAGCCCGAAAAACCAAAACGCAAATTGATCTAACTTTTGATTCGTGCGTCCAAACTTCGTGAAACTTGACACACACCTTCCTAAGGATGTCAGGAACCTATTCCAAGCAACGATCGTGAAGATCCTTGCCAAAGTTCAGACCTTTTCCCGTTTAAGTGAAGGTGGGTCAAAAACCGAGTCAAGAACGAAATATGATCTAGAAACTTGCTCGTGGGTGATTGATGACTAAGATGACCCTAGATGGGTTCCCACATGTTGCAGCAAGTTAGATCATAGCAAGAAACCAACCAAAAACTCGCGGATCAAAGAAAGACTCAAAATCACCAAATAGAGAGAAAGAAGGCAAATGAACTCATCTTTGAGAGAACTTTCTTTGGATTGATTTGATATGGTATTGGTTTCTGACCACTCCATCAATGGAGGACAAAGACTCAATACATGAGCACGAAATCAAATCCAACTCTCTAGAACCCTAACCTCCAACTATCAACTCCCTAAGCACACAAGCAAAAACTAGGATTTTCAAGTAATAAAAGGGTTGAGGGGGTGCAGCCACCTCCCTCCTCTATTTATAGTGGAGGCCTAGACCTTCTAGAAGAGTTTCCCTAATGGGCTCCCGTTAAGGCCCAAAACAAACGGGTCACACACGCACGCATTTTAAAGCGCCGTCTTCATCTCCTCTTGACCTAATCCGCTTCTCCACGCATCGCCTGCGCGCGGGTTAGCAAAGGTCACCAAGGCGGTATTTGGTAAGATTACAAAATACCCCTTCTCGGTCCTTCTCAGACCGAGTCGGTGTCTTGGCACTCGCTGTTCGCCACGTGTAGGTCGATCCAACGGCTCTCATCATGTCGGCAAGTCTCTCCCATCCGCTCCACCGAAACCACCATGGCACTTGCACCGACCCGCGCAGTCAATCCAATCGGCCGATCGCCCGCCGCGCTCGGTCACCTTTGTCCATCTTGCACCATACTTGAGTCAATGACTTCACGGCATCGTCGATCGTTACGAACCTCGGCTCTCAAGCCTAGTCCGATCATCCTCGCCGTTGACCGTCGTTGACCACCAAGCAACTTTGCACAACAATAGACAAGCAAATCGAAACCGAACAAGTTCTTCACAACTTGACCCACGTTAGTCAAAACATGCATCATGCAACACATATGCACTGAAACCCATGAGATTGACCTAACAAGCAACCATCGCCGCCACAAGGGCCGACGAGTTAAGTGAAAACCGGTCAGACCGCCACCCTTGGCCGGCTCGGCCGCCCGCACGGCCCGATCGGCCTTAGCGAAGGCGGTCGACCGCCACCGAGGACTTAGCCAAAATTTCAACTCTGAAATCCGCAACCTCTCTAGAAATTTCAAACTAATAGAACTTTTGTCTGGAGACTCCAAAAATTATGGGACCAAGAATAGTAGAACCTTCTCTCTTGCCTACACCTCTATTTTTGGCCCACCCAAAATCAAACTTCACTTAATGGCCGGTCGACCGCTCGTGAAGCGGTCGAGCCGCCTCTGGTCCGACCTCCTCTGGGCGGTCGGACCGCCACCGCTCACCGACAAAACAGCCAAAACGGGACCGGTCGGCGCCACCATGGCGGTCGGACCGCTGAGACTGACAGAATCGAACTTTCTTTGAAAACTTCGTGTTTCGCAAACCTTCAACGTCATTGCCAATTGTCACATCATCCTAAGATCATGAGCATATCCCCATGATATCCACAATCTCCCTTGATGAACACATTGGCAATTTCCAACAAATGCAAATTTTGAGGTTTGAAAAGTAAAAACTTCGGCGTTTTCGCGCAAAGGCACAACTTGGTCCATATGCAAGAGAAGCAATGGAAATGACCAAGTGGCTTGAATAGTATAGGCAAGTGAGATAAGGCAAAAGAAAAGCTTTATTTTCCAGAAAGAGTTAAAATCTCACTTAAGGTCCATATAAAAGAACAATTGTTCGATATGACCTTTGATCATCGTGAGGCTCAAGAATTGCAATTCACGTTCGAAATGGCATCTGATCAAGCGAATGCAAATAAAAACTCCCCTCACAATGATCCTCAAATTTCAGAAAATTTCAAATTCTCCAATTTTCTCCCCTTTACACATCTCGAAATATCTTCTCCCCCTTTGACAATGGAGTCATCAAGGAATCACGCCTTCCTCTCGTCCAGAGATAACAAGTGCGAGAATGAGGAAAAAGCATAAGAAGGAGCATGCATGAAATGCAATGGGTAGCTTCATATTTTTGAATTTTCAATTTTTGATTACAAGAAGCTTTGAAGATTACCCAAAAGAGCAAGCTAGCATTTCTAATCACACTCAATACATATCAAGCCTATCAGCGCTAGCAAGATCATGTTAAGACATATATAACAAAGCTAAGCAAGAAGGCTTAAGGTAAAGCAATGAATTTTAGCATTTTAAGCAAAGTTTCAAATCTAGCAAGTTCATCGTGAGGATCCTAAGATGATCTTGGCCATGTCAAAATGTCAATATGAGATCAAGAAGCTAACAATGACCACATTAAGAGACAAGCAGTCTGAATTGAATCATTTTGCTCAATTTTTCTCAACGCCCATTTTTCAACAGTTTTCATTTTCAATGAATATTGAAGTTGATTAAAGGTATATCTTAGTGAAGAAGATCTGGACTAGGAGCCATCCACAAACTCTTCTAAGCTTCTACCGGCGACAAATCTTGAGGTTCATATCAATTGTGACAAGCAGTCCCCATGAGATCGTCTGGATCATCAAACTATCTCCAAGTTCATGTCTATGACATGCAGTCTCGAGAGAATAGTTTGGCACATTTTAAGCACAAGACAATCTTTAAATTTGATTTTCATTTTCACAAGAGCGATTTAGATTCTTAAAAGAACAAGAAGCTCAAGCAATGATCAATACTAGATTCAAAAGCTAACACCGCAATTTTGACAGGGCCAATGTCACAAAAGGAGCACTAATTGCGCAACTAGCTAAAACATCCACAAATTGCAGTTTTTAGTTCAAGTTGTCTTAAAATTTTAGCTCATTCAGCAAAGACTTAGCTACACATGTGAAAGTATGATAATTCTAGCAAGTCAAAGAACTAGACATGACATTGAGCAGAATTGAAATACTAAAGCTCAAAAGGGTAATAAGCAAAGCTTCATCAATTGTAAAAGACAAGCAGAAAAGCTTATATAACAATGCATCTTTTTGGTTTTTCATATGAATGCAGTATGAAACAATGAGATGCACAAAAACTTAAAGAGCCTAAAAGATAAAAAAAAGATCAAAGAAAATACCACTAGAAGAAGGTATCGAGAAAAGCAGAAAAGCTCAAATGAACAAGAAAAGTTCGAGCAGACCAACTCCCTAAAACCAAACCGTAGGGATAAATTACCCTAACTCACTTCTCAAGGTGGCAAACCTAGTTGGATCTAAAGGCTTGGTGAGGATATCACCAACCGAGCCTCGGACTCCACGAAATGCGACACAATATCACCCTTCTCGACATGATCTCTAAGAAAGTGATAGCGAATGTCTATGTGCTTGGTCTAGAGTGTTGCACGGGGTTTTTAGCAATGTTAATCGCGAAGTGTTATCACGAAAAAGAGGAACACTATCAAATGCCAACCCAAAATCCTTAAGAGTGGACACCATCCACAAGATCGACTCTGACAACTAGCGGCTACATATTCACTTGATGGATTGTGCAATGTACTGCTTCCTAGAAGACCAAGAGACAAGAGGCGTGCCTAAGAAATGACAAGTACTGAGGTACTCTTCCTATCTATCAAACGACCCGCAAAATCGAATCGAAAACCCCGAATGGACAAGGGCGAAGAGCAGAAAACCAAATACCATATTGGAGGGTAGAGTGTAAATACGAAGATCGCTCAACGGCTTGGCGATGGGAAGTCCTCGGAGGCGCTGAAACCTCGCATGCGAGGCAAACCGCGAAGTGGATGTCGGTCTTGAGGCCGTCAGTGCGGGAGGGAGCCGATCATGCTGCGGTACTCGCGTTGATACACGGCTTCTCCTTCCTCATCTGGATCCAGAACAGTCGAAGTCGCCATGGGAGTGGCGATTGGCTTGCAATCACCCATCTCGAAGCGCTTGAGCAGATCCTTGGTGTACTTCGTCTGATGGATGAAGATCCCTTCCTTGCATTGCTTGATTTGAAGCCCTAGAAAGTAATTGGGTTCTCCCATCATACTCATCTCAAATTCCCTGGACATGGTCTCAGAAAAACTAGAAACAAGAGCATGAGAAGAACCACCAAAGATAATATCATCTACATAAATCTGAGCAAGCAAGAAGTCATTGCCACGCCTAAGGATGAACAGGGTCTTGTCTACCTTACTCATCTCAAAATCATTCTTAAGCAGAAAGGTCTTAAGTCTATCATACCAGGCTCTAGGGGTTTGCTTAAGACCATACAAGGCTTTGGATAGCTTGAAAACATGATGTGGATGCTTGGGATTCTCAAAGCACAGGGTTGCCTAACATACACTTCCTCCTCTATAAAACCATTGAAAGGCACTCTTGACATCCATCGATATAATCTAAAGCCCTTAGAAGCGACAAATGCAAGCGAAATACGAATGACTTCCAATCTAGCAGGAGAGCAAATGTCTCATCAAATCTAACCCCTCAACTTGGCTAAAACCACGAGCTACTAACCTAGCCTTGTTTCTAACCACAGAACCATCCTCATTTTGTTTATTTTTGAACACCCAGCGGGTTCCTATCACATTATGACCACTAGGAGGTTCTACTAGGTTCCGGACCTTGTTCCTCTCAAAGTTCTCTAACTCCTCATGCATGGCATTAACCCGGCTAGAATCGGATAATGCATGTGATATATCGCGGGGTTGAAAGAAGCAACAAGCAGAATGGGAGTAGAGACTCGGATCGTGATACACGGCGAGTGACTCGCTCATGAAGATTACCGATCATCGATCCGGAGGATGGCGCCTCACGAATGTGAAGTGGGCGCTGGGGAGACAGCATCTCTTCGACCTCCGCGGTACTCACGATGATGAAGATGCGGCGGGAGCCTCAGCGAAGGTGAAGTAGTCGTAGCGAGTTACGAGTTTGGGCGGAGCCTCAACGGCGCAGTGGAGGACAAGTCTCGGCCGTCATCATCTTCCTCCACAAAAATGCTTTCTGTCACTGTGTATCACACAAGCGTCGGATCTAGCTCGGGGCTAGTCTCATCAAAAGTGACATTGCACGTCTCTGGACAATGTTAGTTTCAACATTAAAAACCCGAAAACCCCTCGAATGTGCAGGATAACCTAGAAATAAACCATCAAAAGTCCTTGATTCAAATTTATCTAGATTTCCTGTCTTAAGAATGAAACACTTAGCTCCAAAAACTCGAAAGTGAGAAACAAAGGGTTTTCTACCAAATCGAAGCTCATAAGGAGTCTTGCCCAAAGATGGTCTCAAGAAGACACGATTTGCAATATGGCAAGCTGTAGCAATAGCTTCGGCCCAAAACCTCCTCGGTGTGCTATACTCATCTAGCATCGTTCTAGCCATCTCAACTAAGGTTCTGTTCTTCCTTTCCACAACGCCATTTTGTTGAGGGACGTGTGGAGAAGAGAACTGATGCTCAATTCCACGCTCAGCACAAAAAGAGGCAAGCGAGGCATTCTTGAACTCCGTGCCATTGTCATGCGGATCGCTCTTAAGGCACCGGAAGTTCGAAGCCAAGCGAAGAACAAGATCATGATAATGACCAAAAGCTTCATCCTTGAAGCAGAAAGAACACCCAAGTGTATCTCGAAAAATCATCGACTATGACAAGAATGTACCATTTGCCACAATTGGCCGAACCTAGCGGGACCAACGGTATCCATATGAAGCAAGCGTCACGGTCAGTCGGTCATGACCATAGTCGCCGAAGGGTGTAAGGCGGCAACTTGCTTGTCATGCCTACGAGCGCATATCTGACATCCTTGGCGACTTTGAGTTTGGGCAAACCTCTCATGAGATCAAGGTTGCTAACTCGCGTCGATGATCAAACCCAATGTGCCCCAACCGTCGGTGCCAAAGCGAACTTCGAAGAAGATGTAATCAAACATTTAAGAGAACCAACAAGAGATTCGGAAAAGTCGGCTCCAAAGATCCTAGCGACTCTATAAATCCCAAAAACGAGCTCACCAAATGAATCAAGTACCGACAAGCATTTTCTTAAATATAGTCTCATAGCCATCATCAAGAAGTCGTGAGACGGAGTAAGTTAAACTGAGCTTGTTCACAAGGGCGCGTCTTTTAGGATGAAATTGTCGTTCACCCCGATTGATCCCATCCCTTCAATCCGCCCTTGAGTCTCGTCTCCAAAGGTGATGAAGACATCACCGATCGGCCGCGTGAAGGAGGTGAACCATTTTGAATCTCCGGTCATGTGGCGTGAGCAGTGAGTCGGCGAACCACGTGTCCTTCCTTCCACGGCGATCCACGAAAATCAAGGTACATAAGGACGATGTGTCTCAATCTGGGTTAGTTAAACATGACTTGGGAACCCGATCTTGAGACACATATCTGCAGTAGTATGCAAGCGAAGTGCTATCCTTGATTCTATTTGAAATTGTTGTGAGCAATGGTTACTCTAACATGAGAATTATCATGTCTAGAAGCATGTGAAGCAAATCCTAGACCAGTTTCTTCCTTTCTAAATTACCATGTCTCACAAAAGCTCTAGGTTGATTAGATGACATCCTAGCAATATTTTCTTAGCATTTTTCAACCTCGCCATGCAGAATTCAATCAAATGCTCATCCTTCTTGCAATAGGTGCAATGGTACTTGGTACCACCGGGAGAAGCACCTTTTGATGAGCAGATGGTTGGGCAAAACTGCGCAGATATGAAAATAATCTTGGCGGGTTGGGTATCGAATTCAACTAAGCCATTTTCAATATTTGAATGCCCTTAGATTTGTCATGTGTAAAGTTGTATCCTAACCCTGGTTCTTATAAGGAGTCTTTGGTGATCAAGGATCATGTTTAATCTGTTTCTTTCCTTTAGAAAATTTTTCTAATGTATCATTAAGGTAAGCAATTTCTTTTCTAAAGTTAACACATGAATCACAAGTTTTAGCCATAGACCTCTTCTTATAACTAGCAACCTCAAGCTTAAGAGTGGACATAAAGCACATGTAGAAGTCTCAATCTGTCCTTAAGCTTGGCATATTTAGCTCTAAGCGCTTCTAAGATATCTTTGACTTCATTTTCACGTTCTAAGCGAGAAAGTGCAAAAGCTAGATTTCACATTACGAAGCATCCAACTTGCTGGACTCGAGCATTTATCACAAGGAGTAGATTTAAATTCAATTAGCTCGGTTCTAGCATTTTCAAGTTGATGCAAGGCAACATCATGAAGCAGATTGCAATTTAGAGAATTCAGAGTGCGAGAACATGGCAAGATGAACATTCATCGATTCAAGAGTCTTAGCATTTACAAGTTTTAGAGTTAAATTATCCACTTGTGACTCTAAGTCCTTGTTCTTAGCCATGGTAGTTTTAAAGCCTTATCTGACTCAAGAGTTGCTCAAAGAGATTATCACATCTAGCAGAAAGATCATCATAGGAAGGAGGTACCTCATTGTCATTGATGTCGACGGAGTCGGCCATGAAGCACATTCCGGTAAAATCTTTAGCCTTCCCTTTGTTCTTGTCTTGAGGAAGCTCCTCCTCTTTGTCCTCCTCACTTCCGGAGTCCACATCGCTCAAGGATTGTTCTCCAAGAGCGGCAAAGACCCGGTGAACAACCTTCTTAAGCTTGGCAGCATCAAACTTGGACTTGTACCCTTGAGGCTTCTTCCAAGCTGGCTTCTCTTCCTTGTGGTTGCTCTTGCCTTTCAGCTTAGGGCAATTTGCCCGGATATGATAGAGCTCTCCACACTCATAACAAGTCACAGGGCCGCCTCTCTTTTTGTTCCTCATATTGTTGTAGGCCCTTGTGAACTTCTTAATCAAAAGTGCCATCTCGGGCTCAGGAATACTTTCAAGATCCTCTTCTTGGATTGCAGATAAAGAAGCAAGAGAAATTCTAGAAGAAGACTCAAACGACCCATCAGAGGCTCTCTTGGCGGAGTGCGCTACTAAAGCCATGTTACCCTTCTTAGAATGGTCAGCTTTCTGGATCTCATGAGTCCTGAGCTTGCTATAGAGCAGCTCCAAGGTCAGATCAGAGAAGTTGACATTTTCCTGAATGGCGGTAGCCTTTATCTCCCACTCCACGGTGTTGATTGCGGCGGAGATGGATGGCATTTTGAGCATGTGTAAATTCAATACCAACGACCTTCATCGATTTATCAACGTGTTAAAGCGATCGAAAATGTCATCGATGCTCTCACGGGACGCATCTCGAATTTGTTATATTCTCTTTTATAGACTCTTGACGCACTTGTTTGATTTGGGAAGAACCCTCATGATAGGTTTCGAGGGTCTTCTAAATCTCATGTGCGATCTCGAGATTGCAAATCCTATCATATTCTGTCTACCAAGCCCACCATCTGAAAATTCTTTGCCTTACGGTCACTAGCCAAGAGGGCTTGAAGCCGCGTAGCAACCTCGAGCAAGATGAGCGGATCACGAACGACCTCCCAAATACCCGTGGTTCGCTCTCAAGAAAGACACGCATGCGGTTCTTCCAAAAAGCATAGTCGTGCCCATTGAAGATATGCGGTTTGGAGGAGTACTTATCCATCGCCAAGTTCGGTGACCTTAAGATCAAGATTGAACTAACAGGGCTCGATACCACTGTTGGACCGAAAAGGCGACTAGAGGGGGTGAATAGAGCACGATCTCTTTTTCTCCTAATTGAATTCAATACGAATCTCACTCCAATAGCTATGAAAGCTATGAAGATCAATCAATCATGCACAATGAAGACTTGTATTGAATCCAATCAAAACCCAAAGCAAAATCTTCAAAAACATAAAAACTCAAAACCTAAATGAGTTGGGCGGTCTGACCTCCAACTAGAAATCGGTCTGACCTTTGGAAATCGGTCAGACCTCTCAATACATGGCGGTCAGACCTCTAGGCCAATGAATAGTGAAATCAGCCCGAAAAACCAAAACGCAAATTGATCTAACTTTTGATTCGTGCGTCCAAACTTCGTGAAACTTGACACACACCTTCCTAAGGATGTCAGGAACCTATTCCAAGCAACGATCGTGAAGATCCTTGCCAAAGTTCAGACCTTTTCCCGTTTAGGTGAAGGTGGGTCAAAAACCGAGTCAAGAACGAAATATGATCTAGAAACTTGCTCGTGGGTGATTGATGACTAAGATGACCCTAGATGGGTTCCCACATGTTGCAGCAAGTTAGATCATAGCAAGAAACCAACCAAAAACTCGCGGATCAAAGAAAGACTCAAAATCACCAAATAGAGAGAAAGAAGGCAAATGAACTCATCTTTGAGAGAACTTTCTTTGGATTGATTTGATATGGTATTGGTTTACAGCCACTCCATCAATGGAGGACAAAGACTCAATACATGAGCACGAAATCAAATCCAACTCTCTAGAACCTAACCTCCAACTATCAACTCCTAAGCACACAAGCAAAAACTAGGATTTTCAAGTAATAAAAGGGTTGAGGGTGCAGCCACCTCCCTCCTCTATTTATAGTGGAGGCCTAGACCTTCTAGAAGAGTTTCCCTAATGGGCTCCGTTAGGCCCAAAACAAGCGGGTCACACACGCACGCATTTTAAAGCGCCGTCTTCATCTCCTCTTGACCTAATCCGCTTCTCCACGTGCCTTGCGCCGCGGGTTAGCAAAGGTCACCAAGGCGGTATTTGGTAAGATTACCAAAATACCCCTTCTCGGTCCTTCTCAGAAGACCGAGTCGGTTGTCTGGCACTCGCTGTTCGCCACGTGTAGGTCGATCCAACGGCTCTCATCATGTCGGCAAGTCTCTCCCATCCGGCTCCCACCGAAACCACCATGGCACTTGCACCACCCCGCGCCGCTGATCCAACGATCGCCGCCGCGCCTGTTCGGTCACCTTTGTCCATCTTGCACCATACTTGAGTCAATGACTTCACGGCATCGTCGATCGTTACGAACCTCGGCTCTCAAGCCTAGTCCGATCATCCTCGCCGTTGACCGTCGTTGACCACCAAGCAACTGCACAACAATAGACAAGCAAATCGAAACCGGAACAAGTTCTTCACAACTTGACCCGTTAGTCAAAACATGCATCATGCAACACATATGCACTGAAACCCATGAGATTGACCTAACAAGCAACCATCGCCGCCACAAGGGCCGACGAGTTAAGTGAAAACCGGTCAAACCGCCACCCTTGACCGGTCGACCGCCCTCGCGGCCCGATCAGCCAACGAAGGCGGTCGACCGCCACCTGAGACTTAGCCAAAATTTCAACTCAGAAATCCGCAACCTCTCTGGAAATTTCAAACTAATAGAACTTTTGTCTGGAGACTCCAAAAATTATGGGACCAAGAATAGTAGAACCTTCTCTCTTGCCTACACCCTCTATTTTTGGCCCACTCCAAAATCAAACTTCACTTAATGGCCGGTCGATCGCTTAGCGGCCGGTCGGATCCTCACCGCGGTCCGATCGCCTCTGGGCGGTCGGACCGCCACCGCTCACCAAAGAAACAGCCCAAGACAGGACCGGTCGGCGCCACCATGGCGGTCGGACGCTGAGACTGACAGAATCGAACTTTGCCGAAAACTCGTATTTTCGCAAACCTTCAACGTCATTGCCAATTGTCACATCATCCTAAGATCATGAGCATATCCCCATGATATCCACAAGTAGTCATTTGGCAAGGAGACTTCCGGTGACAACCAGGTGGCTTCATTGGAGTGCGATGTAAGGCGTCGGCGAGTCAGCTACGCCGGATGCGATGGTGCACGGTTGGCCTTGCCACGAAAACTGGACTGATTTCACGTAAAGTTTTTTTTTTTAAAAAAAATAGTCGACGGTCATCGATCACCATAGCTCATCGCTACGATCGTATGACCGTGGTTCACTCCCACCCATACTTGTCAATTCCATTCTAGTTCTAGAGGTCATTCCGGTTTTTCTCTTGGAATGAATCATGCCGGTACTGATCCATTCTCGGATTCTAATATAACAATATAAATATTCATAAATATATATGTTTAATTATATACACACAAAATTTCACTTGATAACTCACTTTAAATACATAACCATAGGACCAAATATGACACGTAGTTCAACAAATTCATGAACATAAAGCTCAAACATAGTAAACATAGTTAAACAATACCACAACAGGCGTTCGTAACTTCCTACATTTCACCGTACTAGTCCGCCACATCACTCACATAGTCACATACAAAAGGGACCTTGGTCTGGTGGAGGCTCAAAAGTCGAACTAGAACTAGAAAATGAGCTGCCCATATGTGTTGTAGCATCGTACATGAGGCAAACTAGCAAATAAGAAACTAGTACTGATTACCAGAGCAAACAAGCAACCGGTAAATTAAATGAGGATATGGCCACGAGCTGTCGTGCAGTCGTGAGCTTCCACCGATGCCGAGTGATGCCGCCGAGGCTCGAGTGAGACACTTGGATGGTCGGGACGAACCGTCGTCGATGGGGAAGATGGATCTGCCGCGTCGCTGCAGTGGCCGCACGACGCAATCGGGTCTCGGGAGTTTTTTTTGTTGCCAATAGCGGCTAGGGTTTCTTGGTATTGCTTGCCACTTGAGGCGTTGTTATCTCAGTTCTCAGAGCTTCAGCAATGGGCTGAATCGAAGGAGTTGTTACTTGCATGGACGCGACTAGCGCTCGAATGTACAGTCTGAGTGTTAATGCCGTACGCAGCGTTGGGGTGTTGGATTTCGGAGCATGCTTTTCAACCGTCCATCTAGAGCAAACAAACATCCTCCCAAATCCCCTATTACTGCGTCTCCAAGCTTGCTCGTCGCCCAATCCCGATCTCCTCTGCCCGTAAATCCCCCATAAATTCGTTCCAGGCGATCTCCCCCGCAATCCCGAACATCTCCCACAGCACAAACTCGATCAATAAAATAAAAAAAAAACATCTGGAAAAAAAATACATTGAAAAATATTACAACATCACCGTGAACAGTATGCAACATTTGTTTCCAATGGCTGCAACATTTTTTCCTATGAATACAATATTTTTTTCTATAGATGTAACATTGCAAAGAACAGTATACAATAATTTTTTTCTAAATATTGCAACACCACCTGCGCTCAACCTCCCGCGGCCGCGCTGGTAGGCCGCGTCCTCGGCTCGGGGCCGCGGAATGCAGGCCAGCAACGCTAGCAGCCGTAGCTCCAGCGCCACTGTCGATTCCATGCACCATGCCCACGCCACAGTGGCCTCGCTGCCACCGGAGCCGGAGAGCAGCGCCTCCAGCCGGCCGTCGACAACGCCGTGGTCGCCCCGACCTATCAATTGATTATCTCAGTGCGCGATGTGCCACACAGCAGCAAGACTAGCGCAACATTGCAAACTCGATCAATAAAATCAAAACAAAGCATCTGAAGAAAAAAACGCATTGAAATTTTTTTGTAACATCACTGTGAACAGTATGCAACATTTTTTTTCCTTATGGATGCAATATTTTTTTTCCTATGGATGCAACATTTTTCCCTATATATGCAACATTGTAAAAAACATTATGCAATAATTTTTTCTAACTGTTGGAACATTTTTTACGATAGTCTCAACATATAAAAAAAAGCTCAAAGAAAGCAACGCCACCACCTGCGCTCAGCCTCCCGCGGCCGTCTGGCGGGCCGCGTCCTCAGCTTGGGGCGCGGCATGCGAGCGCCGAGGCGTCTTGCGGTGGCGGGAGCGATGGCGGGCGACGACAATCCCCTCAACGCTAGCGACTTCCCTCATGACCTTGCCGGCGAGAGGCCCCTAACCACCTCCCCCCTTGAGTGTCGAAAAGAACCCCTACGTCCTCTCCTTCTCCCATGAGTGCCGAAAAAAACACGTCGAGGGATGATGGCGCGGGCAAGAGTGGGGCGGAGGGCGGCTCAGGTGGGAGGCGTCGCCAGCTAGAGCCGGAGGGGACTGGGGAGGCGGCGTTGGGAGTGGGTGTCCGAAGGGGACTAGGGACCCCTCACCTCCTGAGTCCGGAGGGGACTGGGAATCCTGTAGTGGGGAGAAGGGGAATGGGAGAGGAAAGCAGTGAGAAGGGGAACGAGGAGAGAAGGATAAGAACGGGAGAGGAAAGCAGTGGCAGACATGAAGAGCAGTCAGTGGGTTGTGGGCTCGAGAAATTAAGTGGTGGAGGTTGGAATAGGTAGCATCTGATATTTTCATCTCTCCGGACGTCCTAACAGTATCATTTCTCTACTTGCATTGTCACCAGTACCAGAATTCATGGTAAGCCCAATTCCGACCAGAATGGTCCGAAATGATAGGAATTGGGATTTATCTTGGGGGATTTGAGTATATGCCTCACAATAGAACGACCTCTCACTTTTGCCATTATATAGATTGTAATCTATTTTTTACCACTCTATACAATTTTTAATCATTATTTTGCCACTTTGGAGTTTTTATCCCATTTTCTGGCCAATTACCCCCACTGGAAGTTACCGAAATGCCCCTAGGTCACATGAGCTGGCACGGGCTGGTCTGGTGGTGCCTTAATTGGTAGGGCTCGGTTGCCCACCCTAGTGCCTCACAAACCTAGCTCTACTCGCATTGAACACAAACCCTAGCTAGGTCATGGCAGCGACCTCGGCGGCTTCACCACGGCAGCAGTGTGCTACCGTGCAGGAAGACGACAGCCATGTCTTAGGGGTCCTCGGTGCGAGCAAGCAAGGGCACGGAGCTGACGCATGGACCGACGAGTCTTCCCCTGATTCTATACCCCTTATGCGAGGAATACGAGGTCATTGAGCGCGTGTTGAACACTAAGGCAAATCCTCGCAAGCGGTTCTTCAAGTGTCTGAGGAATAAGCCTAATGTAAGTAAATTTCGCTTGCATCTTTTTTATTGGAATCCCTTCTTGATTCGGTTTTAGCCCTAGTTGATTTGTACCCCTTCGAGATGTTTAGCAGATGCCCGGTAACTGCACTTTCTTCATGTGGCTCGAACGATATCAAGCTCACCTTGTTGAGATCGGTCAACTCAGCATGGGCAATACCTACCCCGATGATGCAATTTCAGAACTTTTTGAGTTGTCTGACAAGCTGAGGGAAGATGTGAAATCCCTGAAAGGGGAGATAACAGAGTTGAAAGAGTACATTGCTGGTATGAAGATGAGTAGGCAGAACTTAGGAGAGGGGAAATTCTGACATTTTGTATGTGTAGTGAATGTGGTCCTAGTTGTGCTACTTGTGATGGTACTATTATTCAGGTAGTTGTATGGTTAGGGAAGATGTCCTAGTTGTGCTGTAAGAACTGAATAGTGTGAGTTTGGTTATCCCTTTTGGGCCAGAATGAATGCATTACTGAATGGTTGTTTTGTATTTCATTACTGAATGTTAGCATGTATGAGTTTTGTTATCCCTTTTGGGTCTGAATGAATGCATTACTGAAGAGAATGGTTGTGTTTGTATTTCATTACTGAATGTTGGTATGTATGAGTTTGGTTATCCCTTTTGGGTCTGAATGAATGCATTTGCATCATTTATTGCACTTGAAAAATCTTAATCAAACATTAAACTTTCAACTCAAAAATAAACTCCCAAAAAAAATAGAAATAAAAACATGTGATCATATCTAGGAAATAATTTATTTAAATACGATTATATTTATCATGAATAAATATATTTTTTCCAAAATTTTAGAGCTTAATTCAATCTTGTAAAAATTCAAACCAAGTTCTAAAAGCCCTTGTGGTTAATGAATTAAAATAAGAAGAATAAGTCTTGAACAGTAAGGTTGCAAATTTTATCTGGGTACTATATTATCCCAAAAACACCTCTGAAAATTTATATAATTTTAGGAATTTATTTGCTATTCTTTTAGCCTGGTCAAAGTTGAGGGTTTGAAGTTAAAACATTTATCTTGGTAACGTTCGGACCGTCCGAACATCATCCTTGATCCAATCGAACCGTTTGAACATCATCCTTGCTCTGATCAGACCATCCGAACAGGTCTGGTCCAATAGAACTTGTCCGAACATCAGCGGTCCAAAAGACTAAGTTTGAAAACAAACCCAACAACTTTGACCGGGTGAAATAAAATAGCAAATAAATTTCTAAAAATCTAAAAAATTTCAAACGAGTTCCTGGGCTAACCTAGAACAGATATAAAATTTTAAACCTCACTATTCATGTTTTATTTGTTTAGTTTAAATTCTGCCAAAGCAAGGGCTTTCGAAATGAGTTTGAATTTTCTGTGGGTTAACTTAGGTTCTAAAATTTTGGGAAAACTATATTTATTCACGATAAATATTATAGTATTTGAATAAATTATTTCATGGAGGTCTTTGTAAGGACTTATTTCTGTTTTCTTTGGAGGAGTTGATTTAGGTTATAGTTTAATCTTTGATATAAGATTTTCCAAGTGCAATAAATGCAATGCATGTGGAGCTGTAATAAATGACAACTAGACAGTGAGACAATGCGACAACCTGACAAGGTGACATTAAACAAATGATACTTGTTCACCAGATGACACTAATTCACCAAATAACACTTGTTCAGTGTGGACGCCCCGAAATATTGGAATTGTACTTAATTAAATTTATACTGTAGCACGATTCTTAATTAAGGAATAGTGCTGCTCCTTTATTAAAAATCATGCTAGAAGCATAAATTTTTAAAAAGTAACAAACCCAATATGTAGGCATCCCGGATATATGTCTCACAATGGTTCCCAGGATCAGTGACCATTGCACATATATCCTCAAACAATATTGCATCATACACATACAAGTCATACATTTACATAATTAAACATAAGTTTACAAGTTGGTTAAGTACTACAATATCAAGTGACTTGGTCACTACAAAAGTCTGACAGCGGAAGCAAAATAAACGATAAAACCACCAATGGCCCCATCCACTCATGAGCGATTGCGTGGAGGAAAGAAATAGCTTTACTCGTTAGCGTCACCACGATCGACGCTAACGGGCACTTCATAAAGATAACCGTCCTCACCGCAACAATAGGTTATAGCACCTTGAGTACGAAGGGTACTCAGCAAGACTTACACAAACTAATAAAAGAAAGTGTTTGTTAGAACCTATGCAAAGGAGTAGAATTTACACATGCATAAGGTTGCAACAGGAAGGCTTATTGGTTAAATTTTGCATAAAGAAGTACACCTTAACCTACAATTGCTAAGTTTTGATAAAGAAATTTAATGAAACGAACTGGATTAAAACAGTAAGTAAATGAGAATAAAGGTAAACAATACAATGCATGAATTCCCTCATGCTGAACCAGAAATCAAAACCAGATTTTTAAATCAAAACTCTATACAGGTGACATCAACTCAAGTAATTGTCTATGACCGTGGACACGACTATTCGAACAGTTTGATACCCTACAGGGGTGTACATCTTTACCCACACGACTTAGTCAGCCCGTTGCCTTCGGATGCCTCCGAATGATGACATACTTCCTTTGGTATGCCGACCGGGGAAACTAAGATTTGGCATTTTTCAACAAGTTAACACTATTGAGTTGGATACCCATGTATGAACTGATCTCGCTTAAACAACGACTGATAGCATCTGCTTAACCGGGGCACACATGTTGCGTCAGGAATGCCGACCCAAACATAAAGAAATGCGAATCGGGCTCACTACCCATATTAGATTGCAATCGGCATCTTTAAGGTGCGTACATGCGATGGAACACATATACGCCTCACCCTTCTAAGAACATCGATATCGATATAAAACTCACATGGCATAAAACGCAATCATAAGACCGAGCATCTATGCCATACAAGACCAATACACATATCCTTACTCTCCTGTTTCCAACTCAATAGCCTTAGCCCTTTACTTAACCAAACAAATACCCATACATCGCGGCGTGGAAGTACGTGGGGAACTTGAATTGAACAGTCAGAGTTCAGTCCTTAAGTGATCCAAACAAGTCCACCACAATTCCCAATCTCGTGCACGAAGGCACCACCACTAGCTTCCTCTTGTCCAGATCAAGTTAAATGTAAAATTCATTTCTGGTATAAGTAAACTGGACAAAGAGTTCAAAATAATAGAAATTCTTTTGTGGTTCCCATGTTTGACAAGATAATCTTGTCAAACTCTAAAGTTCTCTAGACTGCATGTCTAAGCCAACTCTGAAACTAAAGGTTATAGTATACAGTACTACCCTAGGTTTGAATGTATGATTAGAATTAAGGTAATCCACCATATTAGGTTATAACTAACTACTACAGATCACAATTGTATTTTTCAGAAAAGTAGCATGCAACGCTTATCATCAGATTTGGAAAATCTATTGTGTGAAACTTTGGGGATCAATATGGTGCAAAGAAGATGCTTGCCTTGATAATAATACACTTCATTGCGAGCTCAAAGTTGCTCGAAATAGATTCAAATGCTTGAAGAACCAGATTCTAAAAGAGACAATAAAATCCAATAAAACCAAAGTCGACAACAAGTACAGAATGAAAGAAGCATGTATGATCAATATGGAAATGCATGCTCAACAAGATGCTTAAGTTGTATCTACCCTAATAATAAAATAATAACCCATAATATCACTTATCGCTTTCAAATAATGAAACTAGAGTTTAGGTCAAAGTTTGATTTTGATTTTGAAAATACAGAAACAGATGGACTTTAGGTTTGGGTTTAAGGAAAATAGGTCAAGCAAAGATTCGAAATGAAGCTTAGCCTGATCTTTTAGGTAATTAACACCCTGACTAACCTAATCCTAACCCTAATCGGTTATATTACAAAAGCTAAAGAAAAACCAATGTTGTCGGTTGAACAGACAACGAGAGAACGAGATAAATCTACTGCTACAAAGTTAAGTAGATGATAAGAAGGATCAAAAGAATAACTTATTATGCTAGTAGGGTTCATTAAGACCTACCTAATGATAAGTCGATAGGAGAAACCCTAGTTCTTGAAAACGATATGAAAGACCGAAAAGTTATAAAAACAACTTTTCGGTTTAAAGAAAGTTGAGCTCTTGATGTACAAGTGAATGATCCATGTGAGCTTCTAAGGTCCTTAAGGTGCTCGGGATGACAAAAACTAAGGTTTTAGCTTACCAGGATAAGAAAGACACCAAAGGTTCTGAAAACTGATGTTGATCAACAGAGAAATAAACTCTGGTTTAACCTACAAAAGATATCAAATCTTTATTACAATGTGAAACCAGTGTTTAAGATGGATAAGCAAGTTGGAGGAGCAAGAAACTCCACTGGACGAAAATGAAGGGTGAAAAGCTCCAGTGGTCAACAATGGCAACAGCTCAAAAGCTAGGGTTTATATATAGAGACTGGGTTAAATATCCAAAAATTAGTTGCATGATTCTTGGATAACTCCTCTCCTCTGTTTACAGAAATGGCTGCGTAGAGGCAAGGAGGATGAGAGGCAAACATCTGACATGTGGGTCCCTTTGTCAGCCACAGTCACGCGCGCCTCTAAAAGCTCCAAGAATCGTCGACCGTTCGATCAGAGATGGACGGTTGCGATGGAAATAGGCATTAAGGAAAAATAATCGGCACCATTTAATATGGGCCGTGCGATCTCAAATGGAGGATGGAGATTAAAAAGGGGTCCTATGGGATTTCGGGGGTTCACATTCAAAGAAGGACGTTGGATTGAAATCCAACGATCAACCTAAAAGAATGCACGTCACTCATAAATGAGATGACGCAGTACCGTCCGATTGATTTTCTACGATCAAGATTGAGGGAATAGCCGGATGGTCCGAATGCATACACAATATAGACCCTACGATTGAAATCCAATGGTCCATTGAATTTGGGCCCTAAAAGCCCAGGGTCAAAAAGGAGCGCCGTGGGATTTAGATCTAAAGGCCCACGATGGATGCGCGCCTTTATGTTCAAATAAAAAAGGGTTGCGCGGTTGGATCTAAGATGGACGGTGGAGATCGAAAAGGGATCCGGATGGTCCGGTTGTTCTCGCGTCCCTGGGTCGCTTGATCGAGATCCAACGGTGAAGATCGCGGCGCATACGTGGACAGCCCACGTGACGTTGCGACCACGCCCGTTCGATTGGAGATCAACGGCTCACGGCACACGATGGATTTGGGCTCACGCCCGAGCGTGACTGAGCCAGACCGCTTTGCACTGGTTGGACCCAACCTTATGGGTTCGAGTCGCTACAGTGCTAGGGTTTAGGTTTAGACCGGAAGGTTGACCAAATTCTAAATTCAAAGTTGGAAAGTTTGACTGGGTTTTAAAAATAGCAAATAAATTTGTAAAATCATGAAATTTTGCTAGGAGGCTACTGGGATGATATATTCCCCAAATAAATTTTGAAAACCACTGTTTCACTTTATAAAATATATAAATAATTAGCTTAACCCGAATAGGTTTATTTAAAGCCAAGTATTTTTCTCCAAGTCAAGATAATTTCTAAAAATTTAACAAAAATTATTTTTAGCCGAGATAATTGATCTAGGTTTTAATGAAAATATTTCCCAGTCAAAATACAAGCATTGGCTTGTATTCCCTTTGAACTTTAGGAAGGGTTTTGGATTTTTTTGCTAGAAACGGAAAGTTTTTATTTGCAACATAATACCCAATCTGTAAACATGAACAGTGATGCTATGAACAACACCTCATTACTGTTCAGGAAACATTTTATTACTGTACATAAAGTTGGGGCTGTTACATTCAGCACATAACATAAGTCACAGTACATTACATTAAATCTAACAGTACATAAGTCACCTATATTACATCACTTCTTCTTTTTTGGAGTTAACTTTTTGCTTGGTCCTGCTGCACTAGAGCCTTCTGCACTTGGACCCTCTGCACTTCTGCACATTGCTAGTTGCCTGTAAAAAAATTTCATTAGGCTATGCTTACATACATGGTCCCTCTGCACTTCAACAATTGATAACAAGTAATTGCAACCTTCTAGTTACAGGCCACAATTGATAACAAGTAATTGCAACCTTCTAGTTACAGGCCCTGGGCTATGCTCTAGGTGTGGAGGTAGGATGATCCTTGTTCTTGATGGTGTTTCTAGTTGGGCCATGGTGGTAGCCACTATTTTCTCCCCTTTCTTCATTGGAGCTCTAGGTTTTTTCTTGGTGGGCTTTCTTTTTCCTGATGAAATGGACAATGATGAAAGTGTATATGGCAAAGAAAGGCAATGCTGGCAAAAGAATCTTTGGTGCAGGATTCTTCTCCAGGCAGTTTCTGATTCTTGTTTTCCTAGGTTTGCTAGCAGATCTTTTTGCAATGGGTGCTAGCAACTTAAAACCTAGATCAATCTTTGGTCACTGCCCAATGTCTGTCATTGGTTCTATGACACCTTGATATGTAGCCCTAAATCTCTGTACTGAGTAGTAGTCATGCACATAGTCCTCAATGTTGGCACCTCTGAAACTAGAAATAAAGACTAAGGCATGTTGGCATGGCTTCCCAGTATGCTGCTACTCAAGGCAGGTGCATTTATAAGTTTGCAGTTTGACTACATGCCTAGGCTTGTCCATTGCATTGTCAAACTCAGTCACTTCTGTAGTGAAATTGGCACCAGGTTTGGCCTTCATATGGGCTAATCCTCTTGTCCTCATTTTGAGTTGATTGATGACAGCAGGTAATGTTGTCCCTTCCAGTCTCTCTCCAATCCTCCTCCTCTTGAAAAATAACTCCATGACCATCTCCCTTATCTTGTCAGCTAGCTGATAAACAGGCAAGTCTTTAACATCTTTGATCCAACTATTAAATGATTCTGCCAAGTTGTTGTTCACATAATCACACTTGATATCTTTATATAAGTGGCACCTCATCCAATGTTGCTTGTGAAGCTTCTGTAGGTAATCACCAACTTCTGGGCAAGCTGTCAAGATTCTATCCATGTGTTGCTCAAAAACTTCTTGTCTGTATGCCCTGGCTGCAGGATACATGTTAACAAAAATATAACCATGGAACTTCTTCACAAAATTTTACATTAAGTGCCTGAAACATTCCCTTTGCTCACAATGTGGAAATACCTCCTTCACTGCATTCTCTAGTCCTTTGCTTGCATCACTACATATTGCCAACAAAGGAGGCTCATCAATTGCTCTCTTCGACTGCTTCATGAACTAAGTCCAATTATCTAGTGTCTCTGACTCAATGAAGCCAAATGCTACTGGAACATCCAGTTATGTCCATCCAATGCAGTCACTCCAGCTAGCTGACCATTCCACCTGCCATTTAGTGCTGTAGAATCAATGCTAAGGTATGGTCTGCATCCAACCTGAAACCCTTCAATGCATGGACTCAAAGCAAGAAAAAATCTGTGGAAGTAGACCTTCCCATTGACAGTCTTTGTGTCTATCTCCACAACACTACCAAGAGACCTCAGCTCTATCTCTACCTTGAAGCTGTAAAACATATGAAAGCTATCATCCCAATTCCCATATAGCATATCAATAGCTCTCTGTCTCCTTGTCCAGACTGTTGAATGTGTGAGAGTCACATTGTATTCATCGTGCAGCCTACCATGTAATTCTTTTGCACCAACATTTGGCTCCTTCCTCATGATTCCAACTGCCCTATCTGCAATCCAACCTTTTGATGCCATGCTAGTTTTCACTCTGCTTGTTGATACACAATTGTGAACATCTACTATCTTGCTAACATGCATGACAAATGTACAATATTTAGAAACATAAAGTATGCAATACATTATATTAAGTTAGCAAGATTAAAGTTAGTATAGTACC
The DNA here is from genome assembly GCA_036346255.1 of Ampelocalamus luodianensis. NCBI lineage: Eukaryota > Viridiplantae > Streptophyta > Magnoliopsida > Poales > Poaceae > Ampelocalamus > Ampelocalamus luodianensis. The sequence goes on along the minus strand of CM070617.1, from coordinate 56,987,263 downwards.
CTGCCAGTTCTTTTATCTGGCATCAAAATAGATACTATTCTCCAAGGGCATTCTTCAGCTTTGCATGAACCTCTAAACCTTGTTAGATCTGATTTGCCTGTGACTAGATCAAATTCTTCATTTATTGCATATTGTTTAATAGCCATCCTGAAATCTTTTATGGTAGGGAATGTGCATCCCACTGCCATCCTTGGCCTATCCCTGTCATACATACAGTGCCTTTCCTCAGGATTAATGTCATCCACTCGGATTTTAGCCGCATCAGGATCCTCTTGCAGCTCATTGATTGATGGTTGCACACCAGAGTTGGCAGCATTATCAGATGTGGTATGCATGTTGTGGTTAGCAATGCCATCCTCATCTATGAGTCCCAGTAGTTGATACATCGCATCATCTCCCATTGCCACATCTTTGTCATCCTTGGCAGCTGATTCATTAATGTGAAGGGTTGACCAATCCACCCTGCCTTCTGATGCATTGGCTGGGACATCTTGTGTATATGCTTCAGTTACTGGGGGTACTGCATTGGAGGTGCCTGCTGCATTGGGAGATTTGCGGTGTGACATTGTCATAACAGAATGAGTGGAATCATGCTGGCTTTCATTTAGCACTGGCCTTGATTCACTCCCTGTCTTGTCGACAATTTCAACATAAAATAGCATAAATTTTGCTCTCCATCATGTCAAAAAAGCATCACACATCTGAATTGCATTCTGAATTAGTAACTCTTCTCCACTATCCCTGTGTATGCACCACAACTGCACATCTTGACAAGAACCCCATATGATCCTCTCATCCAACTAATGCGACAACTTTTTAGGCTTATACCCACGAGAGTCAACAATCCATTCAAAGCTCTGACACTCAATTCTCGTTGTACTACCATCTAGATGCCTAGCGTGATACGGGCCACTATCACGGATATACTAAACGCCCTTTCCAGATCAATCCTATTCGGAAGGGGAAAATTGAATCACAATCCAACTACTACGTTCCTACGTTCCTACGATCCTACTTTTCCTTCTCCGAATCACAAACAAAAGCTAACAAAATTGAAGCATAGAAGCAACTGCAACTAACCCAACAAAGAGGTCCTTCGGATCCATGTCATGGTTGGCTGCCGATGCACAGGAGTGGGTCAACTCGCCTATGGAAGCTACGCCTCCTTCGAATCCATAAACTAACCTAGGGAAGCTACTCCGCCGCACAACATCGCTGAAGTCCTCCAGTCGCCTTGAGCGCTTTCGCGCACGAGAGGGAGTGGAGTTAGGGTTTCGTGAGGTAGTGTAGTGCAGAAGTGGCAAAAGGAATGGAGTGGCTTGGAGTCAAGACATTTGACCTGGTCGTACTGAGACAGGGAAGGTCAGGGGTATTTTGGTCTTTTCACGCGTCTGAAAAATGAAAAATATGATAAAAACTCCAAAGTGGCAAAATAATGATTAAAAATTGTATAGGATGGTAAAAATGGATTACAATTTACATAATCTACATAATGACAAAGGTAAGAAAGCTGTTCTATTGAGTGGCATATACTCAAGGATTAAGTACATTGTCTGTCCCTCAACTCTTGTCCTAGTTTAATTTTCGTCCTTGAACTGTAATACCGGGTAAAACGCATCCTCGAATTGTCAATACCATGCAAAAATACCCTTTCATCCGTTTTAGAGTGGTTTTGACTAATAGTTGACCCATGTGGCTACCGGTGCTTGTCCAGTCGGATAAAAAAAGAAAAAATGATCCCAAGTCATTGCTTTCTCCTTCCTTGCTTTACTTCTCTCACTCCCTGTTTCTTTTTGCTTCTGCCGAAGCTCACCTAGCGCCATGGGCTTCCTCCTACGCACTGTTTCCACCGATAGCACGGTGCCCGCGCGGTGTCTCTCCCCTAGGCCTCATCCTTGCCCGTGGCCTGCTCCTCCCTCCTGCCTCAACTCAGCCCGGCTCCCTAGCGCTACCACTTCTGGTCGACGGCTCCTCCTTGTGCCTCCCCCTTCGGCCTAGCACCATCGGTGTCACCCCACCAGATGCGCCCGCCACCGACTCGGTCCCCTGGTGCCGCCAGCCCAGCTCCCGCCACCGCCGCCTCCTGGTGTGGCCCACGCCTCCTCGGCCCTGCGCCCGTACCCTGTCCTGTCTCCATACCTCTCCTCTTCCTCGCTGTCGTCCACCTCCCCACCAGCTGCGGCCTCTGCCTACTCCTCCATCTCCCCTAGCTCCTCACCTCAAGGCCTCCAAGAACCTCTCCCACCTCAAGTCCCCCTCCAACCCCGATGCTGTCCTCGCCTTCCTCTACCGTAGCTTCGTATCCAAGGTGCGGTTCTGGAGTCGGGAGCGAGGAGAAGGCGGGATGCGTGGGAGGAGCGTGGAGGAGGAGGCGAGGAAGAAGCGCCGCCACGGGTGGCAGGTGGAGGCAGAGGAGAGGATGAGGCGGGCAATCTGGGACGGGGAGGCGAGCCGCCCAACGCCAACACCGACGGCGTGTCATAATCTTGGTGAGGCGAGCGGCGCCGAGAGAGCCTTTCCTAGTTTGCTTCTTCCCCAATTCCTCCATTGTTGCTCCCTGGTGTTTGTTGCTCCAGCCGAAGGTTCTAATGGCATCTCCTCCATCAGAATGACGCGGTGCGGGTTGTCGCGCACGGCCTCAAAGAGCATGTCGAGGTAGCCCTACCTCGCCTCCGGCCGTGGCCGCTTGTTTCGATGATGCTCAGTGGAATCCAACCGTGCCGGCGACGACGACTCGTTGGCGTCGATGGACACAAAGCTCTTGCGAGAGCCGAAGATGAGGCTTGCGAGCTCCAAGGAAATTGAGATTTAGAAAACTACACAAGTTGTGAGCGCAACAACTCCAGTGTGTTCTCGTTGTTCTCTGAACTTCGTCTCTGTATCCCAGGTGCTCGTGTGTGTCCAGAAAATTGAGTGTGTGGAACTTGGGTGTTCTGTGATCCATCATGGAGCAGTTCATGATGTTGAACACGTTAGCGTTTGCCTTCTCGCCGGAGATTATGCACGAGGGCGGCTCGATGATCGACACCAACCTCAAGTTCTCCAAGTTCTAGACCATCGCTGTGCTCGTCCCGGACTACGCTGGGCACTTGGCGATGACCTCTACTGTGCCATTGACATCTACCTCAAGGTAAAGCAACAATACAACAACGTTCTTGAGCTGCACTTGGAATCGTATGATCGTGTGTGTGGCATGCAGGTGTAGGGATACGGGTAGGCTATGCTAGCAATAATTCAAAAATTTTACCACGTAAACCAGGATACCAAGCAAGTTAGATGATCACAGATCATTACCACCAGACACGCAGTGCAGCGAAAGAAGAGTTGGAGCAGCCTGGTCCGACGAAGAACACGCCGATGTAGTGGTCGTAGATGATCGTCCAACGTCCTCGTAGTCGATCGTCTCCTCTAGCAACCTTCGCAGTTCCTTGTGAAGATCGCGGATCGTCCTCAACGCAACAGCAACCGCAGTAGCGCCTCTACGGTATCCACACGTCCAAAGAAGGAACAGTCGTACACCGGTGTGCTAGCACCAAGTCGCACGGGAAGGCTCTCTCAAGAAGATGGTGGATAGGGTTTCGGTGGAATAACTCACGTTTGTCGCTTCTCCACGATAGCCTCAAGCATCTCCTTATATAGTGCCCCCGCGACGAATCCTATTCGAACACGTTTGATGAATCGTATTCGTACTGGTTTGTTCCAACTCGTTAAGTGTGTGACCCGTTAGATTTATGTGTAATCGGTTGTGACTTGGAAACCATTTCCGACCACGAGTCGTAGCGGTACCTAACAGGACATAACGATTCCCAAATACATACAAATTATATCAGACAAACCTTAATGAAATATAATCTATGACTAGGTCCTCATCACTTACGACCAGGTCCTATCTCTATACGACCAGTTTGCATTCGGTCACAACCAGTTCGTAACTCCTTACAACCAGGTTTCGACCACTTTGTGATTTCGTTCGACCAGTCTACGACTAGCTCGTATCTCCATACAACTTGTCTGTAGCTGATCGAACTAAGCGACCTACTCTAGTATTCTCCCTTTGCCTCACGATATCTGTTTGAACTCCAGGTGAGATATTATGTTATCCATGGACTATTCAATACTTTCTCGATCGAGTTGTCGGATAACCTTATGTGGTCGAACACTTCAACCACTAGTGGCATGACTATGCACTTTCTTTATCCGACCACTTCGAGGGGCCCAGAGACATCTCTCCCGTTATGTTAGGATAGACAAATCTCATATCCGACCAGTCACATCTCTCCGCATGTTTCATAGCATACCCGAAAGCTACCTTTATAACTACCCAGTTACGAGTAGCGTTTGGCAACCCCTAATAGTGCTATTACACATGTGGGGAATCATGTTGATCTCAGGTCTAAAGATTATACATCATCATTGCTTGAGACCAACTAATGACACATAGAATCATAACAATCTCAATAGTGTCTCAAGGTGGGTCAATCCAACTCCATGTTCTCTAACATGTGTTCACATTATTGATTCGATATCCCTATATCCATGACCGGTGAAACATGGTCATCAATCAATACATGTGTTGGTCGTAGAGTCACTGGTGTTCCGACCAGTGACATTCGACCAGAGATACTTTTAGAACGACATCATATAAGTTAAAAAGTTTCACCAACAAGTCACATACTTGTTGATCTTCAAAACTAACGATTCATTCAAGGAACAGAATAACATTTATTCAATAACTCATAAACATAGACGTGATACAATCATCTCTATGATTGCCTCTAGAGCATATCATAAACAGCAGACACACCCGTGGCCGACGGACTCGGAGCGGGAGTAGCTGTGCCGGTTGATGAACTGCCAGAAGCTGTCGCTGGCCGAGGCGTGCACACACACGGCGCAGAACGAGTGACTACCGCTGTGGGTGGTAGTGCTGGTGCTCTTCTTCGAACAGTTGCACCTTCGTATCACGGTGGCCGGGTGGTTTTTCGTGTCCGACAACGTTGACCAGGGCTCCCCCAGCGCCGCCGCTTGCTACGCGCCATGGAAGAGCGCTGAGCTGGACTTCGCCCCGAGGTTGGAGGACGACAACATCGACGAGGCCCGGAACAACGAGTAGGCGTCGGTGATGAGCGTGGAGGAGATCCGGCAGAGGGTGGTTGAGCTCGATGAGTGCTCGAGCACGTGGCAGGAGATCGACCGGCTCGAGAGAGATCAGATAAAAAAACACTAGCTTCGCCGTGGACCCCTGGGTGGCACAGGGCGAGGAATCTTTAGTCCATTGGCATAAAACCACCTTCAAAGTAAATATATGACGATTTTTACACGGTATTGACAGATGGTTTACCTAGTATTATATTTCAGAGACGAACGATTAAACCAGAGTTGATACTTAATCCTATACTCAATTCTCCCTTTATCTTGTTGTGTGACGGTACGGCATGCCCCGGACCGGAATGGAATCGAGAAGATTGCTCCACCTCCACATCTACCCAGCCGCTGGGGCTCACCGCCGGCGACCTACAAGCCTCTATTCGGTGACCTCCGCGCCACTCCCGTCTCCTCCGGCTCTGTCCTCGGCCGCCATCCACCACCACCTCCACCCCCTCCGGACGGGCCTCCAGCACCCTGCCGGCTGCCGCCGCCCATCTCCTCTGGATGGCAATGCAGCCCTTCAAGAGTCCCATTACCATCGCCTCCCTCACCGACGACCTCCTCGCCGAGATCCTGCTCCGCCTCCCTTCTCCGGCCTCCCTCGCGCGCGCCGCGCTCGCCTCCAAGCGCTGGCGCGGCGTCGCCTACTCTCCCGACTTCATCCGCCGCTTCCGCGCCCGCCACACCACGTCGCCCCTCCTCGGCCTCTTCGTCTCCCACGCGCACTCCGGCCTCCCCGTGTTCCACCCTGCGGCCCCCGTCCGCTCCGACCCCGACCTCGCCGCAGCCGTACGCGGGGGCGACTTCTCGCTCACCCGCCTTGAGGAAGATCCGGAGTGGTGCCTCCGGGACTGCCGCAACGGCCGCCTCCTCCTCTCCAGAGGCAATTCCGTCGCCATCTACGACCCCATCTTCCGCCGGCGCGTCCCCGTGTGCCGTCCACAGAATGACCCCTTCCCGGACACCTACATCGCCGACTGCTTGCTCCACGGCCGTGGTGACGACGGCGCGGCGTCCTTCCGCGTCGTCTCCGTGCAGCAACACGGCCGAAGGATGCGAGTCGGCGAGTACGACTCTGGTACACTCCGGTGGCGCTTCCACCCGTGGGTGGAGAACATCAAGAGACCTCAACGGGGCCAGGCAATGCACGCGGCTGGGCTTATCATTTGGAAATGCGAGGAGAATTCGTCGCTCTTGCTTGATACCAGCACAATGGAATTCTCCATGCTCCGTCTCCCCGTAAGCTTCTTCCAGCCGTCAAAGTATGCCATAGGAGAGATTGAGGATGGTGTGTGCTGCCTTGTGTGCCTTAATGGGACCATGGACAACCTCCACTTGCAAGTGTGGCTGCTCAAGGAGAACGGTGGTGGCAAGACGTGGGAGTTGGAGAAGGAAATGCCGGTGAGCAAGGTGCTTGGTAGGCATGCCCGAGTGCGTCAAGTCCGTACGGTGGCAACTGGACTAGTTCTTGTTTTCTGGGATGAGCGCTATCCTCAATTTGCCATCGACCTGAAGAACCTGAGTCTGAATTCTCAGTTTATGTGCAGCGGATTGGCTTATCCTTTCCAAATGCCATGGCCACCCGTTGTGTTGGTGTCTGCTGGTAAGCGATCCACACCTAATTGCATTTCTTTTTTTTGTTGCAACTTACTGAGAGCTTGCTAAGAATGGGATGATCATGACTTGCCGCCAGGGGTGTTGGGATTAGTGTGTCAATAGGGGTGAACATTCCAATCACCGTAACATAAAATTTCAATTAAACTGAATTATAACTCTTAGTTTTGGTGCTTCCCGAATTGAACTGACAATACTAGTATACTACCAATAATCTAATTTGATCAATTTATTCAGAAATACTGTTAGCTATGCACAGCATGTTTCTGTAAAGGCGTGTTTAGATGGAAGGCTGCTGGTGGGCACGTTTGAAAAGTTAGGCCTCTGTTGGTTTGGAAAGTAAGTTAGAACTTAGATGTGTCATAAATAACTGGACACACTTTTGTTCAGTTGCCTTACAACTAAGCCTTAGGTGACCATTTTGCGTAGCTAACAAAAGATAGCTCTCCACACTTAGCAAACAAAACTAGTGATACGGCCCAGCCTACTACCACTACATCGGTGAATGCCGTATCCGTACCGCCGTACCGGTATCGCGTATCGGTGCATCATAGGGTGTAGGTATTTGCTTGCTGGATCTTGGGATCCCCTTGTCCTAGGTCGTGTGTTGTGGTGCGCACGATTGAGAGCATTATCTATCTTAGTGCGAATTGCATCCTGTAATTCGTGCTCCACATATCTGATCATGAATTACCACCGTGAAAGATCGGGCAACCCAAGCGATCAATCTCATCTCGAGGTTTGATCCGCATCAACTAGGATATCATTTAGTTTGGCAGCTATCATATGTTATGCATGCAATAATCTCACAAACAATGTTCTATTGCCTTTTAGTTTGAACGGCTAAGTCGTATTTGGTACGGTTTCATTTCTGATGTAATGTGCGTCGACTCGGGGCTGCTGATCAAAACACCTTTAGACCACAACGAATGTTTTTTCATGATCACAGAAAAGTCGCTGTTTGCATGAACCAAAATGTATACGCACCAAAGACAGCAATGATTTGTCATCAAGCTCCTAAATTTTTTCAAAGATTCAAGTTTTAAGGACCACTATCCAACTCAGTGATACCAACTTGAAATGATTCATTATCCTAACAAAGAAATAGACAATAATTAGCTATCTAATGTTGGTATTTTTGTGTGACTTAGGTCTATTTGGTGTTCACATTCTAAAATCAACTAGTCCAAATAAACTGGAATAACCAAACTGAATTGCAAATATTTGTTGGTTCAGTTGGTTATTCAGTAGTTGATATTCTTGCTCAACCCTATGACCTAGTCACAGGGAGGGGGTAACACCATTGCCGGGGGAATTGGGGTTTGTACTGATGCAGCTATGGAAGGAAAGGATCGGCTAGCAGGTACAGCAACCTCATGGGCTATATTATCAAAAGAATCTGAGGATCCATGGACACTGTTCCAGGCTGTTTAATGGAGTTGGGATTCACAGGGTGATGTTGTCAGAGGAGGGGAAGGGCATTTAGAGGTGTAGTGATGTTAGTACCAAGTTCAACATTGATGCAGTCGACAAAGGTGGATGTGGAACTGGGGCTGTGGGAGGGAAGGGGTATGATTGGGGGTGTAGGATGGGGAATAAAGGAGGTAAGAACCAGATGGAAGGACAAAATGGAGTTGATTCATCTGAATTAGAATTTATTTTTTGGTAACCGGATTAGTTCCGTTAATAGGAGTGACAAGTGTAACATGACTAAAATATACAAAAAGGAAGTATGGAAAACAGACTTACTCCCTCCGTTGATTTTTATAAGGCGCGGTTTGACTTGGTGCGGTCTCCAAAACTAAACTTTGATTGTTGATTTCTTTTAAAATATGTTGTTCATAACTACAAACTCATGATCATAAGAAAGTGCTTTCAAATGCGAATCCAATGATATCACTTTTATGTCACATGACATATATATTGTTGGACAAATTGTTGGTCAAAATTTGCAAAGTTGGAATCTCAAAATGTGTGGGCCGCCTTATAAGTATTAACGGAGGGAGTATTATGCAGTTATTCGAGTTCAAATACCAGGATAGGCCTCCGTATATTGTTCTAGAAGTGTTTTCAAAATGGAACCATTATAATTACTTTCTTACTAACGACTTAAGTGTATAGTCTCTGTAATCTGTTGCCACCCTCTTGTCCCCTTTGTTCCCCTTTGATCATGATAGCAAAGATGATATGCCACATTTCATTATTCTTGATACTCAACCTTATAACAATCAACATCAGTCCCCCATGTCCATGCGTACTGGTCCTTGTAGCTCATCTTCCACTTTATCCATCGTAGAAGAGGTGCAATCGATGCAATTGGTGCACCCCGCGGAGTTTGTGCCGCCGCTTCAGATGAGTACTACCCAGATGGTGAACTTGGATACACTGGTCCATCATGTTGACCTTGCTGCAGAGAGGATTAATGTTGTGGCATACTCAGAGGTAACAATCGGCTTCAACTTTTCCTTCGTTAAGTTGGTGTTGTTTTCGTTGATCTGTAACTACATTTTCTCACAGGGACCATTGGATCTGATTTTGGGACCACATGATCCATGTGACGCAGAACATGTCATGTCTGCTGAAGCCGAGAACTTGCTGGCAACTACAGACATGGAACAAGTCATGGCTGCTGAAGCACAAAACTTGTTTGCAATCGAAAAAACTGAGGTATTTAACAATGTTTACCCGGTTTGTATTTCTATTGAAAGTATTACTCAAAACAATGTAACTCTGTATATTTCCCAATCACAGCAGCAGACCAGTAAGGGGCCTGATGTCCCAATTCTGCGGAGGAGCTCGCGTTTGGTGGAAAGAAGTGGAGGACGATATGAGAATGTTGTCCGTGAGGCAATGGAGAGGAAAGCACGTTGCAGGAATGATGTGGAACTGCTTAGTGCTTTGCTTGGGAGAAGCTGCAGCAGATCAGAAAACCCAAGGTATTCATTCTACTGATCGGATAAAGTTAGAGAATTGGTGTATGGTGTCAATGCTTAATTGATCTTTTGTTGGTTGTTTACTTGCTAGGCTCGCAAAAAGGTTTTATCAGTTTGGATCTTTTGTTGTCTGCCACGTTCACCTTGTTGTATTTGGTTATGTCTGGTCTTTTCGTACAGTGATCATCTCATGTATCATTCAGAAGTTTCAGATTATTAATTTGTGTGTCTGTTTCCTGTATTAAAATTTAAAGTTCCATCCTTTCCAAAAATCACTGAACTCTGAATATCCAATCTTTTCACTTGTTATGAACTTGGTGCATTTCCTTTTGATCTGCAACTACATGTGGTGTACATAGGGGCCACTGGATCTTGTTTTGGGACCACATGGCTCCTTCGACACAAAACAAGTCATGGCTGCTGAAGCAGAGAACTTGTCGGCAACTGCAGACGAGAAACAAGTCACAGCTGCTGAAGCACACAACCTATTGGCAATTGAAAAAACTGAGGTAGCTAGCAGTTCCCCCCCTGTTTCTAGTTCTATTGATAGCATTACTAAAAACATTGCTATTCTGTATATTTCTCAACCTACAGGAGTAGATTGGGAAGAGGTGGAGAGGAAAGAAATGGTAGAAGATACGAAAATGTTGTCCGGAAGGCATTGGTGAGCAAAGCGCATTGCAGGGATGGTGAGGAACTGCTCACCAGGGAAACACTCGAGAGTATGAGTTCAACTTCTTGCTTCTCCAGTCCTCCTCTCCTCCCTTTTTCCCTCAATCTGACATCACTTCTCCCTGCTAGGGCGTGACTTGGCAAGAGGCGTGAGCAGGGTTGGTGGCATCTCCGAACCTCCGGCAATGGAGGGCAGCGGCTTGGCTGCTGCTTGGAGGGGAGCAGAAGCAGCAGAAAGCAACACTCCAGCTGCCTCGAGTGGAGCTGTACCAGGAGGAGGTAAGATGCCGAGAGCTTGATTTATTGGGCTGTATACACTAAAGTTTGCTACATATTCAAGAGTATTTTTTTGCAGTTAGTTGTAAAGGGTTTGTTAGGGATTTTCTTTTGTTCCTTTCTGGTTGTATGGATAGTTTTGTTCTGTTGCCAAGAATACATCCAGGGCATCAAAAATTGAGAAAGACTCTTGTTGCTTTACAAATCTGTTACTTTTCGTAGTTCTTCAAAGGTTCATGCAAGTGATCAAAATATTCATGCATCTACGAATTTCAGAACTTATATTTATTTGCCCAGAACTTTTTCTTAGCTGAGTGCCATTAAAAGTTTTTATTTGTTTGGTTGGCAGTAGCAGCGACCACAGAAGTTCAGGAGGAAATGGGAACGCTTGTGGCATCAATCCTTGTTGGTGCTGGGGCGGCATTCAACACGATGCAACTGCAGGAGCTAGAAGAGCAATCTCTGGTGTACCAGTATATGGCTGCTCGCGTACGTGTGCCTACCCATCTCATCTTCCCCATTTGGAAGAGTGTTACTGGTGCATCCTCTGAAGGCGCCCAGAAGTACCCTACTTGTATGCCCTTCTAACCTGTGTCATCATTTGTATGTTCCTCATGTGAAAATTAGTTGTACCATTGATAGATTTCACCAAACATTGTACAAAATTTCCATGTTAGCTGTTTGCATTATGTAGGGCAGTAAAATAAGTCATTAATGCCACTCAAGTTCATTGTATTACTAACAAAGCAAAAAGGTCGATGAAATGCAAATTGATCCTTCTAATACTATATATTAAGAGATGATGAATGAACCTAATTGAATCAGACTTGCAACATCATATATTAAATGCATAGAAGCTGGAAATTCTTCCATATGCATCGAGTAGAGTTATTTGAGGTGTTCTAAGTAACTGCTCTTTGATGCTGGACTGAGCAGTGATGGGGTTGGCGACACATTGCTTGGACTTCGGAAAGAACTCAGAGCCGGAACCAGGGAGATGCCGGCGAACAGATGGCAAGAAATGGCGATGCCAGAGAAATGTTATCCCAAATGAGAAGTACTGTGAACGCCATATGCACCGTGGTCGCAAGCGTCCTGTACAACTTGCTGTCAAGGATGATGAGCTTGATTCTGCATCATGGTCCAAGTCTGCTTCTGGCAAGGGCACCTTCAAGGACACCGAAGGCGGCAAGAAGACTGATGACAAGAGCTCAAGTAGCAAGAAGCTTGCGGTGTTCCCATCAACTGCTGTGCAGTCTACATAATTGATGCAGCATTAGCAGCTGCAAAAGGAGGATAACAGTGCTGGGCTGCTAATCTACTAATACAGCTATTGTTATCTAATGTTTTGTTTTGTTTTGTTTCAGCTGAGATGTCACTAATATGCTCCAATCATTACTAGAAGCTTGATTAATACTAATTTAGCGCATTAGATGGTCTCATGCTTTGTTAAGATAGCGGGTGTTCTTACATGGTTGATGGTTCCCTTGTCATTAATGAACAATATCACACGGCTTTTGTAGACATTATATTATATGTGTAGTCTCGACCCTGGTATTTGTAACTGCATGAAACTATTATATCGTTGGAAATGCATTCCAACGGTGTAGCGTGAGCTAGTGGTTCTCTATTATATATGTAGTCTCGACCCTGGTATTTGTAATTATGCAGAAAAACTATTTTTTATTTATTAAATTGCACTTTGCACCATGTATTGAGTCCTTGTTTCACTTTGTACCAAGTTTAAGCAATAATTTGGCTTTACACCACCTTAAGCTAACCAATGTTGCACTTTGTCCAAGGGCTTCTTCATCGCTGCCGTCTTTGCCGTGCAGAGCTTCGGCACTGACGCCTACGACCGCATGGTCTTCGTGTCCAATCTGCTCGGCCACATCTACTACACCAACGAGACCAGCGCCAAGCCCGGCAAGCTGCCGCAGGAGGTGAACAACCCGCTCGCCGTCGTCGCTCATGGGCCAGAGCTCGTCTTTGGTAACTTCGGCGTCCTCGTGCTGATGGCCGCCTGCGCCATCTGATCTGTGTTAAAGATGCAGATAACTTTGTAATTAGTTTAACCGGAAGGATCCTGTTGTATGCATGTTAATCACGTCAGGACCAGGTTGTAACCGAGCCAGCCAAACTCCTGCGCGAGCTTCCAAACCAATCTACTGCTTCTTCCTGTTTCTTTGCACTCCGGGCTGACGTTCCGGACGTCACGTCACGCCACGCCGTCATCGACAGCGTTCTGCTTCTTCCTCTTCTGGCTCGGCTTCGGCATCGGCGGGGACTACCCGTTGTCCGCGACCATCATGTCCGAGTACGCCAACGAGAAGACGCGTGCGGCGCGTTCATCACAGCGGTCTTCGCCATGCAGGGCGTCGACATCATCTTCATCTTCGCCGGGCTCGTGTCCATGATCCTCTCCAAGGTCTTCCACCGCTACAACCCGGCGGCACCGTACAACGTCCGGGCTGCGTCGCCGATAGGCGGGCCTCAACGCTGCTGATGCTGCATGTGGCGCATCGTACTGATGCTGGGCGCGTTCCTCGGCTCGGCCTCAGGGCGTCGGCTGCGCGCGCACACGAGAGCTCAAGATGGCCATGCTACCAGCTTAAACCTGATGCAAAGTGTAACGTTGGTGTGCCTAGGGTAGTGCAAAGTGAAAGAATTGTTCAAACCTGATGCAAAGTGAAATATGGGACACAATATCCGGCGCAAAGTGCAATTTACTAACACTTTTTTTGAAAAAAAAAATATTCTTCCGGGAGCCATCTCATTAGGCCCTCAAAATCAACTTGATCGTAGTTGTGTTTGATCTATAGATTGAACCTTGCAATTAGCTACGGCAAAATGACACCTTCCCTGTCTGCATTGGTAAATGGAGTGAAGTTATCAGAGGCAGAGAGATCGGATTGGATTGTCATTGTTGGTTAGTGTCAAAGCGCAGGATTGTGAGCAAGTGAGCAAGGAGCAGCAGGATGATGAATCAGAACAGTAAGCCGCGGAAGAGCACACGGAGTCACGGATGCGTAAACCTGTGAGGCGTGGTCGAGTCAAGTCTTTGGGCGAAGTGTTGGTGTGTAGGGTGCAAACGGAGTGGATACGGTCGGATATCGTTCATCTCGTATTTTTTTCTATATTTTTTTCTCAAATTCGGAATCAGACACGGATGCCGGATACGAATACGAATGCGGATAGTCTCGGTCACGAATACGGAGCGAATACATGCGGAACCGAATACGGACTGTCTCGGTCACGAATACTTATTCGGATATTGCGCGAAAACATAAACCATATATATCACACAAATAAAGATCAATCAACCATACTACATGTTCAAAATGCAACTAGATTAATAGTTTAACAAACAAATTTAAATATATCACACAATAACATAGGCTTAAGCAAGTATGTGGAGACCATACTACGCCCTTGTCTGTGACCCCCTCAAGACGTCAGGGGAACTACAGTCGAGGACAGAGGAACTAAGATGGCATTGTATTGCCTTAACTAGAATCTATCTTCTTATCTTTCAGCGTAGAGAATACAGGATAGAAAGAGGCCAATTGATCAATGAAACATAAGCTAAGCTACAAGAGCATACCTTGACAGTGTGATCAGTTGGGTGGGCCTTTGCTACATCACACAACTTCCCAACAATATAAGAAGCCAAATATTTTCCATCTGTTGTTCCATACTCTCCCAATACCCAGCATATTAACTGAAAGTAAAACGAAACAATATAATTTAACCCAAAAAACTTGCTATGGGATAGGAACGAATGAAAGATGAAACACGTAACTACATGCAGAAACGAAGAAGGAAGCTTTGGCTCCCCCACAATCTGAAGATAGGAATCTACCTGTTTAAGAAAAAATAATTTGACTGTTTTAGGCTGAGAAAATAATCGAATCTTATATAGACGAACCCTTTCCTTTATATTGATCTTTGATAAAAAGAATTGAGCACATACCACTGAAGAGTTGCACTGTATCAAGAGGGAAAAAATTGGTTTTCCATATTAAAAAGGATCCAATAATACAGGTACAAACCAGTAAATGAAAGGTCAAACAGCTCATCATAAGGCGCCACATTGTTTTGCTAAGAGGTACAATTCAAACCTCCCAAGAGAATCTGCAAGCCACTGGGGAAAAAAAACTTGCCCAGCCATGACATTCGACATGTTTCGTTGGAGCATATTTTTTTGGCATGTTAGATCAAATTTCCCCATATTGTTCTCTCCTAACAATCTCATGTACAACAAAACCCAACAGCTATACAATGAATTGCCTGTGTGCATGGGATCATGCATGGTATACTGAGATGCCCTCAGATCTATTTGCCCATATATTGAATTGCATGTGTGCAGGGGATCATGCATGATACACTAATCTCCTATAGAACTGGATAGAACTCTGACTTCTCTAGCATGCTCAGAAGTTAAGAGTTGAGAGCTCAGTTTTGTTTCCATCTCACCAGCTCAATATAGGATGAAATATGGAAGTGCACATACATGCTTCCAATAATTACACTAAAGCATATGCAAACCAAGATAGCGCATGCCATTTGTGCGATAATTGAAAAGTTAACATGTCACAACATCTACGAAAATCCCTACTGCAGTGCTTCAGTAATCTATAAAAAAGAGAGAGACCTGCTTCTGGTGGATACCACAAGGACGGCCCAACTTAGTCCAGACATCCTGCCAGAGAATACCAACTCAAGAGAGAAATCAGATTCACTGCCTCACAATACACTTCAGATAAGAAAAAAAAAGGACATGGTACAACGTTTTACCTGTTGTGATGCTATCCGTTGAGCAATCATATGTAGAAACCCGGCAAGTAACAGGGGTTGTTCCATCAGGAAATTCCAGGGGCAAATCTGCCACTGCCATAGCAATTAGGGAGCTGATATGAGATGCTAAAAAAACATAGGTATGCAACACAACAGAACATTCAGACTTGAATGTAACTATTTAGCAGCATACCTTCCCCATTGATGAACAAATTTGTATACTGGCTGGGGATAGGGAATGCGAAGGATAATCCCTACAAAGCCTGTGAGTAAGACAACCCCCCAACAGACGAACAAAAGAAATACGAGACAAAATTGTGAAAGAGGAAAAGAGAGAAGAGAATGATCAGTAACACAGTACAGAACCTTGTGCCGAATGGTTAAGGTGAAATGAATGACCATGCGACAAATCAATCCTGCACTGCCAAGACCCAAGAGTAATGCCTAAAAGCTCCTCACCCGATTAAAGATGTTGCATATCGTAATTGAAGTCTCTTAACATCATAAATCTCTATGAGACGGAGCCTCTGCAAGAAAAAAGAAATGAACTTTAGCCTTTTCTGAAGGATGATGAATAAATTTCACCAATTTCAGCACATGTAATGATGTAAAGCATGTATTTTTATATAATACAGCACATATTCTTGAAGTATTTTTTGTTGTAGAATTCAAATTACTATGACATTTCTCGTATTACTAGGATCTGCACTACGCTTTCTAGTTTCTAGTTTTTTACAATACATAAGCCACTAAAATCTGATTATATAAGCAGTTCGCCACAGTACATGTCTCAGAAGTCAGAACACACTAAGCTAGCTTGATTTATCTCTTAACAGCGAAATTTGAGAGCGGAAACTAATGCTCCCAAGCATGAAGCATATGCTTCCAAGAGTTGTGTATTCAGAGTTTCAGACATTGTTGTAAGCAATCAGCATATGTAAGTATATGCTCCCAAGAGTAGTGTATTCAGAGTTTCAGACATTATTGTAAGCAATCAGCATATGTAAGCATATGCTCCCAACATATGAACATATGTAAACTAACTAACTGAGATCCAGAATATGCAAGACATCCATGTACGCAGAGCAGCAGACAACACTTGGCACTTCTGAATTCAGCAATCAGCACAAATGCACAACCATTCAAAGCATATGCTCCCAAGAGTCACACACACATTCAGACATTCATAATTCAGATTCAGTAGAATTCAATCAATAGCAAAGCAGCAGAGAAGGGAAGAGAGGGGGAGCTGCGACGCTAGGGGGAGCAGAGAAGGGGAGTGAGCAGAGAGGGGAGTGGGAAGAGAGGGGAGGTTGGCGGCGCGAGAGGGTGGCCGGTGGAGCAGAGAAGGAACGAGAGCAGAGGGGAGAGGTCGGCGGCGCGGTAGGGAGGACAAGAGGGGAACGAGAGCAGACGGAGGAGGGCGGCGGCGCGGTAGGGAGGACCAGAGGGGAACGAGAGCAGGGGGAGGGCGGCAGCGCGATAGGGGACATCAGAGAGAAACGAGAGCAGAGTGGGGGAGGTCGGCAGCGCGGGAGTAGAGGGGAGCGGCGACGATGTACCTCGATTCAGCGGCGGAGATGGCGGGACGACTGCGATTTGGAGGCGACGAGGTCGAATCGGCGGCGCAAGATGGCTGAAACCCGGGGCGAGCTCGATTCCGCGGCGAGGGTGGCGCGATGTGGGAGCTCGAACCCTAGCGGCCGCGACGAAAAGATGGGCTTAGGTAGTCGGCGCAAAAATCTTATACCTAGCGTCGGCGCCCACCTCAAGCCACCGCGCCTAGCACCGCCGAGCGCCGCCAAGGACCAGCTTGATCCCACTCCCGCCCGCCTAGCCTGGAAGGAAATCGCGACGCCAGCTCGTCGTCGAACGCCTAGGCGCCGCCTCGCCAGCGCCTGAAGCTGATTTTGAGAACCTTGGGACCGAGGAGGAGGGACCGCGGGACGGCGGGAGGGGAGGGGAGGCGGCGGCGGTGAGGGAGGAGGAACGCGGCGGCGGCGGCGGATTGCGATTTGGGATATCTGGGCGGGAGATGTGAGCGCTAGGCGCGCGACTGCATTGCGGGAGCAGCGGGAGTGTAGGACGATGGAGGGATATTGGACTTGTCGCTCGACGGATAGCACTCGGATACTCTCCAGATAACTCCGAATTATTCACCAGATAGTTTCGAAGATACCGGATAGCTGCTTTACCGAATCCGAATCGGTATCCGCCCCCCAAAAAACCGAATCCGGATTCGAAAAAAACAACCCGGATATCTGGAAAAAAAAACTCCGAATTTTGCCACATTTATTTGGTCGGTCGGTCGGGAAATATCCTCTCCGTTTACACCCCTATTGGTGTGTTATGTTGGGCCAATGGACCGTATGTTAACCTAACTTATACTGTGGCCCACGATCCTTAGTTTCGATCGTTGGACCTGGTGGTCAGTGCACGGCAAGATGCATGGTAAGGGCATATATCTATATTATCTATAGATAAAACTAAACATAATTCATACAATGAGTTGTCTCTAAGTTGTTTATATATTACTCTCACAAAATGATGCTACAAAACATATAGGTTATAGACGGTATAGATACAACAATAAAAATGATGTCTATAAAGGCCTTATTGGCCGTTTGTTGCATGCCTGACGGCTTCTACCTCTCTCCTTTTTTTTTCTCATTCATATCATAAAAAATCATGACAAGAATTATAGACGGCTAATGTTACATTATTGTACATGCTCTAACAGTCACTACTTGCTTGCAGAGGCAAGAAAAGTCGTCGCAAATTTCCGAACAACTCTTGTTGTCTTCTTCCTTTCTCCTCTCCAACTCCAACCCGAGATCAGGAACCCCTCGGTGTGCTGCCCAGAACGTGTCAACGGTCGTGACAGTCAGCTTTACAGATAATCTTTTTGTTTGACTTGAAGGTCTTGCGACTCTTCTTGCCAATTATTTTCTACGGAACTACAGCTACAATTTTCCTTCCACTATGCTCTTTCAGGATGGTGTGGTTGGCCATCTTAAAAAAAGATGATGTTGTTTGGTCACGGACATGGATCCTCTCGAACTTGTAGGCTGTGTGACTTTTCTCCTTGTAAGACCATGTGAGTAGGTATCATGCTAATTGTGATGAACAATTTGCATGATTTGTCGAGTTGGAACTTTGGTTTGAGAAATTTCGGCAAGTTTTGGTGTTTGTGGACTGTCTTTGAGATGTTTGGGAACCAAAGTTCAAAACGATCATGAATGTCGGGTGTGATGGTTAAACTCAAGCGAGGTGCATGGTGGACAAGAATATAGTTGGTAATGTTCAAGCGACGGATTGCACCAAATGATTTGGTCCAGGGGCTCCGGCCGGCCGGAGGCCATAGCACAAGAAGCAAGGTCGCGAGGAGGCGGCCGAGGCGACGGGGACTCGACGATGTCGCGGAGGGAGAGCTCGTAGGCGGACTCGGGGAGACCGCGGACGAGGTCGAGCATCTCGCAGCGGTACCCCGCGATGGCCTGCGCCCGCGACAGGGAGCTGCCTGCGGAGGCCGGGTAGAGCCGGTGCTGGTGTTGGTGCTGAGTAGCGGAGAGGCAAAATGGCTGCGCCAAATTGGCCTTGTTATTCTACTGCCTCACGGTTATGATGGCCAAGGCCCTGAACATTCCAGTGCCCGTTTGGAGCGCTTTCTTCAGGTGATTCACAGTGACAAAGTTTTTCTTGTTTTCTATGTCATGTAGCCATCGAATCCCATCCAGTTGCAAGCAGGCTCTTGTTTTGCATCTCTGTTCTTTGATAACATCATAACATGCTATTGTTGGATTGAAAATAAAATATGATGCATTTTTATATGCAATCGATGCCATTCTTTCTATCTGGGCAATCAATAGTCATGTCAACTTGAGTATAACGGATTCGAAATTTTTACGAGATAAATTTTGATATGCTCGAGAAATTACGGTGATGATTTGGCTTTCACGCATTTTCATATTTTCTGGTTGGATGATATGCTTGGTTCTTGAATATTAATTGCTTACTCGAGATTGTGAATTTGCTACTCAGATGAGTGATGACAATCCTTTTGTCATACCTGAGATGGAACCAACACTTCGCAAGCAGATCCAGGAGTGTAATTGGCAAGTCGTGAATGTGATCCTGCAAACTATTTCCATGTGTTGCGTCGTCAGGTCAGTTTATCTTCACTATGCTGAAATTTTTCTGGATACTAGCATGTGGCTCACTTACATGTATTATTCTTCCTATTCTCATCTACTGTTGCGGGGGAAACTAGATACATAGGGAGTTCCGAAAGCCGCTGATTGTAATGGCCCCCAAGAACCTACTTCGGCACAAGGATTGTAAGTCCAACCTTTCCGAGTTTGATGATGTTGAAGGCCATCCAGGATTTGATAAGCAAGGAACACGTTTCAAACGGTTGATAAAGGACCGTAACGATCACAAGCAAGTCGAGGAGGGTATCAACCGCCTTGTATTATGTTCTGGGAAAGTAAGTAGGCCCTTTTAACAAATCAAGTTTAAACAAATTACCGGTTCAATACAAATATGCACCCTCTTTAAAAAATTGCCATGTTGCAGGTGTATTATGAACTTGATGAAGAGAGGAAAAAGACTGAGCGCAGTGATGTTGCAATTTGCAGAGTTGAACAACTTTGCCCATTCCCGTATGACCTTATCCAGAGAGAGCTAAAAAGATATCCAAGTATGGATGTTTTTCCTCACTGTTGGCCCAGCTAGCACTTGTTGTTTTCCAAGTTGTTATTGTTAGAGATACATGTATAGTTTGTTATTCCCCATTGTTATAAGGGGTTCTTTGCATATTACCACATGTACTTGTGTATATATACTGGCCCATTGGCCCCATATTGAATACAAGCGCTATTCATAACATGGTATCAGAGCCAAAACTAGGGTTTTGGCTTACCTAGGGTTCCACGCGCCGTCGTCGACTCTGCACCACCGTCGCCGACTCCCGCGTGCCGCCTCGCCTCCATCGCTGCCGTCGGCCTCCGCGCCTCCCGCGTGCGCTCGCCGTCGGGCTCCCGCGCCGTCGCCGCCTCCCGCGTCTCCCCTCGCCGGCTCGCCGTCGGGCTCCCGCGCCGTCGGCCTCCCCACGCGCTCGCTCGCCGTCGGGCTCCCCGCGCCTCCTGCGCGCCGGCCTCCCCACGCGCAGCGGCCTCCCGCGGCCTCCCGCGTCTCCCGCGCGGCCGGCTCGCCGTCGGGCTCCCGCGCCGTCGGCCTCCCCACGCGCCGCTCGCCGTCGGCCTCCACGCGCCTCCCCGCGCCGGCTCCCCGCGCTCCGTGCCTCCTGCGCCGCCGCCGGCCTCCGCGCCGAGCCGCCTCCTCCGCGCTGCCGCCCGCTCCCTGCGCCGCGTCGCCGCGGCCGCTCGCCTCTGCGTGTGCGCGTGTGTGCGTGTGTTTCTAACGGGCCGAAAGCCCATTAAGTTTTAGGGTTTCAAAAAAACGTCGTTCTAACCGCCGCGCCGTCCAGCGCCGCCTGTTAGACTTCGTTGTCTTGGTCGCCGCGCCGTCCAGCGCCGCCTACCAATGGGCACCGTTTCCCTTCCTCGCTGCCCGGTGATCTTTGATGGTGTTAATTACACCGACTTCGTGTCTCACATGCGCATTCACATGCGTGGTCTTCGCCTCGGGCGCCCTCTCGCGATGTCACTGTCCGCTTTGCCCTATTCCTCGACGGAGCCCACGCTGTTGCATTGCCCCGACGGCCGATAAGGCCGCTCATCGAGGCCGCTCGATCGCGATGATGAGGCCCTCGCCTACCAAGAGGCTCTGGATCTCTACAAGGATCGTCTGACCACCTACACTCAGTGGTACGATGACGACGCCGGCGCGCTTCTTGTCTTCATCGCCAGCGTCCACCTCGATTCTCTTCGAGGTTGTGGGACTCCTTCGCTTTCGGATGTGGACTCATCTTCGTCGGCGCTCACGAGCCCTCCGGTGATGCCCTGCACTGCCCGTGGTCCGCCAGAGCACTCTCTTCAGCAGGTGATGCTATCGTTGACGCTTTCACGCTCGAGCTCTGTTCTGCGGCGTCGATTGGACTCTCTCGCATCGGCCGTCGGACTGTCCGTCTTTGCTCGTTGTATGCGTCCGATCCGAGTTTCAGCGGGTCTCACGAGTTCCTTACTCGCGCCGTCCCGAGTTCGGCGGGCGTGCCCGGCTACTTGCACGCCACCTCGTGTCACTCTCCGGAGGCTCTTACCGAGATACGCGCAGAGGAGACTCGTTTGAGTGGTGCTGGTCTGATGCCACTCCCCTCTGTGCTCGCCGCTCGTCTGCCTGCTACACTGCCTCCTCCAGCGGCTACCACAGGTGGTGGTGGCCGTCCTCCGTCTGGAGGTGGCCGTCCTCACTGTTCCTACTGCGACAAGGATGGCCACACGAGTCCCGGTGCTACAAGAAGAAGCGGCATCTTTCACGCCGTTCTTCTACTGGCACTAGTGCTTCTACGACGACGTCTGCATCGACTTCTTCAGCAGCTTCTCTCACCGAGCAGGAGATAGCCAGACTTCGACGCATGCTTGCCGCCTGAGTTCTCCTCGATGGAGTTCTCGCAGTTACGCATCGACTCTTCAGCATCGAGAAACCACCCCTACACAATCGGTACCTCCCATGGATTCTTGATTCGGAGCATCTTTTCACATGACTCGATCCTTCCAATTTGTCTTCTATTACACCTCTTGTTTCTCCCGCGGTGTTCTTACTGCGATGGTACATCTCTTTCTGTCTCTCGTAGAGGAACGCCAAAGAACTCATCCTTTCATGTTTCTTCCGTTGCTCATGTTCTCGCCTTACCATGCGCCTTCTTTCTGCTGGGCGATTCATCGACCTTGGTTATCGGGTCATTCTCGACTCGACTCTTGTTGTGTTCGGGATCGCCACACGGAGCTCGTTGGTTCGCCCTCGGCGCGTGACTCACGCGTCTCTCGGGAGCTTGACGGCTTCATCTTCCTTCCGCGCCACCACCGCCGCCGCTCGCCACTTCGCCGTCACGGCTCTTTCCAGCGGTGGCATCACCGTCTTGGTCATCTGTGTGGATCTCGCCTGCCGCCCTTAGTTCGCCGTGGTCTTCGGGTCTGCGCTCGGAGACGTGTCTTTAGATTGTCGTACGTAAGTTGGGTAAATGATTCGACTTCCTTATCCTCATAGTGAGTCTGTGTCTCGCGCCCTTTTGATCTTGTTCATTCGGATGTTTGGGGTCCGCTCCTTCGTTTGAAAGGGGTCATCGATATTATATCATTTTATAGATGATTTTTCTCGCCATACTTGGATATATTTCATGTCTTCTCGTAGTGAGGTCTTGTCTATCTATAAAAAATTTGCCACTATGATTCACACACAGTTCTCCACTCCTATTCGTGTCTTTCGTGCTGATTCTGCTGGCGAGTACCTCTCTCGTTACCTGCGCAGCTTCCTTGCTGAGCAGGGCACTCTCGCTCAGTTCTCTTGTCCTGGTGCTCATGCTCAGAATGGTGTCGCTGAGCGCAAGCATCGTCACCTCCTTGAGACGGCTCGTGCTCTGATGATCGCCGCCTCTATTCCACCTCACTTTGGGCCGAGGTCGTTTCCATCGCCACCTATCTCGTCAACATCCAGCCCTCTTCTGCTCTTCAGGGAGCGATCCCTGTTGAGCGTCTCTGTGGCCTTCTTCCTGACTACTCTACCCTTCATCTGTTTGGTTGCGTTTGCTACGTTCTCCTCACCCCTCGAGAACGCACCAAACTGACCGCTCAGTCTGTTGAGTGTGTCTTTCTGGGATACAGTGCCGAACACAAGGGCTATCGGTGCTGGGATCCTGTTGGTCGTCGGATGCGGGTTTCTCGGGATGTGACTTTCGACGAGTCTCGTCCATTCTACCCACGTCCTGCCTCTCCTTCGGTTTCCTCTGTGGAGTCTCTGTCTTTCTTGACCTTTCCAGATACACCTATATCTGTTTTGCCCTCGTCCACCTGTCCCACTGAGTCTCCACATATTCCCCCTGTGGCCTCTCCGCCGTTGTCGCCGCCTGTGTCGTCTTCTCACGACTCATGAGCTCCTCCCACTCTGATACCTTCTCCCTTATCTTCTACACTCGCCGACCTCGTATTGAGGATCTTCCAGATGAGCCATCTTCTCCTGATGTTCCATCTTCTTCTGATGCTCCATCTTCCCCTGATGGGTCATCTTCTCCTCGCTACGCTCTCCGCGATCGCCAGTCGATTCGGCCTCCTGCTCGTTTGCTTTTCGGTGCAAACTACTCGTGAGCCTGTCTCCTCACGGGATGTCATTACTCACCCCGAGTGGCGCTTGCCATGGCCGAGGAGATTGCGCCTCGAGCGCATCGGTACTTGGGATCTTGTTCCTTTTCCATCTCATTCTCATCCCATCACATGTAAGTGGGTCTATAAGATTAAGACTCGCTCTGATGGCTCTCTTGAGCGCTATAAGGCGCGCCTTGTTGCTCGTGGCTTCCAGCAGGAGCATGGTGTTGACTACGACGAGACTTTTGCTCCTGTGGCCCACATGACCACTGTTCGCACTCTTCTTTCGGTGGCGTCTGTTCGCCACTGGTCTGTTTCTCAACTTGATGTCAAGAATGCCTTTCTTAATGGAGAGTTGCGTGAGGAGGTCTACATGCATCCGCCACCTGGGTATTCTGTTCCTGAGGGCATGGTCTGTCGCCTTCGTCGCTCTCTCTATGGCCTTAAGCAAGCCCCTCGTGCTTGGTTTGAGCGCTTCTCCTCTGTGGTCACTGGTGCTGGTTTTTCAGCCAGTGATCATGATCCTGCGCTCTTTGTCCACACTTCCTCTCGTGGTCGGACTCTTCTTCTCCTGTATGTTGATGATATGATCATTACGGGAGATGATTCTGAGTACATTGCCTTTGTTAAGGCTCGTCTTAGTGAGCGCCTTATGTCGGATCTTGGTCCTCTTCGTATTTCCTTGGGATTGAAGTTACTTCCACTCCAGATGGTTTCTTTATGTCTCAAGAGAAATATATTCAGGATCTTCTTGATCGTGCCTCTCTCACTGATCAGCGTACTGTTGAGACTCCCATGGAGCTCAATGTTCACCTCCGACCCTCTGATGGCGAGCCTCTTTCTGATCCGACTCGCTATCGTCACCTTGTTGGGAGTCTTGTCTACCTTGCTGTTACTCGTCCGGATATCACTTATCCAGTTCATATTCTGAGTCAGTTTGTTTCAGCTCCCACTCAGGTCCACTACAGCCACCTTCTTCGAGTTCTGCGATACCTTCGCGGGACTATCTCTCGCCGTCTCTTCTTTCCACGCCCACTGTTGCTGACAGCCTATTCGGATGCTACTTGGGCCACGATCCTCCGATCGCCGGTCTATCTCTCGCATCGTGTTTTTCTTGATGGTTCTCTTATTGCCCGGAAGACGAAGAAACAGCTCGCGTGTCCCGCTCGAGTGCAGAGGTGAGTTGCGAGCTATGGCTCTCTTGACAGCAGAGATTACTTGGCTACGGTGGTTACTTGAGGATTTTGGTGTTTCTGTCAATACACCGACTCCTCTCTTGTCAGACAGTACAGGTGCTATCAGTATTGCTCGTGATCCTGTGAAGCATGAGCTCACCAAGCATATTGGTGTTGATGCTTCTTTCACGAGGTCTGGTGTGCATGATCAGGTGATTACTCTTCGCATGTGCCTTCTGAGCTTGGATAGCGGATTTCTTCACGAAGGCCTGCACTGAGCACAAAGATAGCTTCTACCTCTCCAAACTCAGTGTTGTTGATCCATCATGAGTTTGAGGGGGGGTGTTAGAGATACATGTATAGTTTGTTATTCCCCATTGTTATAAGGGGTTCTTTGCATATTACCACATGTACTTGTGTATATATACTGGCCCATTGGCCCCATATTGAATACAAGCGCTATTCATAACAGTTATGATGCATTATTCTGTCTGAGTAAATTTAGTTGTAGAACTGTTCTGACTATCATGTTTGCACTATCTAGATGCGGAGATCGTCTGGTGCCAAGAGGAACCCAATAGCCCATGAATATGGGCGCATACAGTTACATCTCTCCTCGCCTGTATGCTGCTATGAAGACTCTTGTGCGGGGTTCGTCCGATGGCATCAAGTATGTGGGCAGGGCACCTTCTGCTGCCACAGCCACTGGCTTCTTGTCGGTTCATGTGCAGGAACAGTCAGAACTAGTCAAGAAAGCATTGCAGCCAGAGCTGATCAAGTTCCCCTGATGTTTCCTTAAACTGTTGCAAAATAACTTTGCAGGCCCAACTTGCCCAGCATGTAACACCATCTTGAAGTTTTGCTCTGTAAAAGCTTTTTTATTTCCCCTAGCTTCTTTGAGGCGTTTCGCTTTGAAGGTCATGAATAGTTCACTCTATGAACCTTGTTGCTGTTGAAGAGGTGAGAGACCTATTTCAACATGTGCGGCAATTTAAGTATAATTGGCTATTGCATCACTAATTGCTAATGTTGATGTACAGGTCGTTACCTACTGGAATCATATTTATATGTTTTGGAGATGCGTTTTTCATTAACGAGGTACCTTAAATGTATTATTTTTTTTTGCTTTACTTTGCTTTTATTCATATTTGAATTTGATTGCACAAAAAATACAAGACTACGTTTGTCTTAAATTAGCTTAGTCATTTGAAACTTTGAGCACACCCTCCATTTTCATCCTGGATTCACCACTGGTTTGGTCGGTGCAAGTGAAGTAGTGGTCTGGTGAGAACTGGAACGGGAGAGACTTGTCGACGCAAGACAAGGCATTAGTGGTGAACCTACACGTGTCAAGCATGCAGATTGCTTGCTAGTGAAGGATGTGACTGGGTCAAGAAAATGGTATTTTGGTACTTTGCCAAATACCGGAAAATGTGAAGAGGCTAAATGGGTGGTGCTTGAGAAAGGCGGTTCAGATCATAGAGAAGCTAGGGAGATCAAGACTTAATGGATTCGGGCTAATGTGATTTGAAAAGCGTGCATATATGTGTTAAGTGAGTGAAACATGTATCTATGGGCTTAACGGGTGTCCATTTTGGATTAGAGGCCATACTGAGTGGATGAATCTGACCACTCATGTGTGTTAGGTAGGAATAGGATAAATGGTGGGGAAGTGCTTGCCTCCTCTATATAATAGAGGAAGGATGGAGAGGAATACATTGTCTCTTCACGCCTTAAGTGAGTAGTTTGTAGAAGTTATTGGCTAAAATGACACGATTGTGAGACAAAATAGCAAAAATAGCTCACCCGCGAACAAATTAGCAAAAATGATACCGTGAACGTACCGGTAGACGACACGTGCCCTCATCCGCGCCCCCATCGCATGGAATCGCTGCTACAGTGCTCGTCCACCGCCCATAGCATAGAGTTGGCAAAAAATCACGCTACAGTCTTGTCCGCACGCCCAGTGCACGGACTCGGCAAAAAACTGACGCTACCATGCTCGGTCGGTCCCTCTTCGCGCGGTCTCGGCAAAAAAAAACATGAACAGTGTGCTATAGTCATGAATAGTGTCTCTACAGTGCTCGTCCGCTCCCCTGGCACGAACTCGGCAAAAAAACCACTATTTTTCAATTTTTGAGGCTGCCGCACGGATGAGCACTGTAGCGGCGATTCTACGCAGTGGGTGCGTGGTCGAGGGCACGTATCGCCTACCGGCAAGTCCGCTTTGTCATTTTTGCCTTTTCTGTTCGAAGAGGCTAAAATTGCTATTTCGACGCCAAACAGTGCCAAATGAGCCAAAAACTCTAGTTTGTGGAAGGGTGAGAAATCTATGTATGAGTGTTTTGTAGTGCTGCCTTTGTGACTAACTCTTGTCCTCCTAGGAGTGGTTGTAAAAACCTTCCTCTTCAAGTTGCAATAAATTCAAGTTTCTTCCAAGAAGTTGTGTTCATATTCTTGCTATGTTGCTTCTTGATTTATTTGGTTTTTGCTCTCCCCTCTCATCTTCTTGATTTTGTTGGTTGCTAAGTGTCGGGACCCAAACTTGCAAATCTGGACCTTCTGTATATTCTGAACTAATCCCATGATTTGTAGCTAGCTCACATAGTAACAACATCGAAGAAAATCATATCCATACAACGAAATAGATAAGAAAGAAGCAAATTATTATTAAATAGTAGCAGCGAGCCTTATGGTCAAAGTTTACATAGTTTGCCACTCAGAGCTTAAAAGACAAATAGAACTCTTGCAGCGAAAATAAGATAACTTGTGGTAGCCATCCAACATGCCCACAGGCAATCGAGTGGGAAGCATGTCAGACCCTAAATTTGGAACTTGGGATCTACTGTGTATATTTGTGTCATTCCCTGGATCAGTAGATAACACACATAGTTACATTATTGGTTCAAATACATATCACGACAATGTAAAGATATTACATAATATTGAACAAAACATAATTATACCTTTTTTGACTTGCAGAATGGTCGAACAGGCCAAATATCTTCAGAGAACAGCAGCAGAAGAAGAATCAAAGCATAACACATGGAACCCTCACGATATGCACATCGGCAATCGATTGTAGGCTCGCGACCTAGTTGTTGGCCTTCTTGATCTTCAGTCTTGATCAACACTCATAATTATCCCAAGGCAAGCCTACGACCAGGTCCGTTGTCACGACCAGGTCTTAGCCGAAGGTTGTAGTCGTGTAGTACAGGGAACACTGGTTGGGGTCTTCGACCAAATGCCGCCATGCTGCGCCAAAGGGAGAGGTCCGAGCAGCCTAAGGCATGAACAATACTCGTTGGAAATGGTACTTGGTGTGAACAGTTTTCATAGTTGTCCCAGAAGCCTTATTTTATGCTTGATGGCTAAAAGAATGTAAAGAGTGAGCATGAGAACACCACCGTACTCGCGAGTCAACACAGAATGCAGTTTATTATAGATGCGAGGCTAAACAAAGGAATGGCTTGTGGTTCTTTTGTTTGCATAAAGCCACACTACTACAGAAAATGTCTTCACAGACAGTTCAAAAACGTCATCACAGACGGTTTCGTGAGCCGTCTGAGTCTATGGGTCAGTGATGACATTAGTCATCACAAACGGTTTTTCAAACCATCTGGGAAAAAAGCTATCACAGACGGTTCTTTTTCAGAACCGTCTGTGATAGTCTATTTTCACAGATGGTTCTGAATAGAACAGTCAGTGATAAGTAATTATCACAGACGGTTCTTGTTCAGAACTGTCTGTAATAATTTTTCTATTGCAAAAAAAATTGGATTTTAAGCCAAACCAATCAATTGCTGGATAGTAGTTTCCATATGCAACCTCTAGCAAGACAACTAAAATCCAATTAAAATTCTGATGGCAAAAGGTTTCACAATATCCCCTCCGAATGGGAAAAAAAGAATAAAGTTACAAAGTTAAACTAGCTAGAAACCATATGTGCCTCCAAGCTCCTGAAGAACTCATCGGCTTCTTGAATTGGTTCAACACTGCTTCTCTCTGTACCTCACCAGCATATCACAAGCTGTTCTTGCATATTGTCCGAGTTTGACTCAAGCTTGTTGACAAGGAGAGATGACCGAAAACCTCCGGCGGCACTCCGGCATTAGGTACAAATAAAATAAGAATCATCAAACAACCAACAAATTGTGTATGATTTGGGGGATATACATGTACCTTCCGACAGTCTACCTCCTGCGGCAGACATGGAGCACCTACGCGTCCCTCCTCCTCCTCCTCGTCGGCTGCGTCTCCTCGCCAAACCACGCTGGGGAATCGAGGGCGGTCGTCGTCGGAGCTCGGTGTGGGGAGGGGGAGGGGGAGGGACAGACTGATGGAAGACAAAGCGGGGGTGGGTATAATATATAAGGACATCGCCAAAATATTTCGCCTGCTGCGCAAGCATTAAAAAAGTTTCGTGAATCACAGACGGTTTCAAATAAAAACCGTCTGTGATAAGCTAGTATCACAGACAGTTCAGATTAAAAACCGTCTGTGACTTAGAATTTTTCTTACTCTGTGATTTTACCATGGCTTGAAATTTTCTTACTCTATGATTTTACCATGGTTTGAAATTACTTACTCTGTGATTTTACTATAGCTTGAAATTTTCTTATTCTGTGATTTTACCATGGCTTGAAATTTCCTTATTCTGTGATTTTACTATGGCTTAAAATTTCCTTATTCTGTGATTTTACCATGGCTTGAAATTTTCTTATTCTGTGATTTTACCATGGCTTGAAATTTTCTTACTCTTGTGATTTTTAAAGCCATGGTAGGAGAACTTACTCTATGAAGCTTACGACCATAGATTGATCGTAGGAGGACTTACGATTAGGGGATAGTCGTAGAAAAGTTGTAGTGGTCGTAGAAGCTATAGTGGTCGTAGAAGCTATAGTAGTCGTAGAAGGTGCAGTGGTCGTAAGGGGGAAATGCCTCTTGGGTCATGGAAGGTGAGCAGACACATACAAGGAAGAAAAGCCTTACTAATGGGGGTCAACAGCGATGGTGGCGTTGTGGTGACGCTCGGCCAAAGCGAGCGCTCGAGCCTTACTTGGAGCTCAAGCTCGCTTGAGGGGGGAAGAAGGTGGGGTTAGCACTGGTGTGGTGAAGAAGGCGATGAGGGGGCTCGGGGCTGCTATATAATAAGCAATTTGGCACAGCCCGACGAGGTGGAGTGGTGTTGATGTTGACAGGGTTGGCAGCACAGTGCGCGCAGAGTGACGGGTGAGTAATGGCCGAGTGACAGCCTTTGCCAGCACACTCGCACCTTGTCGAGGACACCGAGTGCAAGGGAGGATGCACAACTGCTATTGGCTATGACCACCGGAGTGGTCCCGACTGCACCGAGTTCGGACAGCAGCGGGTCAGAGGAACAGTGAAACGGGGGGAAAGAATAGGCTCGGGAGAATAGGAAAAAGAACTAGGATAGGATCTTATTGTTGCATCTAGTTCTGGTATTTTCATCTGGTAATTTTCTTGCAATGGCAGACATAGTCTCATATTCATTGGACCTCCTTAAACAAACTTTTTGATCCCATAGGAATTTAGGTGTTGAATTCTACATTTTTTATTATGAGGGTGTATACGTAATATTTCAAAGCGAAAGGCTTTTAAGTTTGTTTGCTTTGACCATTTATGTTTCTAGGGTTCCCTGATTCTTATACCACTCATGCAGGCAAGAAAATAAGATGCAATCCAAATAAGTCCCGAAAGTGCAATCAAGAGGAACGACATTACTTATCACACAAAAAGTTTTTAAAATTCCATATTTTTGCACTTATGAATTTTTTGGATGTTACAAAGCACGTCTTAGTTTGCATAGTCTTCGAAGTACCCCTCCTCGTAAAACTCTGGGTTTTTAGATTCTTCCTAAAACAACTGATCAACAAGACATAAAGTCATTAGTATATAAAGCACTCATCAAATCCTAAGGAATAGTATGCAATTAATATTCATGCAATGCTTGAACAAAAGAATAGATGTATGGTTATTTTGTAGAAAGCAATATTGACAGTAAATACATTAATAGGTTGAAAAGCATATTTTAAAACATTATATAAATAAAGTAACCAATTGCTTTGAAACAACCAATAAACTACCCGTTCACTTCCCAACCAATAACCAGTGAACTACTCGTTCACTTTCTAACCATATCACCATCCAAACATTTTATTAAAACTCTATATCTCGTGTGAAATCCCTAGGCATTATCCATAATCGAGGACATGGCTGTTTGAACAGTTTTAACACATTGCAGAGGTTGTACAGCTTTACCAACAAGAGATAATCAACTTAATATGTTGGCCAAGACACGCCTCCGTAGGCGTGCGACTAAGTGATTATTAAAAGGCTTATACAAAGTTATGTCTTAACCCAGTTCTGCATGCTAAAGTTTCACCACCGAAGGGTTACATCCACCACAATTGGGCCCCCCTCTTGCGCCATGTGAATCTACCCGTACCTCCCGGAACCCACACCACACATGGTAGAACTAAAATCAAGATATTTCTAACTAATTAGCCAAGTAAATCCCTATCAGAACCAAAATATGCAAATATGGACCCTTTGTGTATAATGCACTAGTCTAGGATCACACAGTGTCAACATATATGAATATCATTCCACACAATACAAATATAAGAATAAACGACTAATTTGAATATTCAATAACGGTTGTGACCTTATGGTCGAGTTTACACTTATTAAGCCACGCATGGGCTGATACTAAATAAAGAGATGGCAGCGGAACGGAAACAACTCCAGCGAAAACCCATCGACTTGCCATAGGCAATCGACTGCGATCAAAACCTATCGATCACCCTCCTTGTAAAACTCCTCCTCGAACGCAGGCAAAGACTTCTCCACTTCAACTGAATGATTGCAACAAGAATGAGTACTCCGAATACTCAACAAGTTGTACCACATAATGCAATTATAAATGATGGCTTAGTCTAAAGGAAATGGTTTCTATGGTTATTTTGCAAAAAAAGCGACACTTGCAATTAAATACAAATAATAGATGGAAGACATAATTTAAAATAAATAAATAATAATAGTTTAACCAGTATTTTCATAAAGACCACAAAGCCTAATCACACAGCCATATGAGTTTAACCATACTGTCCCTTCCCAATTATTTTTATGAAAATCTATCCCTCGTGTAAAATCCCCGAGCATTTCTATGACTGCGAACACGGCTATTCGAATAGATTGTTTAACACTCTGTAGAGGTTTGTTCACTTTACCCACAAGATATAACCATTGTAGCTAGCACCAATCATAAAAAAAATATTTCCGAAACTTCATCTTGACAATTGACCATCCCGATGTTCGTACCGTCGTACCAACCCAGATGGAGTGCTTTAGTCTAACACACATCGTTGGATCGGGAGACGGTGAACCGCTCAAAAGTGTGACCCACCGATAGTGGTACACACCTC
Organism: Ampelocalamus luodianensis; assembly: GCA_036346255.1. Classification (NCBI taxonomy): domain Eukaryota; kingdom Viridiplantae; phylum Streptophyta; class Magnoliopsida; order Poales; family Poaceae; genus Ampelocalamus; species Ampelocalamus luodianensis. The sequence goes on along the minus strand of CM070617.1, from coordinate 56,954,942 downwards.
CACCTTGGCACACAGTCTAACCTACATGCCTGAGTAGTCAATGCTAAGATTCCATAGCTTACTAAGTTAGACTTTCCCATATCAGGCATGTGGTCATACAATTATAGCTCAGTTCAATAGCGTACAAAGTTAAATCCTTAATTGATCAATGCGATTCTACCCAATTTCTAACCAAATTATCAAGATTCATATTTTCCCAACCACGAAGTTCCACCATATCACAATTCTTTTCACTCGCCTCAGTCTAAATCTTTCTCACTTTATTAGTTAAATGCATCACATGTCACCAACGAGTAATAACATACAACACACAGTTTTTAGACAAAGTACCATAATCACTTAGTCAAGTTTAAATTTTGCAACTCAAAATGATATCAATAATCCATTGCATGACTAAGCAGACTATTCAGGTCTAACCAACCCACGTAAGTGCTATAATAATACCAACTAATAATTAACCAAGCTATGGTGACAAAAGATCATGGTAATACAACGAGCAAAGTGGATATAATCAAATAGGTAAATAGCTAGTCCCAACATTTCAAGTAATATACAATAATTTGAATCAAAGTAGTTTTTGAAAAACTAGGTTCAACATGGTCAAAGGTACAACTTGCCTTAAAACAAGTCTCGGTACTGGTCTTATGCTTGATCGACTCCTCCTTCCTCGAAAGCTTCCGAAGTAACAACGTCTACTCGCAAACAAAAGCGAAAACCCAAATAAACACAAAATAGAGTAATAAATAACTCCAAAAATTATATAAAAGTCACAAGGTAGGGCTTGAATTTAGATAAATTTATAAACTTGAATGGGTTCAATTGGAGTTCGCATGAGGAAGAACGGGCTCTTGAAATATTTAAATCTAAGAAAAATAGAAAGAAAACACTATTTTGAATTTTCAGACTTCTCTTTCTAAAGGGAATTCCAAAATATTGCATCAGCATGACGTCAGCAATGAATTTCAGAATTAAAAGAAAATGCCAAAAATAGGAAATAGAGGTTAACAGCTGGGACTCTCAGTCTATGGACCAGGTTTATGTTTTTGGCTCGCAGGTCTATAGCTCATGGCTTCATAGAACAGTGGATTGACATGTGGGGACCACATGTCAGAGGGTAGGTCTACCGTGGACCAAGTCCATGTGGATTGGTTCTGACGCGGTTGCGGATGAGGGCTGACACGACACTGACATGGTAGACACGTGGAAACGAGGCTGAGGTAGCACTAACGTGGATGACACGCTGTAATATCCTAAAATATCCCTCGAGGATGTGCATAATTACATGAAAGGGGATACGTGAAAATGAATTATTTTGAAGGTTTTAGGGAGGAGTTAGTTGTGCCAAGATAAAAGGATCGTGGGGAGAGTGAATTCTAAAAACCCTAGCCCACATTTTATTTTCTCCCGTGCGCCGCCACTGTTTCTTTCTACGATCTGTGGAGGCAATCGCCGCCCGCCTGCCCACGTGCACGCACCCTGCCGCGCGTAGCCAGCCGCCCCCCGCCCGTGAAGCCCCGCGTCGCTGTCCGCTGTGCCCAGAGTGCCAGCCGCCCCGTCTCCTGTGCATGCCGGAGCGTGTGCATCGGTTTGTTTTCCTTTTACTTGGTTTCTTTTGGCTACAAGCGGCTGCTAGTGTTACGACTAGATAATGGAGATGCAACGACTGCTAGTGTTACGACTAGATACATGTGGCTGCTAGTGATAGATTTTTTTTTCAAGTAGCGCAAGACCTTTTGTAGGCAACGGTGGCATTAGTAGTTGACTAGTTGTGGGCAACGTTGCATTGTATGCATGGCTAGATGGTGCTGCGTTAGCACTTGGTAATTAACTAGTTGTTGGTAGTTAACTAGTTGTGGACAAGTACCTGGTAATGCATGCATACATGCTTAAACAGTAAGGGAGAAAGGAAGAACCACTTCTAGCTAGTGTTATTGCTTGGCCAATTAGTGCTGCATCCTTTTCATGCGTGCTTTTGGTTTGAACAGTAAGAGAATGTATTAGCAGGTTTCTAGTCGGGGGAAAATCAAACAGTAGATCTGTTTAGTCTACTATTCTGTTGTACGATTATTTTGGGTATCTTAATGGCGAATTTGGGAATGTCATCTACTAGTTAATTGTAGATAATTTCAGTATCTTTCCGTAGAGTATTTAATCATGTCGAGTGGACAAGTAATTTTCAAGTTATGAATTTAGTAAGACTCGCTGTCCAGAAGATGACAGATCGGTCTTCCGGGATAAAAACGGGGGGTTAGATGATTTAATTAGAAGTTATGGTAATCTAAGAAAATATGGAGAATTTTGTGTAGATTCCAGAATAGGGCGGTTTACCATGATCGGACGTGTGAATCAAAAGTTACGCCCCTTTTTGTACCAGGTCAGCAAGGGGTGACTGTTCGGTATTGGGGGAGCGATGTGGTTTTGGGGACGGTAGGAGCGATGTCAATTAATTGTTGTTCGTGATGTCTGTAGCTTGTATTGAAATTTGAGTATTTCTTGTAGGAGAGACGTCGTGTTTGTTGCCATCTTCTAGCCAAACCGCATCGCAACTAGTAAAGGCAAGTGCATGGTAGACAGCAATCAATGATTGATCTTTGTATTTCTTTATCGGTCATTACCATTATTGTTGTGCTTTTATTTGTATTTAATTGCAAGCAATAAAATGGTATGATTATATCTTGTTGACAAACATGAGGAAAATTGGTTATGATGAATATGACGAAATTATGCATTTTTGCATTCATAAGCATCTTTGCATATGAGCAGGTGATCATGATTGATCACAACTCCACGGGAGTGGAGAGGTCCCCGATCCTCGAGGAGGAGCGGGTTTGAGAGTGAACGTTGTCGCGAGCGTTCACTCATGCTATACCGGTATACGCGAAAGAAGTGCATGTGGACATGTAGAGTAGAGTTGCATTGAGATACGAGATGAATGTGGTGAAAACAAAGAGAAAAGAATGGCATGAGAATATTAATAGAAGGACATGTGATGATAATGAAGTTATTGAATACTGTTGATTTATCATTGCTTGTTGTATATTGATGTATTTACTGAGTCGTGGACTCACCCTTGTTTCTTTGTTGTTTTAGGTGATCGTTGAGGGCGTCACGTTTGAGAGGGACTAGAGCATATGGAATAGTTTCATCTTTCAGACACATGATTATTTGCCATGAGAACCATTTGATTCATTATCACTGGACTGCTATTAGAATATGTTAGAAATTGAATAAGCTTAGATGAACGTTTTCGACTAGTCTTTCTTGTTCCAACGCTTTGGATTTATTGGTTTGTTGCTGTTTTAGACTTATTATCTTGCTATGTTTTCCTCGCTTATTTATTCATGTTTGACAAGTCGTTATCTATGTTCTATTGTAACCCGTGGATGGGTTTTATTAATGCTTTGGTTGCTAAAATTCTATAGTGAGTTGATAAATATTAGTTGGAAGGGTAGTTTAGTGGCATTCCAGGCTCAGTGTTGGGTTGGGATGTTACACACGCGACTGACACATGGCCTCCACGTCATCTTGATGGCAGCGTAGCTCAGGGACCTAAGGTCACCGGCGTTTGGGACCATGGCGGAGCAAGCAGAGGTGTGTGTCAGGTAGCTAAGGCGATGGTGATCTCATCGCTGTACTCATAGATGCATGGGGATGACGAGGTTGACCGGTGGCGAGACTTGAGCGGCAGCGGTGCACAGTCTTCAACGGAATCGGGGTTCCGACGATGCTTTGGCGAATATAAGGGACGGGCGGGGTGTAGATCAGGTCCTTATGATGTTGGTCATGGTGCACCCTAACCATCGATGCTTAGGGTGCACCGATGGTGGTGGAAAACGACGACGAGGGTTTCCGGCGGCGGCAATTCTTCTTCGTGTGATTCTGGCAGCTAGGCGATGAACTCGAGGTGGCAGCTAGGGTTTTTGAGGGTGGTGCGGCTCGAGGTGCAGAAAATGAAGGTCCTCGGGTCCTTTTAAAGGGGGCAAAGAGGTGTCTAGGATGAACGTGGCGGCAGAGTCGTAACGGACTTGGAAAAGGAGTCCGAGTCAGGGATGACGAAGATACCCCTAACAGGTGGGACCCACCCGTAAGTGATAGCGGAGATGGACTGCAGTGTGCACGGACTAGGTTGAATGGATTGGGCCAGAGAGATAAAAGAATGGTCCAACAAAAGAAAATTTAGCCCAAAGATTTTCCTAAGATTTTAAATAGCTTTTCTATTTTAGAAATGCCAAAAAATCCAAATAGCAAATTAAACATAGCAAATGAACTCATAAAAATTCAAAAAAAAAACTAGAAAATATTTACATGCACAAAGGATTCAAATAAAATAGTTTTGGATTTAATTGATGTTCATATTAGTCACATTAAATTGGTTTAACTTTAAAAGTCCCATTTAAGCTTTATTAAAATTCAAATAATTTTTGGTGAAATTTTCCAAGAGACTAAACTACTCAAAAAAACTTTTGAAACTCAGAAAATTGGGATGTTACAATCCCATACTATCCCATGTGGTTATACAATATGGCCCAGATCAATGGTGCACAAAGTTAAGTCCTTAGTGTTCACCCAAGCGAGACAACCTCATCCCAAATGTGCTACCCGCGCTGTAACATCCCAATTTTGGGCTTGTGTTTCAGATGTAAGAAAATGATTAGAAATTAAAACTTTTTCTTACATCATGTATTTCCTGTATGTACTAGACAATTATTGTACAAGAGTTATGGAAATACATAGTCACAAGTCTTTGATCCAAATCTTGATCCTTCAAAAACATTCTTGTTCCATCTTGTGATAATCTCCTGGAAATATTTTTCCTAAATTCTTGGATTGGTATGTGACCCCTCCGAAAAATTTCACAATTTTTAGAAATTGTTTGAATGCTTTTGGAGGCTAGTCAAACCTACTCAAATTCTGGTCAAACTGGGGACCAGCACCTTGTGGAATTTTTGGAGGAAAATGTATAGCACAAAAACCTCTGAAAATTTTATACAAGGTCAGTAACTCAGCTAGAAAACTCCTGTAAAAATTGCATAATTTTTGGAGTGAGTTTGCTACCTCAAATAAATCCCCAAACTTCAGCTCGGTTTGAAACCCAAAATTAGGGCTGAGTCAGACTCGGGCTCGAGTCAGACCCGAGTCCGACCCAGTCATTTGACTCGCTCGAGTCAAGTCGCCAGCGCCGTCCAGACCTTCTCGTGCGCGCGCGTGCTGGGCCGTTGGATTCTCATCCAGTGCCCCAGACCTCCCCTCTGATCTCAGCGCCTCGGGGTGGTCCAGGCCACTGGATCTCCATCCTGCGGTCACGACCTCCCCAGGACCTCCTCTCCGCTAAGACCCCCTCTACCTCGGGAGATCAAGGACGTCCAGGACCTCCCCAAGTGCATCAGGGACGTCTAGGACCTCCCTCGGCCCTGTTTTTTCTTCTCCACGACCTCCCCGAGGTTTGGTCATCATGGTTTTCGAGCCCCTGTGCCGGTGTCAGTGTCAGAGCGGTTGGGAGCAGTGGCCTGTCACTTTTTGGTCCTTCCCAGCGTCTCTTTCCGCCACACATTTAATGTGTCAGACCTTTTGCCCTAAAAGAAGTCAGCCCCTACCAGCTCCTGTCACATCTAGCAAGTCCATGGCAGGGTGTGTGCACCCGAAGCTTGCTCTGCCCATGGCTTTGCTCTTTTGTCTACATAAGACCCCGAGCTCCTCCCTGTCTCCTTTAGTCTTTCTCTCCCTCCACCAAACTTCAAGAACACACCATTGTTGGTTTTTGAAGTTCTTCAAGATCACCCGAGCTCCTGCGGTTTAATTGCCAACTTGGTTTCCAACTTGTTCAAATATTCCACCTCGGGCATCTTTTCTTAACCAAATCGATTGGTTTCAGGGGAAGTTATTGTGGGGACCTATTCTTCAAGGCCGTCCCTGCTTTCTTCTTCGTCTCCGGCAAGCTTGGTCACCGGAGCACCTCCTTCGACACCAACCTCTCCTCCGAGCTCCTCTGGACCTCATCTTGGCCCTGGTGAGTTCATCCTAGCCTCCTTGAGCTCGAGGATTAGCTTAGTTAGAGCGTAGCATAGCTTTGTCGTCGTTTTCGGTTTTGCCGAAACCCTAATTACCACCCTCTCCGGCTCGCCGGCGTTCTGAGCCATCGCCGCCGTCGAGAGCTAGCCCAATAGGTCCGCGATGCTTTTATGAGCGTAGTGGTGCCCTTGGTTCTGCGCCAGTGGTCCACGCCGCCGCGTGAGCTCTCCTTTGGCTCGGGCATTTTTGCCGTGTCGTACTCGGACAGGATCCGTGAGCTTATGATTGGCATTAATGGCTGTCCGAGGTTGTCCTTTATTGCTGTCTTGCCGACAGTGTGCGTGTGCCCTCTAAGCCCCGGACCTCCTCCAAGGTCCTCTTGGCAAAAGACCTCCCTCCGCCTCGATCTGGACCGTTCAGGACCTCCCCAGATCCGTCTCGAGCCGCCCGCATCTCTTCCGTTAAAACCACGCCGTGTAGGACCTCCCGTTGAAATCTTGGCCATCCATGACCTCCTCAGTGAGATCCCTGCCGTCCAGGTGTCTCTCGGTTAACTTACCGCCCAGGACCTCCTTCGCTAGATCGTGGCCGTTAAGACCTTCCTTGTGAGATCTTAGCCGTTAGGACCTCCTCGGGTGGACTCTAACCCGTAGGACCTCCCTCTGGAGATCTAGACCATCGAAGACCTCCTCTGTGAGATCTTAGCCGTCCAGACCTCCCTCCGTAGGTTTAACCTTAGGACCTCCCTTAGTGCTCGGGACCGCCAGATCTCGATCTGACGGTCGCGACCTCCGTTAGGCGTAAGGACCTCCTTTGCGTGCGCTGTGCATGCACTGGTTGTGGCCGTTGGATCCAATCTCAACGGTCCAGACCTCTCCAGTGCGGGAGGAGGTCTTCTCTGCTCTGTGTTTCGAGGTCTGTGGCCGTGCGATGAAGGATCGACGGCCCACGACCTCTCCTTTTTCCTTCAGTTCATTGGACCTCCCGAGAGCTCGCATTCTCTAAGTCTTTTGATGTTTCAAATTTCAAAAGTGCATAACTTTGTCATTTTAACTCCTTTTTGAATGATTCCAGTTGTTGTAGCTTTGTTATAGTATGAACTTTAATCTGAGAATGAATTTAGGCACTGTTATGTAGCAAAAAACGGTTTTAACTACATGATCTTGTTTAGTGAATAATGATGTCTAGAAATTCTTTGAAAATTTGTAAAATGCATAACTTGTTTTTCTGTAAATCCAAACTGAGCAAACTCAACCTGGTAAAAGTTATCTGTAGACATGCTTTATTGTGGACTAGGCCTTGTCCTTAGTTATGTTCCTGATAAGTGATATATGCTAGCTTTAGAACTTAGAAAAATCATAACTAATTCATTTCAACTCCAAATTGTGCAAACTCAGTTTTGCTGTTGTTAGGATAACCATATCTACCTACCTTAAAAATTTCAAGTTCTAGATCATTCTAGAAATTTTCGCCTTGAACAGTAACCGAAATTAATTTAATTAGGATTTTCAGGCTGAGAGAAATTGTTTAGGGCATAACTTTTTCATGCTAAGTCCAAATGAAGTGATTCTTGTTTCTAAAATTGTCTAAAATCAACCCATAGCTGCTGTAGAAATTTCATGGGTTTTGGTTGTTCTTTGCTGTTGAGTTCCTTTTGGTGTTCTTTGTTCTTATCGGTTTTATCGCCTTTTCGCGTTAGGTTCCGAAGAAAACTTTGAACCTGAGCACTCCCCTCTGCAGCAAGACCAATCCCAGCAAGGCAAGCAGTTTGATCATGTTAATCCCAGTATTTTAAGTATTTATGTTGATTACAACTTCTATGTATGCATTGCTACTTTGTGTTAAACTATTGTCGTTAGTTGGCCTAGTAGATGCATTTCCTTAGCAAATGATTATCCTCTACTACCGTGAGCCTAGGTTATTGCTGTGATTTAGAGTTCGTGGATGAGCTCTTGTCACTTAGTAGTTGCAAATTAATTGCTTAGCCATGCTTAGCTTCCGGTAGAAATAGGCGGTTATCGACTTGTCGATAACCTTGATCACATAAAACTTATTATAATTTATGATTTCAGCCTTGTGCCATGTCTACTTATGAAAACTAAAACTGAAAACTAAATGATTTAGACTTGGGCACAATGGTAAGATGGTGTGATTTTGGGTGTGACTGGAATGGTGCCCGGGTCAACAAGGACCGAACATCTTGTTACACTAAACCAAATATTTCAGCGTGCTAACCACACTAGAGGGTATGGGACCTCTCTTGACTTAGTACTTTGGCGTGTATTGGCTTCGGGTCGCAGGGAGTCGCAGGAGGGATGGTGTTGGGAGCATTGTAGTGTCCGAAAGACTTCACCCGTGATGGGATTTGTTGTCTTTCGGCTTGCAATGTAAGCGTATGGGTTTCTATCCATACGAGCGGCTCGTAGTCAATGCACAATATTGGAAAGTGTCTCGTAGGACTTAGCCGTGCCGGCATACCTTCGGCAGTGTGCTTTGTAGCTTAAAGGCGGTCTGAAGTGTGGGTACATTGGTACACCCCTGCAGGGTTAAAACTATTCGAATTGCCTCGTCCTAGGTTATGGACACGCTTGGCAAGGTCTTTCAAGAGTTAGACTACAACCTTTTAATTAAAACTTGATGGGTGGTACAAATCGGGGATTCGTGCTATGTTGTGGTGGCTATTGGGATAGTCACTTCTAGGTGCTTACTTGTATTTATCATTATTTTCGCTGTTACCTTCAACATTAAAATTTATTTGTAAACTTGCTTTCAAATGTATTACATTATTGCAAATAAAGTTGGCTTTATGCAAAATGAGACATACAACCTCCACCTAAATAAGCTTGCATGTAGTTTATGAATAGGTCTGCTATTCCACACGTCTGTCTTGCGAGTACCTTGTGTACTCAGTTATCTTGCTTAAATGTAATTGTTGCAGAGGAAGAAGGTGAGCTTGAGGGGCCTCACTTCTGTGAGTTGTGCTGTGGTAGCTTGCAGGCGCCTAGCTTAGCGGCCGGCCGGTTGCCTTGTGGGTGGTGTGGCTAACCTGGTTGACTTTTGTTCTAGCCATCTTATGGCACCTTTGCTTCATTGTCATTCTTGTTTATTGTTCTATTTGGCGGTCGGCTCTTTTGTAATAACTTTACTTTATGTATGTCGTTGTTGAACTTAGTGATGTATGTTGTATGGAAATGATGTGTAATTTTGTGATGATGTGCATATGCTGCAATTCTGGGAAGCATATGTCCATCGAGGCTTCGAATGTTTAATTAGTAACGCTAGAACCATTTGGAGGTTAAGTGTTACTAGTTAAATATTCTGGGTCCTCACACGCACCCCCTTTACTACACGATCATTCGTCTGAGTATGCAACCATTTTGTTCAATCGAGACCAATGTCATCCCCTGCCATGGCACAACAAATTTAACAACAATGGTCTCGCATCACAATTTCATATCTCATTAAGTCAAGTTTTCATAATTGATCTTGTGAATATGAGCCCCTCGTACAACTACGCATGACTAAGCATACTATGCCACTCATGTTGGTATTACAAATATGTTTAACTAATATCAACCTTTCCTATGGTGTCAAAGGATACATGGCATTCACAATATTCAAGGTGGCATAATGTCAATTAGGTAATTAGATATCCCCAGAAACAATTGATATACAAATAGCATGCATGTTGATATAAAACAATATATTTTTGCAATAATGGGTACAACATGATTAAAGGTCTGCGACTTGCCTCCATCAAAGTTTGGAGTTACTCCTGCAGACTGGTCCAAGCTGGCTTCGGTGATGTCGGATTCTATACGCGCAAAACAACATGAATAAATAGCAATAAATTCAAATAAAATCCAAAAAATAAGTACTGATAGAGGGATAAAGAATTTAGATGAATTTAGAAATAAGAATCGATAGAATCGAAGTTTGTATGAAGGAGAACGAACGTCCGGAAGTTTGTCAGCATAGGAAATTGTTAAAAATTGAGAAGGAGGAATATTCCCTAGAATATTCCTTCTAAAAATAACACAATAAATCAACTAGCTGACATAGGGCCCCACTTGCTAGTGACTCAAGAGACAAAGAAAGAAGTAAACAGAGGAGGGGAGCAGCGGCTCGAGGAGCACACCGGGCAGCTTGGGGAGGCTGGAGGGGTCTTTGGAGGTAGGACGACGGCGCTCCACGGCCATGAATGTCGAACCGAGGTGGGGGATGGTTAGAAGAAGGTCAAGAACACGTTATGACGTGATCAATTCCTCAAAAAGTGTACCAGAGAGGGAGATTGAGGCGAAAGCGATGTGGCTGAACCTGTGGAAGAAGGCGGCGACGGCGTGTGTTCCGTCCAAATGGAGTCGAGAGAGAAATGGAGGTTTGAGGCGAAACAAAGAGGAGTTCACGGCGGACGCGATGCTCTCTTTATAGGGCAAAGACGGGGAGTGAAATGATAGGGAACATGCATTCGGGCGACGGTTTAGGTTCAGACTTGAATTTTGCGCAAGCGATGAAAAACGGCAGGGAAATTGAATGCTTAGGCGTTGATGGCGTGCATTGATGACAACACGATGTGGGTGGCGAACGTGTGGATGGTGCGTGGCGTTGCGCGGCCTGGGCGACGGCTTAGTGTGGCTCAGGCGTGGGGCGGCTGGCACGGTCAGGGCCGAAGGGTGGGGCTGGCGTAGGAGCAGCCGGAGGGCGAGGTGCGCACGGCGTGGCCGGGAGCAGCACATGGCGCAGGACAGAGTAGAGTGAGGACAAGAAGGTAGCCAGGTGGAAAAAAGAAAGAAAGAAAGGAAAAAAAAATGGACCAGGGAAAATTAAAAGAAATCCAAATTTTAGAAAATAAAATAAACGAAGGGAAAATCCAAGAAAATTCCAAACTTTTTTCAGTACAAAGAGGTAGATCGTCTGCACTGTTTGAACTCCAGCTTAAGTGCGTAGAGCTTCAAACCTACAACTGTCTTCAGTACAAAGAGGCAGACCATCTCCACTGTCTGAACTCCGGCTTAAGCGTGTAGACTTCAAACCTACAGACCAAACCGTCTTCAGTACAAAGAGGCAAACCGTCTCCACAGTCTAAACCCCAGCTTAATTGCGTAGAGCTTCAGACCAACAGACCATCTGTCTTTCGACTAAGTCGTGGTTTGTCTTGCTTAGTTTTTTGTGGTATTTTCTACTGAGGGTGTTAGACTCTAATTTTCATAGCTTCTCATAGCTATTGGAGTGAAAGAATCTTAGAATACCAAGAGAAAAGCTTTTAGGCTCTCATTTACCCCCTCTGATCACCAGCCTTGATCCTACACCCTTCACATCCGCCATTCACCTCATCTGATGGTCCTTCTATCATGGCCCTACCAAACATCTCTTTGTACGTTTCCAAGCTTTTAGGTGAACTGGTTGTTACATGTAACTCAATATGATATCAGAGGCAAGAGATCTTGAGTTTAAGACCTAGTTGGCGCAATTAAAGAAAAATAATAATTGTAGCTCACTTTATTCCACGTCTTAGGCCTAAAAGAGCTTACACATGAGGAGGAGTGTTGAAGTATAAGTGAATTGTCTGTCTTTCCTTATAAATTTAAGTTTTTGAGTAAACTAGTTGGCGCATGCAACTAAAAAAAAGGACCAAGGCCAAGGCATTGGAGACGTGGAGTTGGTAGGTGCAGGGTAACCACCACAGCGAGAGAGAGAAGGCGGAATCGAGCTGGAACTCATCAAGGAGGAGCTCAAGATCGATCGTAGTGGCGGTGAAATGCGAGGATGACATGAAAATGTGAGGACTTTGGCGGCGGTCATTGTTGAGGCGCGGCAAGCAGAGGAACCTGTTTGATCATTCAAAGGCATCGTACTGCACATATATGTCTTTGCGTATGGAAAGGTTGGTGAAACGATTCCACATTGTGGAAGCTATTATTTGTTTTCTTTTTTTCCTTTGATGAACGAGGCAGGAGCACTGTCATTGCATTAAGGATTTTTTTTTAAAAAAAATGTAATATTATTTTCAAATATAATTACAAAATTAAATAGTCAGAAAAAAATTACAGAAGTATGTGTCTGTCGCTACTCCAAGTGGCAACAGGACCTCATTGCAATTCGAACAATGGGGTTCACATGCGCTTCAATTGGCGGCAGAGTCTGTCGCGAATTGAACTGGCGACAGGAGTCCTGTTACCAATTGAACTAGTGATAGGAGGGCTCTGTTGTTTTTTTATTTATGTCTAGAGAAATTTTTTATTTTTTTTGTAATTTTTTTTTGGTAATACGTTGAAGTGTCCAAGTAATTCAGAATGCAAAATCAGAGCAGACAATGTAACTTGAAGTAGAGAATGCGAGTTCAGCAGTGCAATGACACTAACAACCCCCTTTGGAGCGAAATGAAAACAATGCTTGGGGTTTAGGGTTGCCATGCACGATGTTGTCCCGATTGCATTGTTCGTGGAGCCAATTCCTTCGGGAAAATATTACGTTATATTTGACAGTCCAAATACTTGGGAGAAAGTGATGTAAGTTCGAAAGAGTTCATAATTTAATTGTGAAATACATGGCGCGTAGGGTTTGGTTACGTATATTAGAAACGCTAACATGCACGAATAAACAAACCAAAATACATCTACGATACGTGCGCGTCTTTTTGGAAACCGGAAAAGGTTGATTGGAACGAAATTGATCAGTTGTGGTGGCTCATCGGTCTCTTCCCCTTGTCTCTGGTTTGCCCGCGGCGATGGCCAGTCTTGAAGTCAGCCATATTCTGCGAGACGGGCTGGACGACTAAATGATTTTAGCATAACACAATGTAGGGCCAAATTAATAATCATGATGCAAACTGAGCATAATATACCTCTTTGATCAGGACTGCACCCGGGCGATGGGGATCTCTAGGACGTCCGCCGATCTCATTAGCAGGAGCCTTCCCATTGTGTGCCGCATGCTCGGGCTCCTCTGGTGCCTTTTCAGTAGGGTTGGGGTCGGGTACGTAAGGTTTCTAACGTTTGATGGTCTCGGCCCGCATCGCATAGTTCAGCATATACTTCTGCTGGATGAACGTCCTATCGTACTTGTCCGGGCCATCGATCCATTGGAAGAAGTTGCATTGCATCTCCAGCTGTCATTATGCGCAGATGTAGTTAGGGATTTGTGTAATGGAACTTAAGATGTGAAAAATCTTTGTGTGTGCAAGATACGCTTACGAGGTGGTGGCCGCACATGTAGTACGCCCGGACGGTCGTCACCGGGTGTGTGGACTGGATGATCGTTGTCGGTTCTTTGCACACACATTACGGGCATGGGAACTCCGTTGGTACTAGTGCATCCTTCATAGAATTATCCGGGTAGGGTTTAGTCCTGTCGGCAAGCCACTTGCGCTTCCGCGGGATCCTCGTGTAGAAGCTCGCCGAGTTCTCCATCTCCGTCCTCTCATTTGTGTGAACCAAGCTTTGGTAAGGTATTAGGTGTGGTGGTGTAGTGTTATCCTGCAGCCGTCTTTTCCTCCGCTTCTCTTCTTCCTCCTTTTATAAAGGGATTTTTTTGTACTGAAAAGCGAGCGTGGCCTAGTCTGGTCTTTTCGGTTTAAAAAGATGGTGTCGCTGTGTGTTGTCATCTTGGTCCGCAAACGTGGCAGCGTGTGGCATGACAGGGTGTGATCATTTCGATCTGAAAAGGTGGCGTGGCAGAGTGTGGTCTTGCCAGTCTAAAAAGTTAGTGTCGTAGTGTGTTGTCATATCGATCTACAAAAGTGGTAGCGTGTGGCATGATAGGGCGTGGTCGTTTCGGTCTGAAAAAGTGGCGTGGCGGAGTGTCGGAGTGTGGTCTTATTAGTCTGAAATGTTAGCATCGTAGTGTGTTGTCATATCGATATGCAAAATTGGTAGCGTGTGGCGTGATAGGGTGCGGTCGTTTCTGTCTGAAAAGTTGGTGTCGCAGTGTGTTGTCATATCAATCTGCAAAAGGTGGTGTGATGGTGTAAAGGCTACAAACAGGCTGGTGTGGGGTGTCACGATGCTGACTCGCTCACATGGTCACAGTGTGCAGGCAAATAAAATATCGAAACACGAGACTAGCATAATATAAGTAGTTCAAAAATTAATATTTACATGTCATGATTGATATTTACAAGAAGAAATATCCACTCACGAGCTCTCTTAGGGCGTACCCCATGTGTTGCCCTAGCCTCATCTGAGGCGGCTACTAACGCTAGTGCGGGTACGTCAAAGGCTCAGGCGCCCGAGGTACCCATTGACACAAATGGTACAATAGAAGTAAAACATGAACTTTTCCATGGACGTTCGGCGCAACCCGCTGCCCCCAGGGGGCTCGGACCTGCTGTCGCAGACCAAACTAGCGCATGACCCACTGCACCTGGTACTCCTCCACGAAGACGTCGTGCACCAAGCACCTCCGTGTGTACCAGTACACATGGTCTCATATGCACAGTCTCGATAGGCCTTGGGGCGCGCGCGTACACCCTTTCAGGAGTGTATCGTGTCTAGATGACGCGGTCATCTATCAGCTGATCGAACATCGCAAAATGGGGTAGGACACGTGCATAATGATCGGCGTGTAGGTGACTTGTGAAATAGATCAAAGGAAACTCAGCACACAAAATTGAATTACATTACGAAAAAGAATAAATGTTCAGGAAACATACCCGTTGGCAGCACTACACTGTACCCATGGTCGGTTGGTCCACGTCGTTGTCCTCGGTGTACATGTTGACTGTGTACGCTCCTAGGTCCAGCTGTGGTCATCCGATCTGGAAACACTCGAATGACCACAACTGAAGAAGCAGTGGGCATCCAAAGAGGACAAAGCTATTCTGAACTCAGTGGCACGCGTCGCATAGTCCGTGGTATGTCGCGCACAACACTGTCGGGCTCCAGACGTAGGGCTGGATGTCTCCACCTCCCAGTCCGCCAGCTGGCGTGTGTGCCGGATGTAGTGCTTGTCAACGCTGTCGTCGTGGGACCCTAGAAACATCACCCACCCGAACAACCACAGCAAGTAGGCCTCGAGGTGCCTCATCACTATGTAGTCGGTGCGTCCTCCGCCATACGCTCGGACTGCAAGAAGACAAGTACACGTCAGCAAGGTTCACAAATCAATTGATGCGAGAGGACAAGAGTTACAAATACTTATGTAGAATTGGCAGATCCACTTCAGCATCGTCCCGTGGGTGCTGCTGAACCCCCTAGAACCTCCCTAGGAACTCCATGCGCCACGTGGCCAGGATGTTGTACGCCCCCATGGGGAAGCCAACGTAGGGCAACCCAGTTAGGAAGATCATGTCCTGAAGTGTCGGCGCCATCTCCCCTCACGGAAGGTGAAACATGTACGTCTCTGGCCTCCACTGGTCAACCAGTGCCATCAAGAGGCACCGATCGTATGGAAAGTCCCTGGACATATAACAACTGCCCGTGCGGTCCTTGTCGTCCTCCCACATCACCTCAACCATCCTCTCTAGTGGAAGGAGGCCTACCGCCCTCAAACTGTACCGAAAAAGATTAACAACAAACGTTAGTCCACATAAAGTACTCAGGCTGCAAATGACTACACGAAGGTCACAACTGCACGTACCTCGGAGCCCAACATGAGTCCACCCTCCACGCCCTCATTGGCGTGCGCAGCCGCAACGCACCAAGATCAATCACCGCCTCACCCTCCTGGGGAAGGATGGTACTAAGACGGCTACGATGATGTGCATCAATGACCGGATCAAGCAACTCGTACGGCCACTTCGCAGCATATCACGGGTCTGCCATACCTGAAAATTCAATGCATACATAGAAAAACTACGAAACATATACATAAAGTAATAAGAAGCAACTTTAACAAAATAATTATCGTGCACAAATAAAAACCAAATTTAAGCAGAGATTATTTTGATTAAGCTACACAAATCCTACTAACCTACTTTGTAATTTTTACATATATTTTACAGAAATGTTCCTATTTTTCTAGTTTAAAAAGTATTTTCGGAACTAACAAAATAATTACCGTGCACAAACAGAAATCAAAATTATGTTGGGATTATTTTAATTAGGCTCTACAGACCGTACTAAGCTACTATGCAATTTTTACAGATTTGCAATTGGTATCTTGCTACTTTCCTTGTTTGAAAAATGTCTCCAATATTTTTTAAATATTTGCTGTGTGCAAATGAAACAAAAAAAATAAAGATCACAATATTTTAATTCATCTCTAGGTAACTTGTGTAGCAACTCTAGATTTTTTTAATAATTTAAGATGTGTCATGCTATTTTTCTAGTTTAAAAGGAATTTTCGGCATTAACAGAATAATAACTACGCACAAATGGAAAACAAAATTAAGCTAGGATTATTTTGATTAAGCTCTACCTACCCTACTTAGCTACTCTACAATTTTTACAGATTTTTAATAGGCGTCTTCCTATTTTTGCAGATTTATTCTAAATCATTCGAGTACTTCAACAAAAATAATATATGCACGATGAACTAAACTATACACAACTCAAATGATGTACTACATAAAACAACTAAAATTATCTAATCTATTAAATTCCATGTCACTATTTTTATTTGCTAACCAACAAGTTTTCAAGGTAATGTACGAAGTTGCAAAAACATGTACCTACAAAATGACCGACTAGATCTGATGTTTTGTCCCTCTCTCCTTCGCTATGAACTGGCAGGCCTTCATTATGTATGTTCTCTCCCTCTCTTCTCGTTTTTTTTTGGAATTAAAATGATATTTTCACCAATTTTTTGGGGTTTAAATAGCTAGATCTTATCGCTAATTGAACTGACGACAAGAACACGTGGTTTCCTATCGCTATTTTAATTTACGACAGGAACACTGTTCACATCCAATCGCCAGTTCAAATGGTGACAAAAAGGTGGACTGGCGATAGGTAGTAAATTGGGTCTCTATCGTCAATTAGAATGGTGACAGAAGCTTGTCGCTATTTCAAATAGCAATAGACACCTAGTTTTGTAAATTTTTTTGACTATTTTATTTTATAATTATCTTTTAAAATGATATATATATATATATATATATATATATATATCTTGCATTAAGAAGGGAAGTTATTCTTTTTTTTTTTAAAAAAAAAGCGACCAAAACAAGAGCAGGGCTTTTTGAAGACAACGCGAGGCCCTTGCAACAAAATCAAGCAAACGTTCCAATTCCTATCCTTCGTCGATACGATAGAACACCTGCTGAGCCATCTGATATTTTTGATTGAAAATCCTCTTATTTTTCTTCTTCTCAATGTTCCAATACGAGTAGATGAAGATCCCCACGAATACTTTATTGTTCTGTTTTCCGATGTCCTTATTTGTTTAGTCTCTTATGGTTGTCTCTAAAGCCTTTTAACTCATCTACAAACAATTTTAGAGACAACATCTCTAACAATTTATCTATAAAATTATCATTTTCAATACAACTTCTTTCATTACTCACTCACCATTTGCGTAGGTTTATATGCCCAGTTTATCTCTTATATAAGAGATGACACATTCTCTTTTTTTTTACATCATTTCTTTTTCAACTAGACTTTTAAGTTACATGACAGGTAAAAGATGGCTAAGATAGCTACGGTTGAAGATGCTTACTGTACATAGCAAACCTCTCCCTGGATTGAAGTTTTATCGCTTATCCCCTGAAGTGGCCGCTTCCGCTTCCATTCAAAGCATAAAATGTTGCTGACTATAATAATACAAGCGTACAAATCCAATCTTTTTAATTTGGTCAATGAAGTATTTTTGTTTCATTTAAGACACAAAAAATCTCTTTATTGCAACTCAGAATTTATCCCAACATAAGAAAAAAAATCAATTTGTTCAGTAACACAACATATATACTACGAGTTAAAAGATAACATCGATGTATCATTAATATATGACTCTACAACCCATCTATTATTCTCGCATTGTACATTATTTTCTAATTTATGTATCATTACAATGCTACTAAGCAAAATTTTCCGTACAAAGAAAGCTAGTATTACATCGCAATCAAAGAAGGAAAAAACTCACACAGAACAATCAAAATCCTAGCAGCTGACCCTGTCACGTGTTCACGCAAGGCATTAGCAATGACCAGTGGCATGACAACTGCGAGCGACGCGGCCGCCGTCGGAAAGACCGCTTCGATTCAGGTACAAGTTTTGCAACGCAATCGTACAGTCGTACATGACAAGTCAACAAGTTGGAAGGGGTAAGGTGGGTAGTTGGACCATGGGACTCAGCAATCCAGGACGTCGATTTGGTTTTGTGTGGCAAGGATCATAGCTACTCTGCCAAAGTTGCAGCTGCTACTTGCTACTACGAGTCCACGACCGCGGTGTGCCGAGTCCGCCATTCCCCTCCACCCGGTCACCACGCCGGCTGCTGCTCTCCTCTCCGCCGCGCCGCCGTGGCCAGATCCAGCCGGATCCGGGCTCCGTAGCAGTTCACCTGATCCCCTTCCTCCTCCCCGACTAGGCCTTTGGCCACTTCCGTCTCCGTCTCCCACCCGAGAAACCCTAACCGTACAGGAGGCGGCCATGAGGGGGAAGAAGCAGCTCAAGGAGCTCAAGCTCGCCGTGCCGGCGCAGGAGACGCCCGTCGACAAATTCCTGTAGGTCTCCCTTAGCCTCCCGTCGACGAATTCCTGGGCCTAAACAGCTCATTTTCATCCATGATTTTTTTCTTTTTAATTTTTTTCCCCATTGGAGCGACCGAAGGATTCGGCTTTTGAATGATTATGTGCCTTTTGTATGAAAAGTTGTCGATCGAGATCTTTTTCCATATTACCTTTGATTTGTCGGGATTGTTGTGAATTGTGATGGAGATAGGATTGCGTTTTGATGAACTCGTTAGCCAATCCGTGAGTTGCTGGAATAGACAGCAGCTTAGCTGTACTTAGTATTCAAGTGATCTACTGATCTCGTGCTTGATTTGAAATTGGTATGGTTTGCGTTGCTAAGCTGACTTTGCAATTCGTGACTTTTGTTGTTTGTGTTTGTATGTCGACGTTTGAGTGATCCAGATACTATCTGCAGTTTCAGTCGTGTGTTGTTTTGTTTATCCTTCGATTTCATCGTGGATTCGACGATTTAATTTTCACAAGTTAATGTGTACACTGAATTGATGTCTTTGATCGCTGGTGCTCTTTTAGGACGGCGAGTGGTACATTCAAGGATGGTGAACTGCGACTTAATCAAAGAGGCTTGCGGCTTATATCCGAGGAAAATGGGGACGAAGATGTGAGTTCCTGATGCAGTAATGACTACTTTTGTTGTTTGTTGATCTGTCCAATTGTGTTTTTGCGGTATTATTTTTCGTATGGTGACATCTAATTTCGTATAGAAGCACATGTACCAGTTCAATCGCAAACCTTATCCAACGTTTTCTCCATTCCCCTTGGCTCATTGAATGCAATAGACCTTTTGAATGCATAGAATCCGTGCCACTCACACACTCCTGCTGCTTTATGGGCTGCAATGGTGCAGAGGAAACCTTGCGTTTCAAACTTGGTACAGGTTTTATCCATAGACGTAGCATATGTGCACATTTCTCAATTTTCGTTTCATGTTTATCTTGCACAGATGTTGATTTTTCATGCATAGGATTGAAATTCTGTGCTCTGTTGCTTGCTGTTGGGTTATTAGATGCGACTCTGAGAAGTTTTTCAAGTTAGTGAGAACAGGACATGTTGTCCCCAATGGTTATCATATTTTCATATTTAACTTGAACTCCTACAAGGATATACCGTTCTCCAGTTTGCGTTTGTAGTTGCTATCATCTGGTTAGTGACCAAGTAGTTTGAATTTGGATTGCATCTTGATTTGTTTATTTTCACCAGCAATCAACAAACCTGAAGGTGGAAGATGTGCAGTTATCAATGGATGATCTCGAGATGATTCAAGTCATTGGTAAGGGAAGTGGTGGTGTTGTCCAGCTAGTGCGGCACAAGTGGGTGGGGACATTGTATGCCTTGAAGGTAATTTCTAGTACACTGAGTTCGTCTAGTGGGCCACACTAATGCCGAGATGGAAAATATATGTTTTACGTAAGTTAGAGCACTTCATTAGACTGTTAGTTTTCTCCTTCCATTGTAGTGCTTTTCTACCTCCTTATGTTTCTTGACATGGAAATCAATCTGTTCATACTTGTTTGAACAGATTCACTACATGTTATGTCTTGTTCTGACAATCAGATTATTCTGCATCTTAGCATTTGGTTGTTTTGTTTAGTCAACTTGATGATGGCATGGCAGCATTCAATTAAGTTCACACCGGTGCACACTGCTAAAATGAGGTGGGGAATGCTAAATGAATGGGGTAGCAATATCATATAGTACCAGCCTATGTTTGGTGTTTGCATGCAAAATCTCTACTGAACACAAATTTTTAATGAATACTGATGCTAATGAATGAGAATACATCAGGTAATGATATTTGGGTCAATGAAAAATTTCAAGCATTGTCCCTGGCAGGGATTAAAAACCCGGTACCGGACCAAATCCCGGTCAGGGGCCGGGAACGGTAACCGGCCGGTTACCGGAAATTTTCCAGCTGAAATTCGCTCGAATTTGATTAAAAACCATTCAAAATTCAAAAATCAGAATTTGAATTTTAAAAAACTGAGAAAACCGGCCAGGATTTTATTTCCCGGTTACCGCCGGTTTATGTATCCCTGGTCCCTGGTGTTCGTACTGCTTTGGCATTTCTTCACTCATATGATCCATCAGTTGATTGACCAGTATTGCAAATCTTTCCATAGGGCATTCAAATGAACATTCAGGAGGCAGTTCGCAAACAAATAGTTCAGGAGCTCAAAATAAATCAAGCAACACAGAACCCACATATAGTTCTTTGCCAACAATCTTTTTACCACAATGGTGTAATATATCTTGTTTTGGAATACATGGATCGTGGATCTCTTGCGGACATCATTAAACAAGTGAAAACAATTCTGGAGCCATACCTTGCAGTACTTTGCAAGCAGGTATGCATAATCTTGGCCTATGTTTTCTGCTTTGACTTCTCTTGTTTTTGTAATAAGCTTGAAATTTTGCCCTATCTGTTGAAAGTTGAAGCTATATTCTAACACAGCTAACATTGATTATATTATGATCATTCAGGTTTTGGAGGGTTTATTATATCTTCATCATGAAAGGCACGTGATTCACAGGGACATAAAGCCATCTAACTTGTTAGTCAACCATAAAGGTGAAGTAAAGATTACTGATTTTGGGGTAAGTGCAGTGCTAGCAAGTTCAATGGGTCAGCGAGATACGTTTGTTGGAACCTACAACTATATGGCGGTATGATAAATTAATGATCTGCTTTGTCTATGTGACTGCTAGTTTATGTTAATTATAGTGATCTGGAATGCATAAATTTGTTGTCATAGTTTTCTGCTGTTCTTCCTTGTTCAGCCTGAGCGGATTAGTGGAAGCTCCTATGACTACAAGAGTGACATATGGAGTTTGGGCTTAGTAATACTTGAGTGTGCCATCGGCCGGTTCCCCTATATACCTTCAGAAGGAGAAGGTTGGTTAAGTTTTTATGAACTATTAGAAGCAATTGTTGACCAGCCACCACCTTCTCCACCTGCAGATCAGTTCTCCCCAGAATTTTGCTCATTTATCTCCTCCTGGTATGCTAAACATTCCTCTGAAATTACACATGAAAATTAGCTCAGTTACCGCCTTCCTGCTTATTCTCTTGCTCAGTAAACTTGAATGAACTTTTGCCCTGTTTTTCGAAGTCTTAATTTTTTGCGTTTGCGTGTAATTCCAAAAAACTAGGAAAAGTGAAAAGGAAACATTTGAAGTTGTTGATAGAGCTATTTATCTCATACTTTAATATGTAGTGATTTAACACCAAATTGACTTGGAGAAAGCCTATGACAAAATGCCAAGAAGGGTCATGTGGTGGGTGCTCCAAAGGAAAAAAGTTCTAACAAAATATGTTATCCTAATTAAGGATATGTACCAAGATGTTGTGACTAATGTCAGAACATGTGACAGTGATGCTAGTGACTTCTCTATTAATATAAGGCTACACCAAGGGTCAGCGTTGAGCCCATACATTTTTGCCTTAGTGGTGGACGAGGTCACGCGAGACATACAAAGAGATATCTCTTGGTGTATGCTTTTCGCTGATGATGTAGTGTTAGCTGATGAGAGTATGATAGGTATCGATAGGAATCTGGAGATGTGGAGGAAGACCTTAGAATCGAAGGGTTCTAGACTTAGTAGGACTAAAACTGAGTATATAAAGTGTGATTTCAGCGGTGCTAGGGTAGATGATGGAGATGTTAGGCTGGATGGATAAGTAGTGCCTAGGAAGGACACGTTTCGATATTTGGGATCGATGCTACAGTGGAACGGCGAGATTGATGAAGAGGTGAGTCACAGGATTAGAGCGTGGTGGGTGAAATGGTGTCAAGCATTGGGTGTCCTATGTGACAAAAAAAGTCCCTCAAAAGTTAAAGAGTAAGTTCTATAGGACGGCGATCAGACTTGCGATGCTATATGGAGCAGAATGCTGGGCGACTAAAAGACAAAGATATAAAAGATGAGTGTAGCGGAGATGAGGATACTGCGGTGGATATGTGGCCACACAAGGTGGGATCGAATCCACAATGATGATATGCGTGATAGGGTGGGGGTAGCACCAATTGAAGAGAAACTTGTTCAACATCGTTTGAGATGGTTTGGACATCTCCATCGGAGGCCTTCTGTGGCACCGGTATGTAGTGGAATTTTAAGACGTACTGAAAACGTAAGAAGAGGCAGATGTCAACCAAGACTGACGTGGAAAGAAGTAGTTAAAAGAGATTTGAGAGATTGCAATGTAGCTAAAGAATTAGCTTTGGATATAGGAGCGTATGGAAGTTAGCGATCCGCGTAAAGAACCATAAGAAGGTTTAGGGGTAGTGTTTTAGGCTCTCGGCTTAGATGGCAGGATGTACGGTTTAGGGTTTTAGCCTTGTAGGTTTTTTTACAAGGTTCTCATCTCTTTGACCTTGAGGAGATTCAATTCCTAGCCTACCTCAACTTGTTTGGGACCAAAGGGTTTGTTGTTGTTGTTTAATATGTAGTGATTTCCTTGTTTGTCACAGCTAGTAGAGTTTCTCTACTTAAATATTCTTTTCCCCTTTGAACAAGCATGTTTTTTTCCAAGAGAACAGTTTTATTGTGACTTTGTGAGCACTTGAGCTTCATTAGTTATGGAAAATAACAATTCCTTAATCTGCACAGAAGTCTTCTGATAATAAATAACCAGTGAAATCCACAGAAGTCCAGTTTTTTTTTTTTTTTTTACAATTCCTTAATCTGCACAGAAGTCTTCGGATAATAACCAGTGAAGTCCCCAGAGGTCCAGTTTTTTTTTGTTACAAACTTTATACTGTAGTTGATCTTTCATTGTTATCTACTGAAAAGTGAAATCACCCTGCAGTTGTGTCATACGTGCTTGCACATCAAGATGCTGCAAGTAACTTTGCAGCGTATGGCTCAGTGGGTAAACTCTTACAATAGGTTTATTTTCTTGTTATTGGTAATAATTTTTGGAGACTTATCTTGCCTCTGGAACTGTAGCTGGTGCCTTGGTGGATATTGAGCAAGGAAGCTTAGGCTTGTAGGCTAGTTGGGACCCACTGTGTTACTTATGCTTGGTGCTTCTGTAGACCATAGTTCTTAGCATTTTAATGTGATACCTATATGACATGGCCAAATGGTAAACCTATCTTATCTTCAACAAAATAGGTTTAAGTACGTCATTGGCCCTTGAAACAGTTCTTAGCATTTTCATGTGATACCTATGTGACATAGCCAAATTGTAAACCTATCTTAATCTTCAACAAAATAGGTTTAAGTACGTCATTGGCCTTTAAAACTTCAAGCAGTAGCAGTACTACGTTAGCTAAAATCTGAAGGTTTGAGTTATCAACAGTTTCATGAAACTCAAGCCTTCAATGGCCCTGGCCATAAAGTTTGATGACAAAAGGTACTTATTGATTTAAATCAGCTGTGCCAATATCTAAATTGATTCCCAGATTAATAAGACCTTGGCTGTGTGGTTGTGACTAACTGACTCTACACTAAAACACATGTATACTGCGAATCTGTCCTCACATCATATTTGACCTGCAGCAATTGGCTTTGTTGTACTGACTATACGTCTTTTGTGCTCCATCTTTAATTTCATGAATAATTCTTAAGGAAACATGCACATCTTGAGGGCAACTAATGATTTCTGCCGACTTATCATTAGATATTCATATCGTCAGTGTATATCTTACTGTAGTTTTATATATTGCTATATTGCTTTGCAGCATACAGAAGGATCCCGCGGAGCGGATGTCTGCTTCAGAACTCTTGGTTAGCATTTCCTTGTACTTACTAGTTTTTGTAGTGAATCTAACTGTGATTACATTGTATTGACTACATTGTGCTGAATTGACATTCATGTTATTGCAGAATCATCCTTTCATCAAGAAGTTTGAGGATAAGGATTTAGACCTGCGAATTCTTGTCGAGAGCCTTGAGCCTCCGATGAATGTACCCGAGTAGGTTGTCATCAGGAGGGATGACGCTTTGCAGTGTTTCCAGGGGGTCGCCCTCTTGACAGCAGCGCATATTTGCCCTGAACCACATCATCTTCCGTGTATGCGATTATGTATGTTGTTCAAAATTCCCAGGAGTCACATTCATGTATGACTTAAAGCCCTTTTGTTGCGTTTCTTCATATGATCCTGTGACTAGTTGAGCATGAGAATAGGGGCAATCATGATGTTGCCTTCGAATTCTTGCAGGTTGCCTTATTGTAGTTCTTGTTGCGAGTATAGAATGGGCCTGGTGTCCTTATGACTTTTTTTTTGACGAGTTGTCCTTATGACTTCCATATTATTGGCTCTAGTTTAGGACTCTGAAGAATGAAGAGTAAAAATATTACTTGCTAGTGATGTGCTATGTGAAGAATAGCACCGTCTTTTACTGCAATTGCAAGCAAAGAGCACTATTTCACATAAAAACGATACGGAAATTAAAATTTTAAGCTAAAACACTATCGAATTTAAAACTTTACAGCTGGCACGACTGAAATTTCAACTTCAGAACTTCGAGATCAAATAACATTTGGAGTACAATCCCATGCGCGATCCTTGTAAAAAGAAAGTTTCATTATTCACTGAAGCAACAAATGATCAACGTCACATAAGTCCAGACATCAATGGCTACTATCTCCTCTTCCTGACTGTGACAATGCAGCTACGTACGCTCATGAATCCAGGTCATAGAGCCCATCGACGGCTTCGGCTCGCTCAAGGTAGTACATCTTGAGCTCGTCGCACTTGAACTTGCGCCTCCCCTTGGACGACGACGACGACCCGGCCTTGCCGCTGAGCTCCCTGTAGGCCCGGCCGCCGGTGGGCTTGGAGTGGTTGGTGGGCTTCCGCGGCGCCCTGACGAACCCGCCGTTGGCCGTCAGCCCCGCCACGGCGTGCACCGCGCGGCGCTTGCCCTCCGGGTCGACCAGGTCGCGGTCGTAGGCGCGCACCCACCCGTGCTGCCGTCCCTCGCGACGCATCGTTGCTCGTTTCTTGATTTGCTTTTGGTTTGGGCGGTGACAAGGGAGGCGACACCGGTGGCATACTTATAGGCAGGGAGTTGCAGCGTTCGGCGAGTACGGTTCCTTGGCGGCCACGGGTTCGTCTTGCAGTCGGCTACTTGGAGTCCAAGTCTCTGACGGTTCGATCTGAGCCGGTGCCTGGAGGAGCACTACGATGTTCTAAAAAACCTACGTAAGTGCCCGCGGCTAGATTTTAGGCCCGTTGAATTGAACTCCTGGGCCAGGCCTCAGTCGCAGTTGTTGGGCCTGAGCCAGCTCTACCCTGAACTCTTCAGGCAAGCTTAGTTGGACAGAAGAGGACAGAAGAGGTCCGAGCAAGCGCTCGGTTGGCATGCAGCCGGCCTAGGATCTATTCTAGGTTGTTTTATCTTTCGGGTGTTTATTAAAGAAATAATACATGTACATATAGATACGTTCAGTGATTAAAGTTAAAGTGTGTATTCGTATTCTATAGGGTTCAACCTCCACTCTAGATTAGACGTGTGTTAAGAACACATCCACGTGTGTGTGAGCGTGCGTGTGTGTGCGTGAGTGTGTCCGTTGTGTACTTAAAAAATAGACAGAAAGAAATTCATCCGTACTTTTCATTTTGCCTCTTTGTTAATGATTTTGGAACATTCCCAGAGCCAAGAAGTTAAAATCCCTCCCCCGGGAGACGAGATGCTAGAGTTCAACATGTATGGATCTTGGGAGCTCATATATTTTGCCTTTTTGGAATGAATAATAGAAAAAGGAATCTGGGAAGATAGAAACAAGAAAAAGGATTAAATGCGTTGGGCCTTGCCCACGCGGCTCGTTCGGCACAGTATTTCCGATGGATCTCACCGTCAAGAAATGAATTTTTTATTATTATTTAATTATTTAATATTATTTTAAAGTTAACCTTTCACGAACTTTATTTCCAATTCTTACCTTTTTGGTCATACCACCACCCGTGGTGTGGCCAAACCATGCTATCACGCCATTGTCCCCCGACGTGACAAAACATACCACGCAAGCCCTCGTCCGCCCGCCGTGCCAGCGTGGAGGCTTGTGTGGCAGTTGTGTCGGGACCCAAAAATGCAGTTCTGAAACCCACACATGCACTAGTCCAGGATCACGCTAGTGCACACAATGTCAACACAGGTGAATATCGATCCACACAAACGATAAATAGAATAAACGATTAGTTTGAATAACAAATAAGAGTTTTGACCTTAAGGTCGAGTTTACACTTATTGAGTCATACAGAGCTAACAGATAATAAAATAGCAACGGAACAGAAATAATTTCAGCGTAGATCCCATCAATTCACCACAGGCAACCAACTGGGATCCAGACCTTAACGATCAGTAACCTTCGACGAACTCCTCCTCGAAAGCAGGCGTATACTCCTCCTCTTCCGTAGGTTTGGGCGTAAGTTTTACAACAAGCGTGAGTACACAACAGTACTCGCAAATCATACCACAGAATGCAATTTATAGATGCAGGCTTATTCCAAAAGAAAAGGCTTCTGTGGTTCTTTTGCATAAAATCAATATTTGCAAAGTAATACAATAATAGATTGAAAGTTTAGTTCAAACAAATAGACAATATTAATTTAACATTTGTTTTCACAAAGACACATAGCCTAATCAAATTCTTTCACACAGCCATATGACTTAAATCACACAGCTGTCCCTTCCCAATTGTTTTGTGAAAACTACCCCTCGTGTGAAATCCCCGAGCATGTCCATGACCGCAGACGCGACTATTCGAACAGATTGATTTAATACTCTGAAGAGTTTGTACACTTTACCCACAAGATACAACTAGTGTAGCTAGCACCAATCGTAACAAAACAGTTCAGAAACTTCATCTCGACCATTGACATTCCCAATGTACTTTCCCGCCAGACCAGCTCACAAAGAATGCTAGTCCGACACACACCGCTGGACAGGGATGCGACGAATCGTCCCGCGATGCAACTACCAGGTATTCACACCTCCACCTTGTCACACAGCCTAACCTATCCACCTGAACATCAATGCCGAGAATCCATAACCTACTATGTTAGGCCTGTCCCATCCGGCATGTGGTCGTACAGTAAGACTCAGTTCAATGACGCACAAAGTTAAGTCCTTAATTGACTAAGGCAAGACTTCTATTTTCCAACTAAGTCACAAAGATTATCATTCCTATTCACACAGTCCACCATATCACACAGTATCCACCACTTGCCTCAGTCCAAATCCTTTACCACCCAGTTGGTTTTAGTGCAACACATGCTATCACGAAGTAATAACACATAGCACACAGTTTTACACAAAGTTTCATAGTCACTTAGTTAGATTTAATATTTGCAACTTACATGAGATGTGAGACTCGTAGCATGGCTAAGCAATTATAATCGCATCTAACCAACCCACGTTGGTGCTATAATATTACCAACTAATAAACCAATCTAGGGTGACAAGGAAATATGACATACAAATCCAAGGGGTGATAACAAATTGGATAATAACTATACCCAAAAGCATTTAAATACATAATTAAAATAGAATGCAATACTTTGAAAAAAAATTAATTTGAAAACTGGGTTCAAGTTGATCAAAGGTATGAATTGCCTTGGAAAAGGTCTAAGTACTGGTCTTTATCTTGAGGTGCTCATTCTTCTCCAAAATTCCCCGACGAATCGATGTCTACTCGCAAACGAGACAAATAAATAAATAAATAACAGAGGCAAAACAAGCTCCAAAAATTAATAAAAATCTCATATAAATAGAGCTCGAATTTAGATAAATTTTGGAATTTGAATTGGCTCAATCGGAGTTCGGATGCAAAAGTTATGGGCTCTGCAACTTTAAATCTAAAAGAAACCCTAATTTTGGATTTACTGAAATTTCTGAATTATTTCTTAACAGAAAAATCGGATTATTGCGCAAGCATCATATTAGCACAGGGATTTCGGAAATAAAATAAATAAAAAGAAATTACTGACATGTGGGACCCACATGTCAGTCTCACGGCTCACGGTAGACCAAGTCTACCGAGCCTCGGGATCTAGAGACTGGTGGACTGCCACGTGGATCGTTCTGGACCAATCCCGACGTGACACGTCAGCGGCGGCTGCTGATCGGGACGCTAACTCGGGCGTACACGCGCAGGCTGACGGGGACGCCACGCGAGACGACACGTTGGCGCTGGAGCTGAGGTGGCGAGCCACGTGGACGGCCACGTCAGCTCGACGGTGAAGGGCTCGGGAACCAACGGCAACGGCGAACGGCGGCGATCCACCGGCGGTGAGTGGTACCGGCGTGTAGCTGAGGTTATTGCGAACCTTTGGGTGCAACTCTGGGTGCTCGGGATGGACGGTGGCGACCGGCGGCGAGAGTTGAGCGGAGGAGATGTTCGGCTTTTGTCGGACAGAGGCTCCGGTGAAGTTCCGGCGACGGCGACGGCTCCTGGAGGTAGCCCGGACAACGGTGAACCCGGCGGTGCAGACCACGAGGGCAGGGCGACATCGACGGCGGTGCAAAACGGAGAAAAAGACCGACGGCGAAAAACCCTAAAACTCCGATTGCGGCGGCGCTAGGGCTCTCGGGGCGACGTGGCGGCGGCTCTGGGTTGCGGAGAACAGTGCGAACCTCGGGGACCTATTTATAGGGCCGGGGCGGCACGGGATAAGGAATCCCTAATTTGAGTCCGTGAAGAACACGAAACAAATTTCGAAAATCCGGGAGATAGGATACGATTCGGGATAGGATTTCAACAGAAACGAGTGCGGAGAGGTTAGAGATAGGATTTGACACGGTTTCTAGAAGAGGTTTAGATAGAAAAACGGCGTTGTCGTACGGAGCTCGAGCTCCAAGCCATGGCGGACGACTCGGGCGCTCGCGAGGAAGAAGCCGGCGCGAGGAAGACGACGACTTGACGCGTGGGGCCCACACGTCAGCGGCACGGAGGCGGGCGTGCGCGGGATTTGGGCTCTGCGCGGAATTGGGCCGGAACGGAGAGAAGACTGGCCGGGGTTAGGGAATTCGGCCCGTAGGATTTTCTGAGATTTTAAATAGCTTTTCTATTTTAGAAAATACTAGAAATCCAAATAAGCAATAGAAAATAGCAAATGAACTCACAAAAATTCTAGAAAATATATCTGAGCACATAGAACCCAAACAAAATAGTTTTGGCTAATGTTCATGTTGGGATTATTCACATTAAATGTCTTTGATTGTAAAGTCCAATATTAAGCTTTTAAATTAAATTCAAATAAATCCAAATGGTGTCTTTTCTCCCTACTAACTATTTAAAAGATTTTTAAACTCGGAAAATTGGGATGTTACAAGTTGTCACGTCAGAACTCACGGCGTGATAAGCCTGCCTTGTCACGCCTTGATACGTGGCGTGATAGGGCCGAACATTGTTCGCTTTTGACTGAGTAATTGAATTTGGATTTCTAAATTATGAATTGAGCCCATGGTTGAATTTAATTTGGACTTGAATTTTGAAATTTTGATTCTCGATTCATCCTTCCTATCCAAATTAATTTCCTTTGATTGTAACTCATGTTTTGCTTTTGAAGAAACAAACTTTGAAATTGAAATTTATCGGATCATCAAAACCTACTTTTGGAAGATATATTCCTTCTCTTGGAGATCCTGCATCAATTGCAACGATTCGATAGATAGCTTATTGGGATAGATGTAGCTAAAGAATGCCCCCCCTAGAAACTTAGAGGGGGGTTTTCCCCTCGTACGGCTTTAGAACATTATTTGAATGTATGCACACTTGTAGAACACATTTTGTAGAAGGGGGATTTCATATTTTGCCAATATGAGATAGATGGATTTCAGGATTTGCCCCCATGTATCTATGACATGTGGGTCTATGACCCACATATCATAGACACATAGGGGAGTAAATCCTGAAATCCATCTATTCACTGTGGCAAAATCTGAATTATTCCTTTGTAGAATTGATAAATATTGTGTCCTGGATAAATTGACAAATATGTGGACTATGCGGTACAACATGAGGCACAACGATGGACATATGGTAGTTGGTGCTCGTCGTCACTCTAGGGTCGTAGACCATTTCGTGCTTACTTCCAGAACATGCTTTTTTTATATATTGTTGGCTGCCTTGCTACGCGAAGAATTGAATGCGAAAGGACGATGAGATTTGCAATTGCGAATTGAAATAGACTTAATAATAAAGGTGAGCATTACATAGTGCACAGGGTTTGGTTACTTGCATAAGAAATCGATTTCTTCTCGGGAGCTTCTGCTCCTCTTTTTGTCTTTTGTATTTCTTCTCATCTCAACTCACTATTTTTCTTACAAGGTTACAAGCCTTATAAAAGCCGAGTTCACAAACTCATATACGGACTCAACAACCGACTCGGTTACTACATTCTTCCTCTACCTAGATTCAAGTTAACAAACAAGATTAATTCTATCACAATTGGCTGTGTTGTACTGACTATACGTCTTTTGTGCTCCGTCTTTAATTTCACAAATAATTCTTAAGGAAACATGCACATCTTGAGGGCAACTAATGATTTCTGCGGACTTATCATTAGATATTCATATCGTTAGTGTATATCATACTATAGTTTTATATATTGCTATGTTGCTTTGTAGCATACAAAAGGATCCATGGAGCGATGTCCGCCTTGAACTCTTGGTCAGCATTTCCTTTTACTTACTAGTTTTTGTAGTGAATCTAATTGTGATTACATTGTATTGACTACATTATGTTGAATTGACATTCATGTTATTGCATAATCATCCTTGCATCAAGAAGTTCCAGGATAAGGATTTAGATCTGCGTATTCTTGTCGAGAGCCTTGAGCCTCCAATGAATGTACACGAGTACCTTGTTGTAGGATTGTATAGCGCAATCAGAGGGGGGATGAATGATTGTACCGATTTCTTGCTCACAAATTAGCCAAAACTCGTCGTGCACATGTACTGCTCAAACAAGAACAACCCTGAGACAATGCTCAGAGAACCATGTCGCCAACTCAATCGGGCTGTCCAGATTTGATCGAATGGTTCACAACAAGGGAAGAGCGTGAAGAGCGCGGGCTCTGGAGCAGACAACGAAGGAATTCAAATAACCCCTCAACAAAAGAACAAATTATACCAATGCAACCCAAAAGCTATTTAATCAACAGCAAACCACCACGACCAAGAACCAATATCTTTCGTGTATCAGTGCAACTCAAGAGTCAATTATTCATCAACAAACCACCATGATCTAACAATCTCCAAGAACCAATATCTTTCGTGTATCAGTGCAACTCAAGAGTCAATTATTCATCAGCAAACCATCATAATCTAACAATCTTCCCCTTGATAAATACATTAACAAAACTTCAAAAAGGAAGGTTTCAAAATTCAAAAACCGCCAAACACAACTCACCCTCAACATAAGCACTATGTCTCTCATTTTTCTCCCCCTTTGGCAATGTAAACATCAAGAACTTCAAAGAAGAAGCAAGGAGAGTAAAATGCAAGAAGCTATGTAGATTATTCAAATCAATTTAACAGTTTAACCAAGCCATCTTTTTTAGGAGAGCTCACTGGATCATATAAAGTCATGTATCATCTAGCAATGTCAAAACAAGTCTGAAGAGTGATTAAATAATTTTAATTCAATGATAGGCATCTCAATAATGACTAAACTGATTATCAACACCACAAAGAGATATCACCATGAAAAGTTAAAACCTATCAGTGAGCTAGGCAAACTTTAAATCTAGATGAGCCAATAGTCTCATGCAACAACCTTAATGCTTCACATTCATTTTTTATTTGCATGTGGCATGCTTGTAGCATACTTCTTTTCATTTGAGCACTTTTTATTTGTGCAATTTTTTTAATATATATGCATGGCATGCTTGAAGCATACTTCTTTTCATTTGAGCACTCTTTGTGTGTGCATTTTTCTATATATATGCATGGCATACTTGAAGCATACTTCTTTTAATTTGAGCACTCTTTGTGTCGGGACCCCGGGTATGTAACCCCAGGACCCTCTGTGCATTCTGAACTAGTCCCAGATCAGTAGCTAGCTCGCACAGTTACAACATCGGTGTAATCACACCCATACAACCAGATAACGATGAAGCGGACAAATTAATATTTCTTAGTAGCAAAAGGGACCTTATGGTCAAGTCTTACAGAGTGCGCCACACAGGGCTTAGCAACAAAATACAACTTGCAGCGGAAACGCAATAACTCGTGGTGGCCACGCGACATGCCCACAGGCAATCGAGTGGAGGACGCGACCTAGTTCGCAAAGTCTTCATGATACTCCTCTTCATAGAACTTTGGATCCCCTTGTTCCTCTGTAGAGATTTATCACACAGGGCGCAAGCCGTGAGTACTTGGAATGTACTCAGCAAGTCATAGGGAATCGTATGCAATTATTATTCATGTGGGGCTAGTCAAGGAATGGCTTTATGTTTACTTTTGCAGAAAAGCAGTATTTAACAGTAAATACCGTAAGTAGAGTTAAAGCACGATTTAAAAGAATAATACATAAGTAATTCAGTTCTTTGAAACAACTGGAGATCAACCCAACCTTTCCACCCAAACTATTTTCACAATTTTGATAAAGTCTACCCCTTGCGCGGAATCACCAGGCATGTCCATAACCGGGGACACGGCTATTCGAATAGTTTTTATACACTCTGCAGAGGTTGTACAGCTTTACCCACAAGAGATAATCATCTTATACTGTTAGGCGTTTCACGCTTCCGAAGGCGTGTGACTAAGAGATTATCACAAGGCCGTTACAAAGCTTTGAATTGGCTAAGAGCTGCCCGCTAAGGTTTCGCTTCTAACGAGCCTCGCACCCGTTAGATTTGTGCCCCCTCTTGCGCCAGCGAATCAGCACGCTACACCACAACAGAACCTAGCCAACTCATTGCTAATTATTAGGCCAGGTCCACCCCATCCTGGACATGTGGTTGTACGATGTGACCCAGATCAAAGGTTCAAGGTTAAGTCCTTAGTTGGCTGCTCAGGCGAGACTATTCCACATCCCAATGTGCGTTACGGCACCCACACTTACCACCGACCACTCGCCCGAGCATAAAATATTTTCGGTTCAACCCGGCCAAAGACCACCCTAGCCTTGGCTCAACATCTTTTAACAAAAGTGGCCGCGCCACGATTCCATAATTCCATTAGTCACGTTTATTCATATAAGCATGTGATCATGAGTCCCCACGTACAACTATAGCATGGCTAAGCATAATACGATACCCGTGTTGGTAATTTATCAATATCCAACTAGTATAAACCCTCCTAAGGTGTCCAAGGGTTCATGTCATTCAAGGATACATGTCAGTAGCAATTTATCAAGGAGGCATACACCAATTAGGCAATTATCTACTCCCGAAACAATTTAATATAAAACTAGCGATGCATGTATATATAAAACAATATAGTTTTATAAAGATGGGTTCAATATGATCAAGGGTCTATAACTTGCCTTCGTTAAAGAGTTGAGGTGCTTCGGTCGTCGCATCCGAGAAATCTTCCGAAAAGCCGGTTTCTACACGTGCGGAAAGAGCAAAATAAATAAAACAACTCCAAATAAATTCCAAATAAATACCAAATTAGCACTAACAGCAAGAGGGGGATTTTAGATGAATTTAGAAATTTGAATTACTCGAATCGGAGTTCGATCGAAGAAGTTATGGCCTTCCGAAGTTGGAAAACACATAAAATGAAGGATTTAGGGATTTTTCTGATTTTCTGGAATTATTTTTCTAAAGGAAAAGGTCAATATGACGTCAGCTGACATCAGCAGAGGAAATTCGGCCGAAAGAAAAATAAAATAAAAAAAAGAAACTGACATGTGGGGCCCACTGTTAGTGAGATGGCGCACATGGACTGGGTCCACCGAGCTCTGGAAAAGAGGGGGAGGGGGAGTGCCACATGGGTTCCCACGTGGACAGCCACGTAGGCCCGAGGGGTGGCGTGGCCGTGACGTAGCGCCGAGGTGGCAGCCACGTCGGCGACCACGTCGGACCCGAGCGGCGGCGCTCGGGGCCCGATGGCTCGCCGGCGTTGGGCTGGACGGCGGCCGATCTGGGTGCTCATGATCTCATCGGCGGGGAGCAACGGGGTGACCGGCAGCGAGGTGAGAAGGCGGCGGCGGCGGGTGAACACGGCGGTGACCCTCCGAGGGGCTTCCGGAGTCGGGGAGGCGAGCACCGGGTGCGCCTTGGTGCGGCGATGCCGGAGGAGAGGTCGGAGCTGACGAAGGAGGCTTGACGGCGGCGAGCTCGGGGGAGGAGAGGGAAAGGGAAGAGGGGGAAAAGAGAGAGGAGAGGGAGGTGCAGTCGGGGCACGCTTAAATAGAGGACGAGGGGTCCCGGAGGAGGAGGAAGGAGAGGACGGTGTCAGCGGCAAGATGATGAGGACATCAACCCTTCGGATACGACCACAACTCCACTTCCAATCAGGCTGCTCTACTTCCACCACATATTGATCGAGAAGGTTTACGACCACACGTGGATTGGTCGTGGGGAGACTTCGACTGCGTGGTCGAAGGGAGGTTACGACTGCCTGGTGAGTGGTCGTAGGGAAGGTTACGACTGCCTGACGAGTGGTTGTAGAATTGCTTCGACTGCTCGTGGTCGAAGAGTGTGGGGATCCGACTACCTGGTCAAAGATCACTTATATCTGGTGCTGCGCCACCTCACTTTGGGCCGAGGGCCTTGTATCAACACTACCTAAGGGTTTTTGGGCCGGCCACCTCCCTGGCCCATATGGCCACCTAGGGTTTTTCTGGTACTGTTCATGCGTGAACAGTACCCCTGCCCCCTCTCTCTTCCTCCTATAATTAGTGGCCGCCGCCCCTTTAGTTCGCTGGGTTTTTCTTGGAATTATTCTGCCACTTGCAGTTTCGCCGTTGTACGGTTTGAGGAACCCCACTTTGTTGATCTTCATTCATATTCGCAATACAATTCAGATTGTATCTTCCTTGTTCTTGTGAGTTGCTTTGATTGCTTGCAGGAACAATAACCCTCATGGTAAAGTCGATCGCGTGTGAGCATGGTCGATAACGACAGTCGTGCGGGTGTAGCGAATTGCGAGGAGACGATCTGCTGGTCGAAAGCCTCAAAGCGTCAACGTCCTCACGACGAAATCAATCGAACCTATCAGAAGATCGGGACACCGTAGCCATCACAAGGGCGGTGGCAAAGCGACGTGGGGGTAAACGGCGATGGGACGGGGTAAGGGGGCGGCAGCGGGCGCGACGGAGGCGGAGGGGTTGCGGGGAGGCAGCGAGGGGACGCGGGGTGACGGGGACTGGCGGGAAACACGGCAGCGTGCTGCGCACGGCCGCACGGGGAGAGAGGGAGGGGGGTCCGGGGAGAAGACGGAGCCGCGGGGACAATGAGCGACGGCCGTCCGATTCAGATCGGACGGTCGGGGGGGAGGGAGGCGTGGCGGAGGCGGCGCCGTCCGATTGCGATCGGACGGTGCGGGGAGGGAAGCGGCGAGCGCGTGACGGATAGCGGGCGGCCACTGGGCGCAGCGAGAGAGAGGAATGGGCCGGAAAGATTCGGCCCAAAGGGGGGTTAAGGATTTTTAAATGATTTCTGATTAAAGAAATCCTGAAAAGGCAAAAACACTTTTAGAAAATAGCTACAGCATTCCAAAAATTCTAGGAAAATTCACAGAAGATCCTTGAATTATATGGAACTTAATAAAAATACTTTAGCTATACTTTAGTTTTTATTTTTGCAAACAAAATAAATTTTGGCTTCAAACAAAAGGGAAAAGCCAAATTAAAATCCAGAAAATGCAATAAAAGCTCAAAATCCAAATAAAATCCAGGAAACTCCAATAAACTAACTTTTTGATTTTAATTGAAGTTGGATTATTTCAATTTAAAGGGTTTTTGATTTCTAAATTTCAATTTTAAGCTTTTTGCAACTTAAACCAAATGCTAGCTTTTAAAACTTTTTTTTGAAATTTCAAAAACTCGCAAATTAGGGATGTTACACTTTGTATGTGCATTTTTTTTAATAACATACCAAATTGAGTAAGCATAAAAGGATTACAATGAAAGACATACTTGCTTCTAATCCATGATCTAAAATAAGCCACACAAACAAGCTCATTCTTTTCGATGGGCATCGCAAAGTGATAACAATAATCAATCTAGTCACAATTTTCAGCCATGTTATGCTTTAGTTCTAATGTAGCAAATTGATTATAACCAGCCAAGATCAAAGCTACACAACACATGAATAAATATGATAAAGAAAGCTCTACAACTCATTTGATTTCAATAGCTTGGACTTGATGATTTGTTTGACTCGAATAATAAAAAAAAACTCCTGAACTTTTAAACTCAAGAACTCCCCTCAGAATAAGCCCATATGATGCAACACGACCAATTCACTTCTTAAAAGGGCATACCAAGCAGAATCAAGTGGTTTTATGAAAATATCAGCAACTTATGATGCAACACGCCCAATTCACTTCTTAAAAGGGCAAACCAAGCAGAATCAAGCAGTTTTATGAAAATATCAGCAACTTGAGACTCTGTATGAATAAAATGCAGAACAACATCTCCATTTTCCACATGGTCTCTAAGAAGATGATACTAAATATCAATGTGTTTGGTTCTTGAATGTTGCACAAGATTTTTAGCAATACAAATAGCACTAGTGTTATCACAAAAAAGTAGGACACTATCCAAATTTAAGCCAAAATCCTTAAGAGTAGAGGTCATCCAAAGAAATTAAGAGCAACAAGAAGCAGCAACAACATATTCAGTTTGAGTTGTGGAAAGTGCAACAGACAATTGTTTTCTAAAAGCCCATGACATAAGAGATGTGTCTAATAAGTGACATGTGCCAGAAGTACTCTTTCTATCAATTCTAAAACCCCCAAAATCAATATCTGAGTAAGCTCTAAGGGTAAGGCATGAAGAAGAGGAATACCATAAACCAAAGTCTAAGGTTGACTGAAGATACCTGAAAATTCTTTTAACTGCTTGACGATGTGAAGCACGTGGGGAGGCTTGAAAACGAGCACACAGACACACAACAAAATGAATGTCTGACCTTGAAGCAGTGAGATATAAAAGTGAACCGATCGTGCTTCTGTACTCTTTTTTATCAATAGACTCTCCATCCTCGTCAGGGTCTAATACTGCAGTGGATCCCATTGGTGTGGAGACTGGTTTGCTTGTCCCCATGTCAAAGCGACGAAGGAGATCCTTGGTGTATTTGGTTTGATGAACAAAAGTACCCTGCTTTGATTGCTTGATTTGAAAACCTAGGAAGAACGTGAGTTCTCCCATCATACTCATCTCAAATTCTCTACTTATAGTATCTGAAAACTTAGAAACAAGAGCACGAGAGGAACCACCAAAGATAATATCATCTACATAAATCTGAATAAGTAAAAAAAATCATTACCATTCTTGAGTGTAAACAAAGTTTTATCTACCTTGCCCATCTGAAAGTCATTCTTAAGCAAATATGATTTAAGCCTATCATACCATGCTCTCGGAGCTTGTTTTAACCCATATAAAGCTTTGGACAGCTTGAAGACGTGATTGGAAAACTTAGGATTTTCAAAACCAGGTGGTTGTCTTACATAGACCTCTTCCTCAATGAAGCCATTAAGGATAACAATCTTAACATCCATTTGATTCAACCTAAAACCCTTAGAGGCAGCAAAAGCTAAAAGGATTCTAATGACTTCTAACCGAGCCACAGGAGCAAAATTTTCACCTAAATCAAGACCTTCCAACTGGTTACTGGGGCTGTCTTGGCTTGCCCCGACGTCGATCTCGATGCAGACGTACTTCCAAAGTTGTTCCTAGTCCTTTGTTGTCTTCCCTGCAATTCTTTTTCTGCCAAACAAGCAAGCTGGAACAACCTATTGATATCATTATACTCCTTGTAACCAATTATGTCCTGAATTTCACGCCTTAATCCCCCATAAAAACGAGTCATCTTATCCTACTCATCCTCAACAACATTACAACGCAGCATGCCTATTTGTAATTCTTGGTAATATTCCTCGACAGATCTATTGCCTTGGTCTAAGCGCTGCAATTTCTTACGCATATCACGTTTAAAAGCAGAAGGAACAAATCTAGTACGCATAGCTACCTTCAATCTATCCCATGTATTAGGTGTTAAGCCAGAATTAACTACTTGATTCCACCAAATGATAGCAAAATCTTTAAATTCACTAGTAGCTTGCCTAACTCTATGCACTTCAGGAACTAGATGGGCATTAAATTTTTGTTCAACTGTCATCTCCCAATCTAGATAAATTTCAACATCATAAACACCCGCAAAAGATGGTATGGAAAATTTAACTTTAGCAAATGGGTCATCATTAACATGAACATTGTGGTGCTGAAAATTATTACCTCCCATACCGTGACGGTTGTGTTGTAGGCGTTGTCATAGATGTGTATCTTGAGCGTCACGGTTTCGCCTCTCATTATCATCTCCCACCTCAAGATCTTGTGCTGCATCATGTTCATACTCGCGTCCATTGTTTGGTGGCTGATTCACCATTCTTTCAAGACGTGTGGTGAGCGCTGCAATACTATCGTTGATTGAGCGCTGTAATGCGGTTGTAGTAGCCTGTAGCTTTCTGTCAATGTCCTCATTAATGGTAGCGAGTTGTTCATCCAAAAGCGTCATGAGTTCCCCCTTTAACACACACTCTTTCTCATCAGACGTCTCACCTGCCATGGTTAGTAGGAAACAAAGGACAACACAAAGGTATTATCCCTATCAACTACTAGGTGATGGAAGGTGGAATCACACACTCTCAAGCGTCTTACCACACTCTTACAAGTGTTCTTACCAAAGCAAGCAGTAGGTGGTACAGTCGGTGGCTGTTTCGTGATACCGTGTCGGGCGTGGGTACGATCGCAAGAGGGGACCTATTCTGATCAAGAGTAGGTGGAGCTCGGAAGGCACAATATGGTAGCAAAAGGATCAGCAATAATCAGATCAGTAAATGCAAGTTGAAAGATTGTTCAAAGTACTCGTCAAAAGTTGCGGATCCTAGCCTAATCAAAGTCCTATGCAAAGAAGTGTATGTACGCACACGCAACTATCAATGTGACTTGATGTAAGCAAAGGAGAACTTCACAACAAGTGCTAGGAGAGACGCTAGCCCACTACTCAAACTTCTTTCTAAGGGCACAAGATTATTCGCGCGATGTAGAGCACAAGACAGCGATATCGGTAAAAACGCGAACAGTCCTCTAGATTGAGCAGATACAACAGCTAGTCTCAAACGATGAAAAGGCAAATTTTTATATAGCTTATATATACTCATTTGAAAGGTTTCGACGAGATCTACAACTTTCTCAACTGGA
The DNA here is from genome assembly GCA_036346255.1 of Ampelocalamus luodianensis. Lineage (NCBI taxonomy): Eukaryota > Viridiplantae > Streptophyta > Magnoliopsida > Poales > Poaceae > Ampelocalamus > Ampelocalamus luodianensis. The sequence continues at coordinate 56,914,974 of CM070617.1, read as the reverse complement.
CGAACCCCAAATTCCAAAGGGAAGACCGAAAGAAACGCCAAAAACATAAAACTGAAAACTTGTGATGCGATTTTGGGGCTAAATATTTTGGGGGTCTTGGAGGGTGAAAAGAGCTTTGCTTATTTGATTTTCAGATGCGCGTCGTCGATAGCTTCGAAACGAGCACAAGAACGTCGAAATCCGACTCCGTATGCAAAAGTTATGCCCGTTTTACTGAAGGTGTGTCGGAAACGTACTCGCCTCAAATTCAAACTGCTATATCTTTTGATCTCGTGGGCCAAACGTGCCCAATTGTTTTGTGGTATCTTGTGGCTATCTGAGGAAGGGCTCCACCAATTTTCAATTGATTTGGCAAAGTTTTGATGGGATTTTAAAATTTCGGACAGAGAGAGGCCTTTTCTATATTTTTTTTGTTTCTGTTTTTTCCTCTCCTTTTTTTCTTTCTTTTTTTTCCTTTTTTTTTGTCAATCACCGAAAACAAACTTCTCTTTTTTTTTCTCTCTCTTTCTCTGTAGCCCGAAACCCTAATCTCTTTGGTCAAATCGTGGCGGTGCAAAGTAGCGCGACAGACAGGGGGTGGCCGCAATTGGGTGCCGCAGCAAGGGATGGTTGCGGCAAGGGTTGGCCGCGGCAAGGGTGGCAGCGGATGGGGTGTCCGCAGCAAGGAGTGATGTGGGGGCGCGGTAGGGTTTTGTGGTGGCACGGCAACGAGGGTTGTGGGGCGCGGCAGGGTTTCGTGGTGGTGGCGGCGGTGTCAGTAGATGGCGGTTGGCGCGGCAGACTTAACACAAAGATGAAGCTACGCAAAGGAAACACGATGCAAACTAGACAACGACGAACTAGACTCTAACTAGACTAAACCAGCAACTGGCTCGACGATGCAACAATAATTCAACAAGCAAAATACTGAAAAGAAAATTGCAAGGCACAAGGGGTGATGGGACAGCGGAAGACACGACGAACAAATTATTTTTGTGGGGCTATTTTTTTGGATTTTTAGGATGACGAACATAAACTAATCTAAAGGGACGAATTACCTAGCGGGCAACCTTTGCTCTGATACCACCTGATGAGAGTATGGCCCGATCTTCCGAAAGGTACTGATATGTCGATTGTGGAGAACACGGCGTTGATGATCCAAAGGCTCCGACCAGAACGGATTGAACCCCTCGTAATCACTACACCACCGCTCCGTTGGTTATCAACCGTGCCGAACGCGGTTGACCTCGCCAAGAAGGCTATCTCCTGCAAGCGAATTGAGAACACAAATAAGATAGTAGAAGATGCAATCTGAAATTGTATTGCGAATAATAATGAAGTTCACAGAGTGGGGTTCCTCAAACCGAACAAACGGCGAAACTGCAAAGTGGCAGAATAATCTAAGGAAAACCCAAATTGGACTAAAGGGCGATGGCTCCTATATGAGGAGGGCGACTAGGAGGTGGAAACCCTAGGCGGGGTACTGTTCACGTGGCCATGTTACTGTTGACATGAATAGTAATGGGCCCCCGGGGGTGGCTGTTCCACATATGGGCCATACGGGCCAAGTCAGCCCATAGGACTCGGATACAAGCCTTGTAGGCTAAGAAAAGGTGACGCAGCACCAAGTAAAGGGTGGCCGAAGCTCTTTGAGATGGAGGCCACAAATTCTTCATCTCCTTTGGCCATTGTTATTGCCTTCTCCTTCCTTGATGCATATCATCAACTCCTTACTGTCCCGTCCTAGATTCCTAAGCACAAGCAAATCATCTCCATTAGGCAGCATCATAGAGTTCTTAAGTGATACACTCAGCCCTAGAAACGAATTTACCTGATAATTTAGTTGACGAGCACGTGCCCGAGTAATTGGACCTTGGACATCATTCATGGTAGTAGCAAGAGGAGTGTTCATATCAGTCAAAGTGATGTCCTCATCATCCTCCCCTTCTTGAATTGGAGTCGTCCTCGACTCAAGCTCATCCTCCGCTCCGAAGAATGGTCGTAGATCTGCAATGTTAAAGGTGGGGCTAACCCCAAAGTCCGCAGGCAAATCTAACTTATATGCATTACCATTAATACGTTCAAGCACTTTAAAAGGACCATCTGCACGAGGCATAAGTTTAGACTTTCGCAATTCAGGGAATCGCTCTTTACGCAAGTGTAACCACACAAGATCACCAGGTTCAAAAGTAACATGCTTGCGTCCCTGACTACCAGCAACTTTATATTTAGCATTCATAAGCTCAATGTTCTCTTTAGTTGTCTCATGCATCTTAAGTATCAAATCAGCACGTTGTTGAGCATCAAGATTTACCTTCTCCGAAGCTGGAAGAGGCAACAAGTCGATAGGTGCACGAGGGATGAAACCATAAACAATCTCAAAAGGGAATTTCTTTGTGGTAGAATGCAGCGAGCGATTATAAGCAAATTCTTCCCACATTTTTAAATTCTTTTTAAGCACAGCCCTAAGCATAGTAGATAAGGTTCTATTGACTACCTCAGTTTGTCGATCGGTTTGGGGATGACAAGTAGTGGAAAATAACAGCTTAGTCCACAATTTAGCCCACAAAGTTCTCCAAAAATGATTGAGAAATTTAGCATCACGAACGAAAACTATCGTATTCGGAATACCATGCAAGCGAACAATTTCCTTAAAGAACAAATCAGCAACATTTGTAGCATCATCACTTTTATGATATGGTATAAAATGAGCCATCTTAGAGAATCTATCCACGACAACAAAAATACTATCCCTCCCCTTTTTTGTTCGAGGCAGACCTAAAACAAAGTCCATAGAAATATCTTCCCATGGTGTGCTTGGAACAGGAAGAGGCATGTATAAACCATGAGGATTAAGTCGTGACTTAGCTTTTTGGCACGTGGTGCAGCGGGCAATGAAGCGTTCGACGTCTCGCCTCATCTTTGGCCAATAAAAGTGGTGGGTCAGAATGTCCTCGGTCTTCTTCACGCCGAAGTGACCCATTAATCCTCCTCCATGCGCCTCCTGTAACAACAAAAGACGAACAGAGCTAGCTGGAATGCATAGCTTGTTAGCACGGTACAAGAACCCATCATGCACCATAAATTTATTCCAACCCTTTCCCTCTTGACAATTAAGCAACACATCTTTAAAATCAGCATCATGCACATATTGCTCCTTTATTGTCTCTAATCCAAAGATTTTGAAGTCAAGTTGTGAAAGCTTGGTATATCTTCGAGACATATCATCAGCTATTACATTTTCTTTGCCCTTTTTATGTTTAATGATATAAGGGAAAGACTCAATAAACTCAACCCACTTAGCATGTCTACGGTTCAGATTGGTTTGACTTCGAATACGCTTCAAAGATTCATGATCAGAATGTATTACAAACTCTTTGGGCCATAAATAATGTTGCCATGTTTCCAAAGTTCGAACTAGAGCATATAATTCTTTATCATAGGTAGAATAGTTCAAACTAGACCCACTTAATTTTTCACTAAAGTAAGCAACAGGTTTTCCTTCTTGAATTAACACACCACCAAGACCTATGCCACTAGCATCACATTCTAATTCAAAAGTCTTGCAAAAATCAGGTAGTTGAAGCAAAGGGGCGTGTGTCAACTTATCTTTGAGAGCGTCAAAAGCTTGTTGCTGTATGGTGCCCCAAGTAAAAGGAACACCCTTCTTTGTAAGCTCTTTCGGTGGTGCAGCGATGATGCTGAAATCCCGAACAAAACGCCGATAGAAGCCAGCGAGCCCGAGAAAACTCCGCACTTGTGTGACCATTTTAGGAGGCGGCCAACTCTGGATAGCGACGATCTTGGCCTGATCAACTTCAATGCCCTGTGGAGTAACAACATAGCCAAGAAACGATACTCGATCGGTGCAAAAAGTGCACTTCTCAAGGTTACCAAACAAACGTGCATCTCGCAAAGCATTAAAAACAGCACGTAAATGATCCAGGTGTTCTTCATATGACTTGCTATATATCAGAATATCATCAAAATAAACCACCACAAATTTTCCAATGAAAGCACGCAAAACTTCGTTCAGCAAACGCATGAAAGTGCCTAACCACTCATATAGCCCGAACTTAGTTTTAAACTCTATTTTCCATTCATCTCCCAACTTCATTCTAATCTGGTGGTACCCGCTACGCAAGTCAATCTTTGTGAAAATAATAGAACCACTCAACTCATCGAGCATGTCGTCCAACCTAGGAATAGGATGACGATACCGTATTGTGATATTATTAATGGCTCTACAATCAACACGCATACGCCAACTGCCGTCTTTCTTAGGAACCAAAAGAACAGGAACAACACAAGGACTAAGGCTTTCTCGTACATACCCTCGGTCCAAAAGGTCTTGGACTTGTCGTTGAATTTCCTTAGTCTCCTCCGGATTGGTTCTATACGCCGCACGGTTTGGCAAAGTTGCTCCCGGAATTAAGTCAATTTGGTGTTCAATCCCTCTAATAGGTGGCAGACCCGGGGGCAGTTCAGTTGGAAGCACATCCTCATACTCCTGCAAAAGGTTAGTGACAACAGACGGCAAAGAGCTAGATATATCATTAAGTGAAAATAAAGCATCTTTGCATATCAAAGCATAACATGGCATATCATGGAACAAATCCTTGGAATCAGATGAAACAAGACACCTAAGATCAGATGAAGTAGAGTATGCAAAATCACCTTTAAACAATCGACCAACTTGCGTAATCTTACATGCTAGTTCACCAGATGCATATAAAATGCAGTAAGAGTGTTTTTTAAAGGTTACCTCAAGATTGTCATCAATCAACTGTGAAACCGAAAGAAGAGTATAGCTCAACTTACTGATGAGATCCACATTTTTTAAAATGAACTTGTCGTTGACGCGCACAGTACCTCTTGCAAGAACTCGTCCTTACACATTGTCCCCAAAAGTAATCATCTCATCACCGGTGGCATGAGTGAGGGAGGAGAACCATCGTGAGTCTCCCGTCATATGGCGAGAACAACCGGAGTCAATGAACCAAATGTTCTCCTTTCGCTTGCGACGAGCCTACAGAGAACGAACAATCGTCCGTATCTTAGTACTGGGGTTAGAGAATAACGATTTAGGTAACCAGCACTTTTAATTTCTGGGCACAGCCGGTCAGACCGCTATTGAGGTGTAGGTCTGACTGGTTCTGTAAAAACTCCTAAACCTGCAGAAGATTGTTTAGATGGAGCAAAGCGATGAAAAGGAGCTCAACCAAACTTCACTCCAGAATGAGAGATCTTTCTTAACCTGTCTTTCTTTTCTTTCTTGGATTTTCAAAAGCAAAACTGAACTAGATGACCCTCTCTACCACAATGAGTGCAGTGATACTTGAATTTATGAGAAGTTGTATCTATTGCCTTCACAGCACTCACTTTGGTAGATGAGTTTGTTGCAATACTAGTGGATTTAAAAATAATTTGCTTTGGTTCAGATTATACTTCAAATTTTCCAGGTTCAAGAGACTTAACAATCTTAGGAGGATTATTCTTGGCATGCTCAACAAAGTTAAATCCTAAACCATGATGTTTAACACTAACTCTTGACTTGTCTATGATCATATTCAAGTTCTTCTTGCCAAAAGAAAATCTCTCTAATGTGTCCTTAAGATACTCATTTTCTTTAGCTAGATTAGGACAGGCTGTACATATGACAAATTCATTCAAGATTTTCTTTGAAGCACTAGACTGAGCTTCTCTTTCCTTTTTAGCAAAATCAGCAAGTTGTCTGGTCAAAGCTTCAATTTCTATTGTGAGTTTAGGACAATTAGTGCAAGAAGCTATCTCATGATATAACATCTGTTAAATTATTTCTTGAGAGGAATTAAGTCTAGCTTCTAGCAATTCACAATTAGAGCAGTTTTATTTGAAATACTTGACTCTAAACAAGTAGGTGCACTGAACTTGAGCTTTTCAATTTCAGAAGTTAAGCTTTCAACAAGACTATTATTTTCTTTCAGCTTCTTTTTTGTCTTTTTCAATTCAATAGCCAGTTTAATTAAACCATCTTCAAACTCATCATAAGATGGTCTTATCTCATCGGGATCGCTGTCATCTTCGTTGTCATTGTCGTTTCTTGCCATGAAACACATGCCCATGAAGTCATCGTTGTTCTTCTTTCCTTTTGCATCATCGTTGTCGTGGTCGTTGTCGTCGTAACTCTCATATTCCACATCACTTAGACCAAGTTGCTCAGTAGCTGAAAGAATTCTTTCAGCAAATTTTCGATAGAAGTTTCCACCCTTGCTTTTACTGTTCTTTGATGACCGACCACGGTAGTACTTGTCTTCCCTGGTCACTTTCCCTTTAAGCATGGGACAGTCAATCTTAATGTGACTTGGCTCGCCATACTCATAGCACTTGATCGATTTTGACACGTCGCCTCGCTTCCTAATATTGTTAAGTGCCTTGTACGCTCGCGAGGAGATCAATACCAAATCCTCTTCAGGAAGCTGTTCGAATTGTTCTTTTGAAAAAGAGGTCAAAGCAGACACAGAAAGAGAACTCGAGGAAGCAGACTGTACGAAGTTAGTTATAAGTGCTAAAAATGAAGATTTATCAATCTCAGAAGATAAAACTTTCATCTCATAGGTTTTCAATCTAGAAAAGATATCATCCATGGTTAAAGTATCTAGATCGATAGTCTGATTGATAGTTGTGATAATCATCAACCATTCAGAACCTGAAGACCCCAAAATTTTAGATGCATTATCTTCATCAGTAGGAATAACATCAACACCACGCAGATTACTCAATATCTTCTCAAAGTGAGCAAAAAGATCATCGAGAGATTCACCAAATTTCATATCAAAATCAAAATACACTACTACAAAACAGGCATACCAGACACCTCATTACAGACGGTTCCAAAGGAGCCGTCTGTATTGAACTTATACAGACGGTTCCATTTGGAATCATCTGTGATAAGCGCCTCATCACAGACGGTTCTTATTACCAACCGTTTGTGATACTTTACAGACGGTTGGTAATAAGAACCGTCTGTGATAATTCCTCATCACAGACGGTTGATATTATGAACCGTCTGTGATACTTCACAGACGGTTAGTAATATCAACCGTCTGTGATGAGTACGCCTTATCACAAATGGTTTGGAAATGAAACCGTCTGTGAATTATCACAGACAGTTCAATTTTAGAACCGTCTGTAATATTCTAGTATCATAGACGGCTATATTAAATAACCGTCTGTGATAGTATTATCACAGACGGTTCCAAGATAGAACCGTCTGTGATATTTCTTTCCTACCTCTTCATCTCCCGCGCGATGTGTCTCTTCATCTCACCAACGCAGAACCGTCTCTTCGTCTCGCACGCCAACGATACATCCGTCTCTTCGTCTCACATGCCAGTTTCTCCTAATTCTTTATAAGACGGAATAATTCACCGAAGATTAAACTCCTCCCATCGCTCTTCGTCTCATGGTTTTGAGTACATACACGCAGTAATCGCCAAGGTGAGCATGCAGAGCAGTCAGGCCAGCACCAAGGCGAGGAGGTCGGTGATCGCCGCTCTTTCTCACGATGTTGTCGTCGACATCGTCGACCGTGTGGCCGCGAGCTCTCCTCAGCCCATGGAGGACCTATGCAGCCTACGATTAACGTACGTACATCTTTATATCTACAATATACGTACGTACTACTATTTATTCTAACATCTTGAATTTTGTATGTACGTATATTGGAGTTGCAAGGCCTTGTACAAGGTGTCCAAAGGAACGCGTCGTGGGGAGACGCGTGGCGCTGGAGCGAGAGGAGGCGATGAAGTGGCAGGACAACGAGTGCTACCTCGCCGTCGTCAACCACTTGGCCGGCGCCGGCAACCTAGGGGCTTGTTTCATCGTCGGCCTCGGGCTTGTCTTCGCGCCCCAAGACATGCAGCGCGGCCTCATGTTCCTTGAACAGGCGGCCGTGGCCGGCCACAAGGCCGCGGCCTACGTGCTCGGTCTCCTCCTCTACACGGCCGGCGAGACGCGTGACGTTGGGAAGCACTACATCAGCCAGGTCGAGGACGAGCCGACCGGCGGCGGGTGCGAGACGGCCAAGACCAACCGGGAGTGCAGGCGGTGCTAGAGGCTCGCCGCGGACATGGTCCAGGCGGCGGCGTGGGGGAAGAAGGCCGCCATCGGGCGGTGTGGCGCTGTCGGAGGATGGCCACCGGTGCACGAGCACTGGCTGCGGTGTGGAAGGGTGGAACGACTACGTCGTCTTCTGTAGTGACGACTTCAGGATTAGGCATGAGTATGCCAGTTTCTTTGCAAAGGTGTTGGACTATTTGCCATAAAATTTTAGTTTTTTAGGTTTTTAGAAAGGTGGTGCAGCTCGACTATTTTCCAAATTAAATGAATTTTTAAATATACGGTCCACAAGGACAGAAGGGATTACAATTCCACGTTGACATCAAAATATATGTACGACATATTACAAGTCCATAACACATGATGTTATGGAATAAATTAATTACAATAGAGCAATTTCTTAATTAAAATATAGCCCTTCATGATGATCGACGCGCATATAGCTAGCTTCCTCGCTGGGTTCTTCCTCGAGCCTGATGCCGTCTCCGAAAGGACGCGCATACAGTCGAAATGCACCTCCCCCATAAGCTTATCCCACTCACAAAACACCCACAGCCGAAACAAAATACTCATTCGATCACAACACCCAAACCGAGAGCTACCACCAAAGCCAAGCCTCACAAAGCAAGCATGCAAGCCAAATAGCCATAAGTTGCTAGGGCAACCCACAACCAAGAACAAGACAAGCAAAATAAACAAGCCTCCTACACCCAACACAGAGCAAAGCTTCTCAAGCCTCTCTATTCCAAAGAAGAGATCAGAGGCGCTAGGACAGGGGGTCTGTCGGGGCTTTATATTTATAGGGGTGGCATATCATAGACGGTTCTTATTCCCAACCGTCTGTGATATGAGCATATCACAGACGATTCCTCTCACTAACCGTCTATGTTGAACTTATACAGACAGCTCCATGTGGAACCGTCTGTGATATCCTCCATATCACAGACGGTTAGTAAGGAGAACCGTCTTTGATATACTCACATCACAGACGGTTCTATTCACAAACCGTCTGTGATGTGAGTATATCACGCAGCGGTTCTCCTTATTAATCGCTGCGTGATATGGAGGATATCACGACGGTTCCACATGGAGCCGTCGTATAAGTTCAACACGACGGTTAGTGGGAGGAACCGCTCGTGATGAGGATATTATCACGATGGTTCTTCATTCAACCGCTCGTGATAGCGTCACGAGCATGTATATGCGCAAATAATTAACAAAAGGAATTGCCCGATAATAAATAGATGATAAAAAGACCATATCATCACGCATTTATAAAAAGACCATATTGTTTTACATCACGCACAATAGACCGCCTTATCGCTTTTACATCACGATTTATAAAAAGGATGAGCGATCCTATCTTAGTCTTCAAATCTTCGACGCCTTCTCGCCGGCTTGTGGGGCGGGATCGATCGTCTCACCAAATGCCTCCATCTGTGGCCTTGCACGCTCAATTTCCTCTTGTAGATGTTCGGACTCCGTAATCAAGTCCCATATAGCCCAGAGTCCATCAACCCTGGTCTCCACAGTCTCGGCTAGGCGGACCCACTCTCCTGCAATGTCGAGGTCGTCCTCAACTCTCTGGGCTGCATCCTCGGTGCGGACCAAATAGTTCTATAGGACAATCTCCACAACGATGTTTACTCGCCGGATGCTGGAGAGCCTCGCACTGGTCTGTTGGAGGAGGAGCTCCAATCGACCGATGATCACCGTTATGGTCTCCGGTAGATGGGAGGGTCTACAACGGATTGCATTGCGAACGGACGCCTTGTTCGCAGCTTGGGCCATGTTGCGACCAGAGAGGTGCGAGTACACAACCAAAATGTAGGCTAGTACAGCCGGGACGAGAGAGGAAGCCATTTGGAATTTGTGGAGAGAGAGGAGATGATCAAGGAGGTTCGTGAGAAATCCCTTTGATAAGGGTTGTCTATTTATATAAAAGAAGTACTAGTAAAGCTGGAGCAGGAGACGAAGAGACACTCGCGTGGGAGATGAAGGGAATGAGATCCATAGCACAGACGGCTCTATAATGGATCCGTCTGTGATAAGATATCACAGACGGCTCTATTGAAGCATCGTCTGTGATATCATCAATATCACAGACGGTTCCATTAAAGCACCGTCTGTGATAGCATCAATATCACAGATGGTTCCATTTATGGAACCGTCTGTGATATCATCAATATCACAGACGGTTATTTAATGGAACCGTATGTGTCCTCCATATCACAGACGGTGCTTTAATAGAGCCGTCTGTGATATCCTTTTTATAAAAAGGCGCACCGCTAGGGTTTTGCTCTTTACTCGTCACTTCCTCTCCCGCGCCCCTTAGGCTCTCGCGCGCTCTCTCGGCTCCTCTAGGGCTCGCCCGTTCACCTCCCCGGCCGTAAGACCCGACACCGCCGCCCCTTCATCGACGACGCTGTCTCCGCCTCTACGCGCGACCTCCTCCCCGTGTCAGCCTCCTCCCTCTGCACCGGTCTCCTCCCTGCGTCAGCCTCCTCTCCTGCACCGGCCTCCTCCCCGGGCCGTCCTCCTCCCCGTGTCGACCTCCTCCCCGCGCCTCCCTCCTCCTCACGTCGGCCTCCTCCCCTGCACCGGCCTCCTCCTTGCACCGTGAGTTGTTGTGCGGTATCCTCTCTGTGAGTATTCCTAAAGATAATATGTGAACTGAATCTAGTACTAAAGGTATTGCAAATTGATCAGTGGGCTTTGTTAACATGCTCTGTGATGAATTTTGTCTTATACTGAGATTGAATGTGATAGTTAGTTGATTCTTGAGCTCTATTGTATTACTTGCTACTGTCAATTTGATATACTGTTAATTTGTTACTTTCGGTTGAATGCTAGTTATCATAGACGGTTGAATGCTTCACAATTTGATATCTTTATTAGTTCATTCTTGAGCTCTATTGTATTGACAAACCGCGTGATGTGACTTTGATAGTCTTTGATAATATGTGAACTAAATTGATCGGTGGGCTTTGTTCAGTTAGCTCTGTGATGAACTTTTGTCTTATCTTGAGATTGAATGTGATAGTTAAGATCATTTTCTGTATGATTGAGATCATTTGACAAGATTAAGCAAAATACATTTTAGAGCTCATAGTTTGAATTTATACTATCATATTCATTTAATGAAGAGTATAGACAATAGGATTGAGATGGTAAAGACTTGTTCTTTTGTAACTCTCCTTCTGAGAGCACAAACTACCATCAATCCTTCTTTATATATTACGTTTGTGCATCATTTTCGGTTAGGTTGAGTAAATCTGCTTGAATCAGTCGCTTAGAGCTTACGCATATTGCTTCGTGCATATATAGATAGCAAGTAGCGACATGGCGTCCAAGATTCTTCGCCGCCGTCATCGGCGTCGCGAATGCGTCCGGATCTCCGAGGAAAGTGGTACGTCTGCGCGAGATGGCGAGAGGAACATCGAAAATTCCTCCAGGCCTAATGACCGTCACGGAGGTCAATGCCAATGGGATCCCTGTGAGTCCCCCCAAAGCAGCGGCGAGATTCCAGACCATGTGCGGGATACTTGGAAGGGAACGGGTCCCCATCACCACACTGAGCTGGGACACTATGTCGAATGTTCGGAGACGCGAGCTGTGGGACGAAGTTTTAAAATCGTTCACTTTCCCAACCGCAGACCTGGCGCGCATGGAACGGCAGGCGTTGCTCTCGATCGGAAAGGCGTGGAGGACCTTCAAGAGCGTGCTTGTTACAAAGTACGTGAACACGGGTCGAACACCCTTCACGGCGTATAAATTCTTGTCGCGGGATATATGGGACGCCTTTGTGCAAATGAAGACGACGCCCGAATTTCTTGAGGAAAGTGCGACGCACAAGGCTCTCCAGACAATGAACACTCACCCCCACAAACTCGGCACTGCTGGGTACGCTGGTAAAACCGCGCGCAATGGGCGGCGGAGGACGAGAATGAAACAAGGCCATTTGCTGAGATCACAGATGAGCGCGCTCTCTCTTGGTTAAGAGCGAGGGCATCAGTCACGTCTTCGGGTGAAATCTCTTTCACAAACCCGACAGACCGGGATGTGGCCAACCATGTGGTAAATATGTATTCGAACTACCTAGTTGTTAATAAGTCCATAACTTCATAATGTCTATAATAACATGATGACCTCTTGCAGCAAGAATTGAGTTCCGCATGTTCCGAAGGCTCCTTCCAAGCGAGCGGGGAGAAGGATATACTATCTATGGCTCAGGAAACAAGGAGTACCCGGTCGCACACGAGGCAAAGGGTTAACGTATCTTGGAGGATGGATTCCCGACGACTCTGCACGTATAGGAGCAGGAAGAGATCCAAGGCCGAGTACGACACAGAGTTGGAACATGTGCTTACTACAAAATTTGAAGGAAGAGAACGGGTGCTTACTGCAAAATTTAAAAGAAAAGATAGAAAGATTGCAGGACCAAGTGAATCAACTCCTACTCCTCAACCAGTCGCAAGCCGCCCTCGTTGTTTTTGGAGCCAGTCCTCCTCAACATCGGAGTAGTGTTGCGTCCACGCAAAATTATGAACATGATGACGTTCAATTACCTATCGACGACATCAAGGTAATGTACATCTCTGGAATGCTCCAAAGATAGACCTATAGGACGCCTTAGCTAATTGCGTATCGTTTTGTAGGAGCCGACATACTGCACGCTCCAAGTGAGGATGGTTGGGATGTCTATTGAGGCTGGGCGTAGGGTGGCGTATCCATGCATGGAAGGGATAGTGCAGCACGGTGCCCAGGTGGCGCAGGGTTACACCAGGGTCCAGGTGGACATGGTACATGACAATTTTAAGGACGTCCCGCTGGAGATTCGCCCGAACGATGATATTAGAACACTAGGGGATGTCGTGTACAATTTTATCCAGTGGCCCAAGAAGGACATCGCCCTGGACCCTGCAGTGCCGCCTCAACCTTTGATGACTCCACCCCAACCATCTCGACACGACCATGCCTCTCCAACAGGACCCAAGAAGGACATCGCCCTGGACCCTGTAGTGCCGCCTCAACCTCTAATGACTCTACCCCAACCATCTCGGCACGACCATGCCTCTCCAACAGGACCCTCCATGACTACACCTCAACCTTCGCTTCAGAAGCCCGCCTCATCGGTTCCCATGGAGAAGACACCGAACGAACAAAAAAAGCATGACGCCGTTTCGGTTCCCGAGTCGTCTCACAGGAGGACGCATAGCGGGCAAGTCGTTCAGGGCAAATCGAAATCGAAGAACATTAAGGCGCTTCCGCCTCCTAACCCTAAGAAATACTCTTTCGGAAGTCCGTTGGCGACCACCACAGTATTGGCCTACGCTAGATTAGGTTGTCAGAGTTTGCATACCTGGTACTTGCACAAGACCAAAGAGAAAGGGTGCGCTGATGGAATCACTGTCAAATACACGGAGGACTATTTCCTCCACGAGCCGGCCCCCTTCGTCGTGGGTTTCGACGACTTATTCGACCTATTCAACCTCAAAGCCCTCGATGCCTCACTTCTACGATGCTAGACACTGTAAGTGTGTACAATCAAGTTCTACATTCATGTAATACCAAATATAACAACTCATTGCTTATGTATAGATACATGATTAAAAATGCCCGGCGATTGAAACAACTGGTGGGTTTCCTCGACCCACACGTGGTCTCTGAGCAAATCATCTTGGCAGATGCATCCTACGTCGAGAAATACATAACGACGGGATTGCTTGCTCAAAACGACAAGGACTACATAATGGTGCCCTACAAACAGAAGTAAGTGCTTCACTACTTGCTATACAAATTTCATTTGTACTTTATACGCAGCACGAACTTAGGTTTAATGACTCAAGCGACATACATGAGTAAGCACCACTGGGTCCTTTTAGTCATTATACCAAAGAGGAACCAGGTACTATACCTTGATTCCCTAATGAAAAACAGCCACGACTTCACCCTTGTGCGAGGAGTACTCGACAGGTGTGCTTATTTCCTCCATACATAACTCTATTGTAGTCTTCCTTCGTTTGAAATGGCTGAGGTTAACTTTTTGGAAATATTTAGGTCGTTCATCTCCTATATTGCCGAGGGAGGGCTATACAAGGGAACGAACGCCACATTTAATCACAGGACGCGATTTTCGGTACGTGCTACAACACAATAATTCTATCATACTTCGTAATAATGTGTCTCGAACTGACTAAACCTATATATGTAATTCTATTTTTGCAGTGTCGCCAGCAAAAAGCAGAAGAATGTGCATTCTACATTTGCCATCATATGCAAATTCTCATGAGTGCTAAGTTGGAGGATCCCGAGGTTGGTCAATCTCGCAATAATTATTTCCTAATTATAAATTTAAATATATATGCTTACTACTTCACTCTTGCTAGCTACATATCTTCAATATAGATTTAGATTCACTTGTTCAGAGAGAGAGATCTCAGATGTTCGAGGGAAGCTCTGCACCTTCATCATGACGGATATCATTAGCGCCAACGGAGAGTTTCACTACTCTAACACCGTTGAACGACCTTGAATGATTCATTAATGTAATTCACTTTGAATAGTTGTAATTCAATTGTAACTCTAGCGACAATATTTGATACATATTCGTGTCGATTTGATTTTGAGTTAAATGATCACTTTGAGTGTCAATGATTGATTCATCTGTAATGTATCTATTTTACGCCTACTTGTTTTGAGAGGGCATGGCTAGCAATTCCGAGGCTAGCCAAAATCAAAATTAAATTAGTTATCTTTGAAAGAGCTATCACGACGGTTCATAACTATCGTAAATGCGGATTTATGGATATCACGCAGACGGTTCGTAAATATCGTAAATGCGTGATATATGGATATCACAGACGGGTCATAATTATCACCGTCTGTGATATGTGGATATTTCATACGGTGCTAATTATGACCCGTCTGTGATATCCATATATCACAGACGGCGATATTTACGAACCGTCTGTGTGATATCCATATATCACAGACGGTGCGAATTATGAACCGTCTGTGATAGATGGATATTACAGACGGTTGGTAACTATAACCGTCTGTGATATATGGATATTACAGACGGTTGGTAACTATAACCGTCTATGATATATGGATATTACAGACGGTTCGTAAATATCACCGTCTGTGATATGTGGATATTACAGACGGTTGTTCATTAGAACCGTCTATGTTGTTACTTATCACAGACGGTTTTTTAACCGTCTGTGATAACCGCCAGTTATCACAGACGTACAAAAACACAGACGGTTCCGAACCGTCTGTGATAACGTTTTCTGTAGTAGTGATACTCTTTTTGATAAAGATTTTTACGCACTTTCTTGATTTTTATGGTTCCCTCATGATAATCGCAAAGAGTCTTCCATATTAAGTGAGCAGAGTTAATATGAGCTCTTGCGAGAAATTCCTTGAAACAACAAGTTACGAGCTTGAGCATTTAAATCAATATATGTTTTATTAAGATTCGTAACAATAGCAGGAACCTCATAAGGTCTAGAAACCTTATTCCACACATCATTACCTTGCACTTCAATGTATGCCTGCATACGACACTTCCAAAACGCAAAATCAGAACCATCTAGCATGGGAAGACGATTCACATACCTCTCTGACGCCATAACAACCTTGCTCTAATACCACTTGTAGGATCGTATAGCGCAATCAGAGGGGTGAATGATTGTACAGATTTCTTGCTCACAAATTAGCCAAAACTCGCCATGCACATGTACTACTCAAACAAGAACAGCCCCGAGACAATGCTCAGAGAACCATGTCGCCAAAAGAAACAAGAACTTCTTGAATAGATCTCTTATTTTTCAATCTTGTTCTTTCTACAAAGTGCTCTTCAAGCACCCCTCAAAGCTCTCAATTCAAAAGACCTCTCTAGCTCTACCACAAAAGCCACGTAAAAGCTCTGTCTAAAGCCTTGCAAAAGCCTAGGAAAACACTTCCCCTCTACCTCCTTTTATAGGCAGAGACAACTCCGTATCCTCAACAACACGGACACCACATCCTATCTCTTCCGAGAACTAAGGGACCCGAAACCCTTCCTAACACGGGTTTTCTAATATCTCCAAGACCTTCCAGATATAGATACCTTCTATGTCTCCTCACACGTTGTAAGCCTTCAGGACTCCATCTTCTAAAGCTCCTCCGTGTATCAGCATCACCTTTAATCTCCACGTGCTCTAGCATGAGCTCGACCACCTCGTGATATCCACGACCTCCTAGACCTTAGATTTCCCAATCCTAGTCTGGGTCTTCCTCGTCATCGACCATGATCGTCTCCATGCTCAACCTGCACATGCCAAGATCAAAGAACACACATCCGGCACAAGTTCTCCAACTTGACCAATCATTAGTTCACACATGCATAACACACACTATCATGCATCCGTAAACACATACCAGAACATCCTCGAAATCAACGATCACTTCACATAAAGTCCATGAAAAAAATATGATGCTCAAACCTCCTAAGATGTCCTGAAGACCTCCTCAAAGACCTCCTAAAAGACCTCTTGGGAGGTCCTGAAGAAAACCTCCACGAAGACCTCTTGGGATGTCCTGGAGGACCTCCTCAAAGACCACTTGGGAGGTCCTGAGCAACCTCGTCAAAGACCTCTTGGGAGGTCTTGGACGGACGAGATTGATCCTGGAGGAGGTCCTGGGTGGTCCAAATTGAGTCCACGTGTTTACTCCTCAGGAGAACCTTGAAGACCTCCGGTGGTTCTAGAGGGTGGTCTTTGCAAAATTGAAAGGCAAGACCCAAAAGGGTGATCTTTGCAAAACAGACAGTCACGACCAAAAGGGTTGTCTTTGTAAAACAGAAGGTCATGACCTAAAAGAGGTGATCTTTGCAAAACCGCAGGTCGTGAGGACAGGAAAAGGCGCAGCGAAGAAAAGCCATCCGATTTAGATCGAATGGTCCAAAAAGATGTGACGTTCAGACCATCCGAACTCTTTATCTCAATCGAGCCGTTAAAACTCGATCAGACGATTCACAAGACCTGGGAACGTTCAGACCGTCCGGACCTTCCAACTCAATCGGGCTGTCCAGATTTAATCGAACGGTTCACAACAAGGGAAGAGCGTGAAGAGCGCGGGCTCTGGAGCAGACAGCGAAGGAATTCAAATAACCCCTCAACAAAAGTACAAATTATACCAATGCAACCCAAAAGCCATTTAATCAACAGCAAACCACCACGACCAAGAACCAATATCTTTCGTGTATCAGTGCAACTCAAGAGTCAATTATTCATCAGCAAACCACCATGATCTAACAATCTCTAAGAACCAATATCTTTCGTGGATCAATGCAACTCAAGAGTCAATTATTCATCAGCAAACAACCATGATCTAACACTTGTCATCAGGAGGGATGAGGCTTTGCAGTGTTTCCAGGGTCGCCCTCTTGATAGAATGATAGCAGCGCATATTTGCCCTGAACCACAGCATCTTCCCTATTTGCGATTATGTATGTTGTTCAAAATTTCCATGACTCACATTAATGTATGACTTAAAGCCCTTTTGTTGCGTTTCTTCATATGATCCTGTGACTAGTTGAGCATGAGAATAGGGGGAATCATGATGTTGCCTTCGAATTCTTGCAGGTTGCCTTATTGTAGTTCTTGTTGCGAGTACAGAGTAAATGGGCCTGGTGTCCTTATGACTTTTTTGACGAGTTGTCCTTATGACTTCCTTATTATTGGCTCTAGTTTAGGACTCTGAAGAATGAAGAGTAAAATATTACTTGCCAGTGATGTGCTATGTGAAGAATAGCACCGTCTTTTACTGCAATTGCAAGCAAAGAGCACTATTTCACATAAAAACGCTGCGGAAATTAAAATTTTAAGCTAAAAACACTATTGAATATAAAACTTTACAGCTGGCACGACTGAAATTTCAACTTCAGAACTTCGAGATCAAATAGGAAAATTTCGTTATTCACTGAAGCAACAAAAGAACGTCACAAAAGTCCAGACATCAATGACTACTATCTCCTCTTCCATCAATGACTACCCATTTCCTCTTCCTGACTGTGACAATGCAGCTACGTACGCTCACGAATCCAGGTCATAGAGCCCATCGACGGCGTCGGCTCGCTCGAGGTAGTACATCTTGAGCTCGTCGCACTTGAACTTGCGCCTCCCCTTGGACAACGACGACGACCCGGCCTTGCCACTGAGCTCCCTGTAGGCCCGGCCGCCGGTGGACTTGGAGTGGTTGGTGGGCTTCCGCGGCGCCCTGACGAACCCGCCGTTGGCCGTCGGCCCCGCCACGGCGTGCACCGCGCGGCGCTTGCCCTCCGGGTCGACCAGGTCGCGGTCGTAGGCGCGCACCCACCCGTGCTGCCGTCCCTCGCGACGCATCGTTGCTCGTTTCTTGATTTGCTTTTGGTTTCGGCGGTGACAAGGGAGGCGACACCGGTGGCATACTTATAGGCGGGGAGTTGCAGCGTTCGGCGAGTACGGTTCCTTGGCGGCCACGGGTTCGTCTTGCAGTCGGCTACTTGGAGTCCAAGTCTCTGACGGTTTGACCTGAGCCGGAGCCTAGATTTTAGGGCCGTTGAATTGAACTCCTGGGCTAGGCCTACGTAAGTGCCCACGGCTAGATTTTAGGCCCGTTTAATTAAACTCCTGGGCCAGGCCTCAGTCGCAGTTGTTGGGCCTGAGCCAGCCCTACCCTGAACTCTTCAGGCAAGCTTAGTTCGACAGAAGAGGACAGAGCAAGCGCTCGGTTGGCTCGTATTGCACGTGTGTATGCAACCGGTCAAGCATCGATCCAAGTTGCCTCATCTTTTAGGTGTTTATTCTTTTAGAAATAATACATGTACGCATGGATATTGAAAACGTTTAGTGATCAAATTGTATATCCATATTCTGTGGGGTTCAACCTCTGTTCTAGATTAGACGTGTGTTAAGGACATATCCACATGTATGTGTGTGAGTGTGTCCGTCGTGTACTTAAAAAATGGACATAAAGAAATTCATATGTGCTTTTCATTTTGCGTCTTTGTTAATGATTTTGGAACATTCCCAGAGCCAAGAAGTTATAATCCCTCCCCCGGGAGACGAGATGCTAGAGCTCAACATGTATGGATCGTGGGAGCTCATATATTTTGCCTTTTTGGAACGAATAATAGAAAAGGGAATCCGGGAAGATAGAAATAAGAAAAAGGATTAAATGCGTTGGGCCTTGCCCACGCGGCTCGTTGGGCACAGTATTTCCGATGGATCTCTCCGTCAAGAAACGAAATTTTTATTATTATTTAATTATTATTTAATATTATTTTAAAGTTAACCCTTCACGAACTTTATTTCAAATTCTTACCCTTTTGATTATGCCACCACCCGTGGCGTGACCAAACCGTACTATCACGCCATTGTTCCCCGGCGTGACAAAACATACCACGCAAGCCCTCGTCCGCCCGTCGTGCCAACGTGGAGGCTTGCGTGGCAGTTGTCACGCTAGAACTCACGGAGTGACAAGCCTGCCTTGTCACGTCTTGATACGTGGCCTGACAGGGCCGAACATTGTTCGCTTTTGACATGGTAATTGAATTTGGATTTCTAAATTATGAATTGAACTCATGGTTGAATTTAGTTTGAACTTGAATTTTGAAATTTTGATTCTCGATTCATCCTTCTTATCCAAATTAATTTCCTTTGATTGTAACTCATGTTTTGCTTTTAAAGAGAAACTTTGAAATTGAAATTTATCGGATCATCAAAACCTACTTTTGAAAGATCTATTTCTTCTCTTGGAGATCGAGCATCAATTGCAACGATTCGATAGATAGCTTATTGGGATAGATGTAGCTAAACAATGCCCCCTAGAAACATAGAGGAGAAACGATTCGATAGATAGCTTATTTGAATGTATGCACACTTGTAGAACACATTTTGTAGAAGGGGGATTTCATATTTTGCCATTATGAGATAGATGAATTTCAATATTTACCCCCCATTTGTCTATGACATGTGGGTCCAGGGCCCACATATCATAGACACATAAAGGGGTAGATCCTGAAATCCATCTATTCACTGTGGCAAAATCTGAATTATTCCTTTGTAGAACTGATACATATTGCATCCTGGATAAATTGACAAATATGTGGACTATGTGGTACAACACGAGGTACAAGGATGGACATATGGTAGTTGGTGCTCGTCGTCACTCTAGGGTCGTAGATCATTTCGTGTTTACTTCCAAAACATGTATTTTTTTTATATTGTTGGCTGCCTTGCTACACGAAGAATTGAATGCGAAAGGACGATAAGATTTGCAGTTGCGAATTGAAATAAACTTAATAATAAAGGTGAGCATTACACAGTGCACAGGGTTTGGTTACTTGCATAAGAAACAACATAATGCACGATGCAACAAACCGAAGTACTGCTACAATACATATGCGTTTTTTTGGAATGAAAATAAACTGAATTACTACATAATGGCCCGACCTACAAAGTGGACCGGGGCTATTTGCCCTCCCTTGCTAGCGTGTTGTTGTACTCCTCCCTGTCCGCTATCGGGACCCAAAAATATAATTCTGGACCCTCTGTGTATTCTGCACTAGTCTAGGATCATGCTAGTGCACACAGTGTCAACATAGATGAATATTGATCCACACGAGTTGAATAATATCATAAACGATTAATTTGAATAACAAATGATAGTTTTGACCTTATGGTCGAGTTTACATTTATTAAGCCTTGTAGGGTTGACACTAATTAAATAAGCTGCGGAATAAAATAAATTTCAGCGGAATCCCATCAATTCGCCACAGGCAACCAACTGAGATCAAGTCCTAACGATCAACACCTTCATAATACTCCTCCTCAAATGCGAGCGACGGCGACTCCACTTCTTTTAATTTGATTTAGCAAGTATGAGTACACAACCGTACTCGCAAGTTATACCACAGAATACAATGTATAGATACAGGCTTATTCCAAAGGAAATAGCTTCTGTGGTTATTTTGCATAAAATCAATATTTGCAATTGAATACAAATAATAGATTAAAATATAATTTAAAACAAATAAACAATAATAATTTAACAAGTGTTTTCACAAAGGACACAAGGCCTAAACAATTTATTGCACACAACCATATGACTTAGATCACATAGTTGTCCCTCCTAAGTGTTTTATGAAAATATAACCCTCGTATGAAATCTCCAAGCATATCCATGACTGTGGACGCGGCTTTTCGAATAGATTGATTAACACTCTGCAGAGGTTGTACACTTTACCCACACAATATAACAAAACTTTCCTAAAACTTCATCTCAAACATTGATACTCCTAGTGTGCTTTACCGTCACACCACCCCAAACACAGCGTTTCGTACGACACACATCATTGGATAGGGAAGCGGCGAACCGTCCTGCGATGTGTTCTACTTGGTAGTCCACACCTCCATCCCATCACACAGCCTAACCTACTACCTGAGTAGTCAATGCCGAGAATCCATAACTTACTAAGTTAGGCCCGTCTCATACCAGACATGTGGTCGTACAGTAATGACTCAGTTCAATGACGTACAAAGTTAAGTTCTTAATTGGCCAAGGCAAGACTTCCAATTTCTAACTATGTCATATAGATTATTATTTCCAATCACACAGTTCCACCATATCACACAGTATTCACCACTTGCCTCGGTTTAAATCTTTTACCACCTAGTTGGTTAAGTACAACACATGCCATCAATGAGTAATAGCACACAATTTTATCACAAAGTTTCATATTCACTTAGTCAACTTTATAATTGCAACTCATATGAAATGATGACTCGTTGCATGGCTAAGCAATCTAATCGTATCTAACCAACCCATGTTGGTGCTCTGCCAATTTCCCTTCTTGACAATGTTGTTATGATTTTCACCAGATTTCTTGCCCTGAGTAGACAATGCCTCCCATTGAAAACAAGATAGCATTAGATGTTCACGATATTTCGAATCACCAAAATTACTCTGAATCCTTTCATCATAAGCTTTACACCGTCCGACAAGATCCTCAACTGTAAGAGTTTTCAAGTCAACATATTGCTCAATTGAGATTACTAGTTACATGTGGCGTGCAGGTGCTGCTCGAAGAAAGCGTCGGACAACTTCAATTTCCTCCAATGCCTTCTCTCCAAGTTCGCAGATGCCACTGACCAAAGATAAGACTCGGCTGGCAAATTCTTCAAGTTCATCTTCTTGCATCTTCAGTCCCTCAAAGTCTCTTTTGAGAGTCTGCAATTTAGCCTCTCGGACACGCTTGTGTCCAAGATTTGCCATCTTAATTGCTGTTGTCAGGACCCGGGATTAACAATCCAGATCCTCTGTGCATTTCTGAACTAGTCCCATGATCAGTAGCTAGTTCACACAGTAAACAAATGTGGTAACAAATTTATATCACAATTTTATTAATAATCAACAGAGTTTATTACAAAAGAGGCTTACAAGCCAACAATAAAGAACACAGCGGAAGTCAAAGAAGTAGTAGGGTCTAGCAATCTGCCACAGGCAATCGACTGGGGTAGCGGCCTAGTCGCCGAGATCCACACTGGTAGTGAAGTCCTTCTCCTCTGAAAATTTATTTGCATAAAGCAAGTATGAGCACAACTACCGTGCTCGCAAGTTACACCCGTTAAATAACAGAATAACATGCATACAGGGATGTAACAAAGGATGGCTTATTGGTTCAATTTGCACAAAGCAATGTTTGACATTTTAAATACAATACTAAGTTCAAATGCTCAAGTTTTTCAATAACTAAAATTGATTTTGAAATAATAAAGATAGTGTAGGCATCAACCTAACACTAACGTAAACACGGGCATCAACCCAAGCTTTATCCCATAACTTTTCTCATGGACACCCATCCATGTCATAAACAGTTTTATAAAACATTTTGAAAACAAAATCAAAGTCTAACTTTGAGCAATTCTGCTAGCATGTCCATGACCGTGGATACGGCTATTCGAATAGTTTTACACTCTGCAGAGGTTGTACAGCTTTACCCACAAGACACGACTTCTCTAGTTTGTTTGGCATCCGTCGATACCACCGCTCACTACCTTAGGTAAGCAGTCTAGAGCACGTGACAAGGCCTTTACAATGCGTCATTCCACTGTAGTCCACCCTCACTAAGGTTTCACTTCCATTGGCTACAACCTTTGAGAAGCCCCCTCTTGTGCCAGGTGGGGGAACATAGTCATGAAAGACAACCCACCGAAACAGTTGGATCGACCGCAATGGAACTTTGCAAATTAATCAGTCAGGTCCTACTCCTCATACTGAGGACATGTGATGGTACGGTATGGCTTAGCATCATGCACTCGAAGACCGGTCCTTAACTGACTTGGGAAACTTTCCAACAAAACCCATGGGCCTCAACCATACCCGATTGAGCCCGTGCAAGAACATGCACCCACCAAACATCCATTATGCCCAAGTCCAAACCCATTTTTATTTTATTTTCCAGGTAAAGGTATTTTATAAACCTTTTATGGTAAAACAATACCATAGGTCCAATTTAATTCAAATTTGAAATATTTGGCTAAAAACTCCCCAAACACAAGATTTGATCTAGGCATTGGCTAAGCATTTAATTATTTCCAATATTATTTTATCTAATGGTGACAAGGAAATGATAATCAATATTCAAATGGGCTATACACAAGGAATTGGAATAACTAAGTATTTAAACAGGGATTAAAATAACTGGATAAAAATTATGCATGCAATAGTAATTTAAAAACATAATTAAATAAATTTAAAATAATGGGATCGATATGATCAAGGGTATAACTTGCCTTTGTTGACATCCTGGAAATCCAGGTCCTCAGAATGGTCAAACTCTCTGGAGTTGTCGAAGTCTATACGCGAAAATACGATAAATTTAAATTCAAATTTAAATAAATTCAAAAATATAGCTTAAACTAACTCCAAATGGAAATATTTTGCTTTAGTTAGCTATATTATAATTTTATATGAATTTTGCAACTTGAATCACCCAAATCGGAGTTCGGATGCAAAAGATATGGGCTTTGGAAGTTTGAATTCTAAAGGAACCCTAATTTTCAGATTTTATTGAATTTCCCGAATTATTTTTCTAAAGGAAATTCGGTTTATTGCGCAAGCTGACGTCAGCGGCTGATTTTCGGAATTAAAAAAACACTTTCTGACGTGTGGGCCCCTCATGTCATAGACACGGCTCACATGGACCAAGTCCACGATGGAGGTGGGCTAGGGTTGGGGCTGAGGTGGCAGGCGCGTGCGCACGTGGCAGTCATGTAGGCGGTGACGCGGCAGAGGGGAGGACGTGGCGCTGATGTGGAGGGTGAGGTGGCGGGCCACGTCGGCGCCGGACCGAGGTGGTGCTCGGGTCCCTAGGAACCGGCGACTGGCGGCATTTCACCGGCGGCGAGGGGTACCAAGAGGAAGAGGAGACTCCACTAATTGCGATGCTCACCTTAGTTGTTCGGGGGCGTGACCGGAACGGCGGCGGCGAGGTCGACGGCGGCGGCGAGATTGGGTCGGAGGCGGCGCGGTGAATCGGCGGTGCTCTGGCGAAGGCGACGAGCGCACGGGGTGCGTCGCGACGAGGCGATGCCGACGGTGGAGGTGAGGGAGGCTGAAGAGGTACCATGGCGGCGCTAGGGGCAGCGAAAGGAATGATGGCCGGCGGCGAAAGAATTCAAATTCCGGCGAGCCGGAGGGGGTAGGGGCGGTGTGAATGGTCGCGGTGGGATGAGTGAAGAAACGCGCATCCAGGGCTCCCTTAAATAGGGCCGGAGGGGTACGGGATGAGGAGATCGGCGGCGGGGATCTCGGCGGGGATTTCGGCTCCGGTTATTCCGCGCGAGATGGAGGGAAAAACGGCCGGGAGGAGAGGCGGAGGTGATTCCGTTGAATTCAATGCTCGCGATTCCGGGGAGGGAACGGGGAGGAAATTGTGGCAGAGATGAAGCTCCATGCGGCGCTAATGGCGGTGTGCGCGGGAGCTGGAGGAAGGAGGAGGTGAGGTGGAAGACGGTCGCGCGGCCATTGGATGGGAATCCGAGGGTACAGAGGGGCGGGGATGGCGTGGGGGCGGTAGTGGCCGTCCGATGTAGATCGGAGGGTTCACAACAAGAGGGCGTTCGGACCCCCGAAGGTGCATCAAGATCTGACCGTGGATTCTTGATCCAACGGTGTGGAGAAGCGGGATGGCGTGGGAGAGTGATAGCCGTCCGATTCAAATCGGACGGTGGGGAGAGAGAGAGAGGGGGCAACAGTGAGAGCTGGCTGAGATGGGCCAAGTGGGCCGGCGTGCGGGAGAAATAGGTGCGGCGCGAGGGTTTCGGCCCAAGGCCATTTCATGAATTTTAAATGATTTGCGATTTTAAATACCCAGTTAATTCCTTTTGGCTTTTAGAAATATAAAAAAACCTAGAAATTATGAAAAAATTCACATAATTTGCTAGAGTTATTTTGGACTTAGATAAAATAGTTCCAACTTTAAATTGGCTTTTAATTTTGCAAATAAATTATTTTGTCTTGAAAATAATTGGGAAAAGCTTTTAAAATACCAGAAAATTCCATAGATTAATTAAATCTTTATTTTTCAAATCAAGTCAGATAAAACTTCAAGAACCTCAAATAAATTTTAAATTTTGACTTTTAAAACTTCAGAAATTCAAACAAGGCAATCAAACTCTTTCAAATTTCAGAAATTCCAATAAAATAATAATTTTATTTATTTTATTTTGGTAACAACACTTTGGGATGTTACAGCTGTCCATGTTGATTTGGCTGAGTCCTTTCTGGCCAGTGTTGACAAGAGGCTCTCCAAATTGCCTGATAAATCGTTGTCAAGCCAGATGATCCTTCCGGTAGTCAGCGTCGCCCTTCTTGTATGCTTCGCCGCCTGGTTCCACAACCTCCAAACCTCTTGTGCTTGCATGACTACACGCATTTTCATTGCCCAAATCGTATAATTTTCCTTCGTGACCAATGGATATGCCATCGGTACAATGCTACCTTTCTTCGCCTCCGAGGCTTCTCCACCCTCTAACGAGGACCCTCCACCAGTCATGAGTATTCTCTGTTAGTTCCTTACAAAGATGTCTTCTGCTACACCTTGCAAAGTCCTCTGAAGCCTTGATACCAAATGTTGAAATTTTTCCTTGCTCCTCTATCAAACAACAGAGAACTTCGCTCGAGAGAAACTTCGTTCCACATAAAACCGCTCGATCCTTCCACGCTCTATTATCTTCACGTCTCCTGCTCCGTTGCTTGGTCCAGAGATGCACTTCCATTTGTGCGTGGGACCCACTAGTCCATGCGTCTTGTCCTCCTGACGTGACTTGTCTTCCTGGAGGCAGCGCCTTCACGTGGATGCAGAACAGTGTCACGATCCCAACCAGAAGAACGCAAACGAACATAAACCAAAAGCTTCAGCACCCAAATCAAACACCAGCTTCAAAGTATTTGGAGATACAAATTGGGGATAATAGGAACTAGACTGGGAGAAGCAATTTGGGGGCTGGGAATTTAGAGAAAGGGATTGGGGAAGAGCAGCAGTGGGGATTGGGAATAGAGCAGTCGGGAGGAGGAAGAAGAGAGAAAGCCGAGGCTGTTGGTTCTGAAGGTTTTTCGATGCTTTCTTC
The DNA here is from genome assembly GCA_036346255.1 of Ampelocalamus luodianensis. NCBI lineage: Eukaryota > Viridiplantae > Streptophyta > Magnoliopsida > Poales > Poaceae > Ampelocalamus > Ampelocalamus luodianensis. The sequence continues at coordinate 56,888,233 of CM070617.1, read as the reverse complement.
AGTTGAGGTCTCTGCCCTTTGTAGTCCCGACTTGCCTCCTGGCCCACAGCCCAACGAGCGAAGCCCATTCCAAGTCAGGCTAGTCCGTGACATTCCTCCCTCCTTGAAATGTGGCTTGACCCCAAGCCGATGTAAAAGAATCGTCATCATTGCCACCGGGGTCCCAAGGTACTTGTAAACATTTGTCATGTGTGTCATACTAAGGCCTGCCTGCACAACCAATCGTCTGCATGACATCCAATGGATTTAATTCTGTCCAAGCACCTTTTCCTGGATTGTAAATCTAGGTTCCCTTTATAATAACAGTATGTGCAGGCAAATTGACACCCCATACAAGGGTGGCTGTCGAAACGAGGACCTGAATATGTGTATCAACAAAAAGTTCCTCAACAAGTTCAAGGTCTACCTTTGCCAACCCAGCATGAGGAATTGCAAACCCATATGGCAAAAGGTCTCTAAGACCACTACTTTTGACAAGATCTGCATGAGTACCAACAATCTTTTGGCTTGCACTCTCACCCTTCAGAAAGCAGGTCAATGTGTCGCTAGCCAATGTAGTGTCAAGGGCATTGATGGCACCAGAAATGTTACCATTCCTATCGTAACCACCAATAAGTGCATTATATATGACTACATTTGGTCTTAATCCACAATTCATCAATTCAGTCAAATATTCATTTGCTTTCTAAATATCCTTTGCTTTACAGTAGCCATCTATTATTATACCTATGTCACTACATCTGGCTGGAAGCCCTCAATTTTCATCTGATCCAACAGATGAATGGCCTCTTCCATTTTACCCAGGTTGCAATAACCACATAGGAAAGTATTAAACGTGAAAAGGTCATGCTTAAACCCTCTTCTGATCATGTCACCACTGAGTTTAATTGCCTCCTTCATTTTACCATCATTGTAGCAACCTCGAATCATTATGTTATATGTGATGCTATCCAATTCAACCCCCTTGTTTACCATGGCCCTAAAAACCTTAGTAGCTCCTTTCGTACAAGCTGTCATAAGAGCATCATTGGGTCTCATACCTCTTGTAACCATTTCACTTGTGAGCCGTACCACAGACTCCATTCTTCCTATCCTTCGAAGAATCCATGCAACTATTGTATTAAACAAACCACAATGAATTGTCATCCCAGTTGACAACATCTCCTCCAATATCCTCTCAGCACACTCTGTCTCCCCTTTCAATTCAACCTGGATCATTCCAGCAGCAAGGACAACCATGTCCTTCTCACTCGCAGCATTGACAATACACACAGAGCCCTTCTTTAGGCTACACAGACACCGACAGACTGCATTTGGTCCTTCTTTACGCAAGAGATTAATGGAAATGGTTGAAACTGTTGGAAATATGCCCTAGAGGCAATCATAGAGATGATTATATTACATTATGTTCATAACATTGGATAATGTGTTATCTTGTTCCTAGAATTATATCGTTAATATTTGTCATCAAGTATGTGACTTGGTTGTGAAACTCTGTATTTCTGCGATAATTATTCTTAAACGTTCCCTGGTCGAAAACATATGAGGACACATATGAATAGACTAGCATATGTATTGGTTGATGACCATGTTTCATAGGTCATAGAAATGGAGATATCAAATCAATAATATGGACACATGTTAGAGAACATGGTGTTGGATAAGACCCACCTTGAGACACTATTGAGATTGTTATGATTCTATGTGTCGTTAGTTGGTCTCAAGCAATGATGATGTATAATCCTTAGACCTGAGATCAGTATGGTTTCCTACATATGTAATGGTACTCTTAGGAGTTACCAAACGCTACTTCGTAACTGGGTAGTTATAAAGGTAGCTTTCGGGTATGCTATGAAACATGCAGAGGAATGTGACTGGTCGGATATGGGATTTGCCCCTCCTAACATAACAGGAGAGATGTCTCTGGGCCCCTCGTTGTGGTCGAATAAAGAAAGTGCATGGCTATGCCACTAGTGGTCGAAGTGTCGACCACATGAAGTTATTCGACACTTGATCGAAAGTTTTGAACACCCATGGATGACATGTTATCTCACCGAGTTCAACCGGATGTCGTGAGGCAAAGGGAGAATACACAAGCGGTCGTTAAGTTCCCGGTCGATCGGTCAAGTCGAGAAGCGATCGAAGTCGTATGGAGATGCGACCTAGTCGAAGACTACTCGAACATAATCACCAACTAGTCGTAAGGAGTTGCAAACTGGTCGTAGTTAGGTACTAACTGGTCGTAAAGAGTTACGAACTGGTTGTAACTAATTATGAACTGGTCGTGACTAAGTACGAGCTAGTCGTAAGTGATAAGGACACGGTCGTAGATCATATTGCATTAAGATTCGTCCAAATATTCGTGTGTGTTCGGGAATCGTTATGTGCTGCTAGGTACCACTGACGACTCGTAATCGGGAAAGAGTTTCCGAGCCACAACTGATTACACACGAACCTATAGAGTCACACACTTAAAGGGTTAGGATTTGATTTGGATGGAGATCCGAATTCTTATAGGCCACGAGTTCCTTATGGGCCACAGGTTGAGGACCCAATATGGATGCCTATATATAGAGGGGCGGTGGTATGGGGTATGATTGATCAATCTTTCTGGAAGAAATCCTGAAACCCTAATAGCCATGCTCTCCTCAACCACGCCGCTGGCGCTAGCACTCCTGCGCGTGGTGTCTCTGCCCCGTACGTGTGGATACCTTGGAGGTGTTGTTGCGAAGCATCAGCACTAGGACGATACGCGACTCACGACGTTCATCGGAGTAGGAGGAGAAGGCGCGCGGCAAGTACGACTACGGCTGCTTCAACTCGCTACATCGACTCTACTTCCGCTATGAGTCGGCGCGTCTAATGGTAATCTCGTGATCTATTACTAGCGGAGGTTCCTTGGTTGCGCGGTAAAATTTTTGATTGTGCTATCGTAGCCTTCCCGCGATCCTTCAGAAACTTGGTCCTCAGACGTCCGTCCTCTAGTCCTCTCTTCAACCCACTGTCTGAGATTGGAAGATTTATAGCCAAAAGCTGCATCCTTGGTGAACTCAGTCTCACCAGCAGGAATTAATCTGTCAGACTCTAATACTGAAACAACTGAATCAGCTTCCTCCGGGAAATGGCCACATAGAATGGAATCACCTCTCAATACCACTATATAACTAACACCAGGGATAGTCTTTGCTGTAGCTTCAAGATTTCTGCATATATCTTTTATTAACACCTCCTTGTTGTCAACTTGCTGCATGTATCTCATGCACTCCCAGAGATCATAGGATTTTAGCTCTGCTCGGTGACCTGCCAACTTGGTGAACACTGGTAGCACCACCACATTTCCTCGGAGTGGTGGCCATGGAAAGAGCCATTGCACTCTGTCTTGTTTGCAATTGAACCACAGCCAATGCACTTCAGCAGGCAGCAACCATGGGGGTTTCGGTTGCATCCATGTAACAACCCTAACTTAGGGTTTGTATTTCAAATGTAAAATTTTGAGGAGAAATAAAAACTTTTGTTGTCTCATCAAATCATTTGGAAGTTTTCCAAATTTTCCCTAGCAATTTCCATTTTCTAGAATTAAATTCCTGTGAATGGGAATTGTTGTCAGCAAATTCTTAGCTTTCAAACTTGTGATCATCCTCTGAAATTATTTTTCCTATCATCTTGACCATCCTAGCTACCTCTCTGAAAAATTTCACAATTTTTAGGCTTTGTTTGCTATTTCAAAAGAGCAAGTCAAACTATTCCAAATTCTGGTCAAACCCTTAGGCAGCAGCTTGTGAATTTTCTTGGGAGAAATCTAGTGCATGAAAATTCCTGGAAAAATTACACAATGTTGTTCTCTGTTCCAGTAAGCTTCCATAAAAATTTCGGAATTTTTGGAGCTCAGGAGCTACCCCTAAAAATTCCCCAATCCTCTCAGCCTTTTAAATCAAATTCTGAAAACACTGTTCCTCGGGCCCGAACCCAACTCCGACTCGAGTCCGACCGCGCCAATTGGTTCAGCCGCACCGCCTAGCTGCACCGCGCGCGCCCGATCGTTGCCAACCGTCCGATGCAAATCCAACGGTCCACATTGCTTGTCTCGTCGACCTGTCCGAATGCATACACTGATCTCGGCCGTCCATTCTAGATCGAACGGTCGACATCTTCTTGATCGAGTCAGACCAAATCGTTGAACCACACTTGGTCCGACTCGCGCGCTTAGTTACCGCGCCGACATGTGGGTCCCTCTGTCGGTTCTTCCTCGCCGACTCACGCCTCACGGAGCTCGTGGCGATCGCGCATGTGTGCCACGCGACTCGTCGCCACGCCGGGGCGTGTTCGCCTCGAGGATCGCTGAGTCCATCTACCTCCTAGGGTCGTCCATTCCTCCTCGCAGACCAATCTTACGCCTTCTCGCCCATTTCTTAGCCGGTCGGAGAAGAAACCGAGGCGGCACCACCACCTCACCGCGTTCGAGCAACGGCGACCCGCCGTCGTGTTCCTCTTGCCTCGCCGCACCCATTTTCCCGATCCGAGCTCGGTTCATCCACGCAGTCGTTGAGGCGATTCATCGTCTTCGCCTCCGCAACTTCGCCCCAAGGTCGTTCGGGTGTTACGGTGAGTCTTAAGCCTCGGCGCTCGGTCCTCGTGATCGCATTTCTCACCGAGTCTAGCGGTGGGTTTGTTTTCGTCTTTTGTGCATCGTTGAGGTGCGCGGCGATTCTTCTCCAAACTCGGTATTCCGCGCGCGTTGATTCCGGCGCCTCGGACCTCCTTCGTCGGCATTATCCGGGCGTATCCTTCTGGGCCGAGGCGATCCGTGGCGCACCTTCGAGTCTTCCGGCCCGTAGCATCTTCTCCGCGAAGCCGTGTCTTCTTCTCCGCCTCAGTTCGCCGCCGCTCGCCGCATCCTCGAGTCTCGCGTCGCCGTCATCGAAGTTCGCGAGTCGTAGCGAACACGGAGGTATAACCTCTTGTCCTAAGACCCTCCGGTCGCTAGATCCATCTGCGCGGCCGCGCCATCGTCCTCGTGGGCGTCGGTAAGCCGCCGGCGTACCTAAGGTCTAACCTAAATCATTAGCTTTAAGTATCTCTTTAGTTGTTTGTATGTCGTGTGGGCCCATGAAGATTATTTGTGTTTAAGTTTAAATCGCGGTTATTTTAGTCCTCCGAGTCTATGTCTGTGGGCCCATATTCTGGTTAAGTGGTGGTGTAATCTTCAGTGTTGCGTTTTCTCTGTTTATAAGCGTATTTCCCTGTACGTTTAGTTTAGGTTTACGTTTTGATAAGCGAAGCGTATTCTCGATGTACGTTTCGGCGTCACCTTAAGCGTGGCGAGTCGAGTGACTCGATCAGCGCCTCATGGCGATGCCGCGTATCAGTGGCTGTGGCTAGCTCGTTGTCGGTAGAAAAAAGGTTTTCATGCTTTTGTAATTCTGAAATGCTTTTCCTTTGTGCTGTTAATTCAATTAAACTTAGAAAATTCATAACTAATTCAATTTTTCTCCAAATCACTTGAAACCAGTTATGTTAATTTTCATTTTAAATGTAATATTTACCTGAATTAGTTTCAACCATGTCTCTATTAGCTAAAATATGGTTATTGATTTAAATGGTGTATATTGTAATTTCCAAATTAGAAAATGCATATCTTTTTCAATAATTGTCCAAATCCAGTGAAACCAATTTTGTAAATTGTCATTTTAGTGTACTAATGATCAGAATAGGTTTTGGGTAGGTTTCTGTTATTAAAATTTTGCTAAGTATTTAACTAGTGCTTTAACGTGTATGTTAGCTTAGGAAATTGCTAGAAAATTCATCACCACTTCAAATAATTATTTCCCTGTTTCTAAAAATGTGTTAGATCATGTTAAGGCTGTTGTGTAAAGCTTGGAATGTTTTGATGTTGTGTATGCTTGAGTTTTGTCGGTGTTATTCGTTCTTATTCGCTGTTATTTGTTCAATCGGTGAAGCCGACATTTGCGGTAACCACGAGGCGATCCTCTCGCAATGAGTTGAGCATTACGAACAACGTTGACCGAACAAGCGGTTTGATCATGTTTATCCCAGTATTTTAAAGTCTAATATTTTGTTTCAATGTATGTATGCATCGCTTAATTTATGTTAAATTGGTTAGTTAATCCTTTAGATGCATAATCTGTAGGCAAATGATTATCCTCTACTTCACGAGCCTAGGTTATTTCTTTGTGATTAGAGATCATTGGATGATCTCTTGTCACTTAGTAGATACGATTTCAGTTGCTTAGACATGCTTAGTATCGGTAGAAATGGGCGTTATCGACTTAGTCGGTAACCTTGATCACACAAAATTTACTATAACTTTATGTTTCACATTTTGCTATGTTTAATTGCAAAATTAAAAATGAAAACAAAATGATTTAGACTTGGGCACAATGGTAAGACTGGTGTGATCTGTTGGGTGTGACCGGAAAGGTGCCCGAGTCGATTAAGGACCGAGTTACTTGCGCCACCGTCTTCGAGCATTTTGCGTGCTAACCACACTAGAGTATATGGGACCTCTCTTGACCTAGTACTTTGGCGTGTATTGACTCGGTCGCGGGAGGGATGGAGGTGGGAGCATGGTAGTTGTCAGAAGAGCTTTATCCCGAGTGGGTAGTTGTCTTTCGGCTTTACCATGTAAGCGTATGGATTTCTATCCATACGAGCGGCTCGTAGTTAATACACAATATTGGAAAAAGTCTCGTAGGACTTAGGCTGTGCCATGATACCTTCTAAGTGTGCTTGGCTTAAAGGTGATGCGAAGTGTGGGTACATTGGTACACCCTGCGGTTAAAACTATTCGAATAGCCTCGTCTAGGTTATGGACACGCTGGATCGCCCCAAGAACTAGACTACAACATTTAAATTAAAACTTGATGGGTGGTACGAATGCGGGATTAGTGCTATGTTGTGGTGACTATTGGGATAGTCACTTCTAGGTGGTTACTTGTATCTACCTTTATTTCAGATTATTTCAACGGTAAAAATGAATTGCAAACTTGCCTTCAAACGTATTACATTATTGCAAATAAAGTTGGCTTTATGCAAATGAAACATATGGCCTCCACAAATAAGCCGCATGTAGCATATGAAAGTGCGCTAGTTCACACGTCGGTCTTGCAGTACAAAGACAATCTTTGTACTCATTGGCTTTGCTTAATGTTTTTGTTGCGGAGGAAGAAGGTGAGCCCCAAGGGCCTCACTTACGTGAGTTCTGCTGTAGCCGTGTCAGCGACGACTAGGTTTGGCGGTCGGTCGGATGCCTTGTGGGTTGAAGGCACACCGATTGGCTTTTTTATAGCCATCTTATGGCACTTTTGCTTCATTGCCTGTCTTGTGTATTTGTGTATCTCTTGGCCGGTCGGCCATTGTCTGTAATAACTTTACTTCTGTTACTTTCTGCTTAGTGTGATGTTTGGACTCTATGTTGGAATGGAGTTGATGCATAATTTTGTGGTGAGGTGTGTATCTTGCTCAGGAAGTATACATATCTCGAGGCTCAGCTTATTTGATTTGTGATGCTAGGACCAGGCGGTTGGTTAGGCATTGCAAGCCAAATAAATTGGGGTCCTCACAAAGTTGGTATCAGAGCCATTCTGACCGTAGTAACCCAAGCATAGTCGTCCTTAGGATATTTTGGAAAGACTTATTTTCAAAGTGTAAGAAAGGTTTGTGAAAACCTAGGCAGATCCTCAGATTTTACTCCTTACCTATCTTAGCTTTCTACTCTCACCTTACTCTAATTTGAGTTTTGAAACTTGGTTTCTCTCTTTCCTTTCAAAAGATAGTTACTTATCAGGTGGGATTAGTTTTGGGAGAACCATGAGGATTAGTCTAACTAAAACTTGTGGAAACATAAGGGTAAAATGTGTTGTAAATCTGCTAAGTCTCTAAATTTTGTCACCGCCTTGTGACTTGAAGTTTTGCGTTTAGTTCGTCTTTGTTTTGAAACTGTTTTGGTGATTTATCGATTTCTTGCTCTAAGTTTGGCACTAACCTATCTTAGCAAACAGGATGGCGGGAGGACGCGTGGCGATCAGCGGTGGTCATGATGAGGAGTTTCCCCTCCTCAGACCATGGTGAGGTTCTCGCTCGATCGGCGAAACCGCATGGACCAGACAGCGCATTTTGGAGGTTATTGCTAGGAATACCTCCACTCCTGCCGGTGGTGGCGGACACGGACTCGCGGGGACTTGCGAGTTCCTCCGTCACGCGACCGCCGACTTTCTCCGCTCGAGGACCCTCTCGATGCGGATGATTGGCTGCGCATGGTTGGCGGAAGCTCAACATAGCTCGATGTCGAGCGCAGGATAAGGCACTCTTCGCGTCCCACGGCCTTGAGGGCGCAGCACTCATGGTGGGAGAACTATCTAGCCATGCAGCCGCGGGCCATGTGTAGTCGCGTGGGAGGAGTTCAGTCGCCTTTCGTCGGGCCCACATCCCGATGGCCTGATGAAGTTGAAAAAGAAAGAATTCCTCGCGCTCAAGCAAGGGCGCAAGTCTGTGACGGAGTAATTGTACGAGTTTAATCACCTGGCTCGTTATGCTCCGGGGGAGGTGGCCTCCGATGAGGCTAAGCAGGAGAAGTTTATGGATGGCTTGTCCGAGGAGCTGCAGGACAAGCTATCTATTGTGGACTTCTCTGACTTTCAGGCCTTAGTAGATAAGGCCATTGTTGCGAGCATAAGGCAAAGGCGGGCGAGTCTCGCAGCGCAAATGGGAGGCACATCGGTCTACTCACGCCCGGCCTCGCTCGTCCTCGGTGGACCAAACGAGGGCCCGTTCTTTTGCTCCACCAAAGACCGAGGCCATCGGCACCAGCTCCTCGCCCACCGCAGGCGTGTTTTAGCCACGTGCGCTGCGATCCAGCCAGGTGGCCTCGCAATCCGGCGCCGAGGTCACTTGTTTTATTGCCACAACAAGGGCCACTACGCCAACGCTTGCCCTCAGAGTGTTGCCGCAGCCCCTCGTCCTAATGGAGGACGCGGACAGGGGAGTGGTCACCCACCTGACCAGAAGATCATCGAGAAGACCCAGGGCGTGAGCAGCGGTCGAGTCAACCATCTTTCAGCTGAGGAGGCTCAGGAGGCGCTAGATGTCGTGATGGGTACACTTCTTGTCAACTATCGTCCTGCTGCAGTATTATTTGATTCTGGAGCATCGCATTCTTTTATTTCAAGATCATTTGCTGCTGCTAGTGGTCTTCACTGTGTTCCTTTGAGGGTTCCTTTGCTCATTCGCACTCCGGGGTCGGAAATGAGAGCTGATTTACAATGTCGGGATGTTCCTATTAAAGTCAAAGGAGTGGGATTCTTGGCAAATCTCATCCTGCTCAACTCAGCGAGCCTGGATGTAATTCTTGGCATGGATTGGTTGTCCCAACACTTGGGACAGATCGATTGCGCCCAGAAGATGGTTTTCCTCACCAACCTTTCCGGCGAACAGGTTGGCTTTTCCCCGCAGCTGCAAGGGTCACACCTTTGTGCACTTGTGGCAAAGCCGGTTTTGAAGATTCAGGAGGTTCCCACCGTTTGTGATTTTGAGGATGTTTTTCCTGATGATTTACCTGGGATGCCTCCGGTTCGAGATCTGAGTTTGTCATCGAGTTCTTTGCATCGCCCCTATCTCGGCGCGTATCGGATGCCTCCCAATGAGCTAGAAGAATTGAAGAAGCAGCTTGGTGAGATCCAAGCAAAGGGTTTCATCCGTCCCAGTTCATCTCCTTGGGGCTGTCCGGTGATCTTTGTGAAGAAGAAGGACAAGACCTTGCGCATGTGTGTTGATTACCGTCCGCTCAATGAGGTGACGGTGAAGAACAAATATCCTTTGCCCCGCATTGATGATCTTTTCGACCAGTTGTCTGGAGCTCAGGTGTTCTCCAAGATTGACCTGAGATTGGGATATCATCAAGTCGGATCGTAGTGAAGATATTCAAGGCGGCTTTCACTACTCGTTACGGTCTTTACGAGTATACCGTCATGTCTTTCGGCTTAACCAATGCTCCAAAGATATTTCATGAACCTCATGAACTCGGTATTCATGGAATATTTGGATAAGTTCGTGGTGGTGTTCATTGACGATATTCTTATCTATTCCAAGACTGAAGCAGAGCATGCTGAGCATCTGAAGATTGTTTTGGGCAAATTGCGGGAGCACCGGCTATATCACGAAGTTCAAAGAAATGTGAGTTACGGTTGAAGGAAGTGGCATTCTTGGGCCATGTTCTTTCAGCTGGGGGCGTAGCTGTGGATCCCAGCAAGGTCAGCGACGTTCTATCTTGGGGTCAGCCCAAGTCAGTCACAGATGTACGGAGTTTTCTCGGTTTAGCGGGCTACTACCGCCGCTTTATCGAGAACTTCTCCAAAATCGCAAAGCCGATGACTGAATTGCTCAAGAAGGACAAGAAGTTTATGTGGTCCTCTGCTTGTGATGAGAGCTTTCAGGAGCTCAAACAGCGATTAACTTCAGCCCCAGTCCTTACTCTCCCTGATATCCACAAGAGCTTCGATATTTATTGCGATGCCTCTCGCCAGGGACTCGGCTGTGTTCTTATGCAGGAAGGCAAGGCAGTTGCTTATGCATCTAGGCAGTTGAGACCTCACGAGCTCAATTATCCCACCCATGATTTAGAGCTTCTTGCTTGTGGTTCATGCACTCAATATTTGGCGGCATTATCGATCGGTAACATCGTGAGGTGTATTCCGATCACAAGAGCTTGAAATACTTGTTCACCCAGCCAGATCTGAACCTCGGGCAGAGGAGATGGTTGGAATTGATCAAAGATTATGACATGGGTATTCAGTATCATCCTGGCAAGGCCAATGTGGTTGCCGATGCACTTAGCCGAAAGGTGTATTGCAATACTTTGATGATCCAAGAGCGACAACCGCACTTCTTGCGCAATTTCAGCGTCTCAACTTGGGTTTGGTTGAGCATGGTTCCCTTCTTTGCTTTGGTTGTGCAACCAACCTTGGTGGATCAAATCAAGCGAAGACGACAATCGATGTTGGGGTGGGTAAAATCAAGCGAACATCGGGAATGGATCACCAAGTGCTTCCGGAAGATGAGCATGGTGTTGTGTGGTTTGGGCAAGGCGTCTCGTGGTCCCAAAGGACCCGAGTTGCGGGACTTGATTCTCTATGAGGCCCATGATTCCCCCTTGTCTATTCATCCCGGGGCCACCAAAATGTATCAAGATCTGCGTCAGAGATTCTGGTGGACTCGCATGAAGCGCGAGATTTCGGAGTTCGTTGCGGATGCGGCGCTTGTTGTCGTGTCAAGACCGAGCATCGGCGTCGTGGGTCTTCTTCAGCCCTTGCCTATACCAGAGTGGAAGTGGGATTCTGTAGGTATGGATTTTATCACTGGTCTGCCCCGTACTCCTTCGGGGAAGGATGCTTTATGGGTTATCATTGATCGATTGACGAAGGTGGCCCACTTCCTTCCAGTGCGATCGAAGATTGATGTGAATCAGCTAGCGGATCTTTACATATCCCGCATTGTGAGCTTGCACGGCGTGCCACGAACGATTGTGTCAGATCGTGGCTCTCTGTTTACCTCTCGGTTTTGGCATAGTCTGCAGGAGGCCATGGGAACTCGTCTTACCTTCAGCTCAGCCTATCACCCTCAGACTGATGGTCAAACGGAGCGTGTCAACCAAGTGCTTGAAGATATGCTCCGTGCTTGTGTTCTCTCCTATGGGAAGAATTGGGAGAAGTGTCTACCGCTTGCCGAGTTCTCCTACAACAACAGCTTCCAGGCTAGTCTCGGTATGGCACCATTTGAGGCCTTGTATGGGAGGCGATGCAGAACCCCATTGAACTGGTCGAGAGGGGGAGAGCGAGTTCTTTGCCCGATTCCATCAATGAGGCCGAAAGTCAAGTGCGATTGATTCGTGAGCACTTGCGCGTAGCTCATCGAGCGGAAGAGCTATGCGGTCGGCGTCGCCGTGAGTGAGTTTCGGCCCAATGACTTTGTGTATCTCAAAGTCTCACCTCTGAAGGACATCGTCGTTTGATGTCAAGAACAAGCGGCTCCTCGATATGTCGGGCGTGTCGCATCATCAAGAAAGTGGGAGCTGTTGCATACAAGTTAGAATTGCCAGCTACACTCGAAGGAGTGCATGATGTTTTCCATGTATCGCAATTGAAGAAGTGCCTCCGTGTTCCAGTTGAGGAAACACCATTGGAAAATATCGACGTACAAGAAGATCTGTCTTATCGTGAGCGCCCCGTTCGCATCCTCGAAGAAGCTGAACGAAGAACAAGGAACCGTGTGATCAAGTTTCTTAGAGTTCAGTGGTCGAGTCACTCCGAGGACGAAGCCACTTGGGAGCGGGAAGATCGTCTCCGAGCAGACTACCCATCCTTCTTCTCCCAGTGATCAGAATCTCGGGCGAGATTCCTGTAAGGGGGGAGATTTGTAACAACCCTAACTTAGGGTTTGTATTTCAAATGTAAAATTTTGAGGAGAAATAAAAACTTTTGTTGTCTCATCAAATCATTTGGAAGTTTTCCAAATTTTCCCTAGCAATTTCCATTTTCTAGAATTAAATTCATGTGAATGGGAATTGTTGTCAGCAAATTCTTAGCTTTCAAACTTGTGATCATCCTCTGAAATTATTTTTCCTATCATCTTGACCATCCTAGCTACCTCTCTGAAAAATTTCACAATTTTTAGGCTTTGTTTGCTATTTCAAAAGAGCAAGTCAAACTATTCCAAATTCTGGTCAAACCCTTAGGCAGCAGCTTGTGAATTTTCTTGGGAGAAATCTAGTATATGAAAATTCATGGAAAAATTACACAATGTTTTTCTCTGTTCCAGTAAGCTTCCATAAAAATTTCGGAATTTTTGGAGCTCAGGAGCTACCCCTAAAAATTCCCCAATCCTCTCAGCCTTTTAAATCAAATTAAAAACACTGTTCCTCGGGCCCAACTCAACTCCGACTCGAGTCCGACCGCGCCACTTGGTTCAGCCGCACCGCCTAGCTGCACCGCGCGCGCCCGATCGTTGCCAACCGTCCGATGCAAATCCAACGGTCCACATTGCTTGTCTCGTTGACCTGTCCGAATGCATACACTGATCTCGGCCGTCCATTCTAGATCGAACGGTCGACATCTTCTTGATCGAGTCAGACCAAATCGTTGAACCATACTTGGTCCGACTCGCGCCGCTTAGTTACCGTCGGTGACATGTGGGTCCCTCCTGTCAGGTTCTTCCTCGCCGACTCCGCTGCCTACCGGAGCTCGCTGGCCATCGCGCATGTGTGCCACGCAGCTCGTCGCTGCCACGCCGGGGACGCGTGTGTCGCCTCCGAGGATCGCTCGAGTCCATCTACCTCTAGGTCGTCCATTCCTCCTCGCAGCCAATCTTACGCCTTCTCCGCCCATTTCTTAGCTTCGGTCGGAGAAGAAACCGAGGGCGGCACCACCACCTCACTGCCATTCGAGGAACAGCGACCCCGCCGTCGTGTTCCTCTTGCCTCGCCGCACCCATTTTTCCTGATCCGAGCTCGGTTCATCCACAGAGTCGTTGGGGGCAGTTCATCGTCTCCGCCTCCGACAACTTCGGCCCCAAGGTCGTTCGGGTGTTCTGGTGAGTCTTAAGCCTCAGCGCTCGGTCCCTCGTGATCGCATTTCCTCACTGAGTCTAGCGGTGGGTTTGTTTTCGTCTTTTGTGCATCGTTGAGGGTGCGCGGCCGATTCTTCTCCAAACTCGGTATTCCGCCGCCGCGTTGATTCCGGCCGCCTCAGACCTCCTTCGTCGGCATTATCTGGGGCGTATCCTTCCTGGAGCTGAGGCGATCCCGTGGCGCACCTTCCGAGTCTTCCGGCCCGTAGCATCTTCTCCGCGAGCCGTGTCTTCTTCTTCGCCTCAGTTCGCGCCCGCTCGCGCCGCATCCTCGAGTCTCGCGTCGCCGTCATCGAAGTTCGCGAGGTCGTGGCGAACCCGGAGGTATAACCTCTTGTCCTAAGACCCTCGGTCCGCTAGATCCACTGCGGCGGCGCGCCATCGTCCTCGTGGATGTCGGTAGTCGCCGCGCGTGCCAAGGTCTAACCTAAATCATTAGCTTTAAGTATCTCTTTAGCTGTTTGTATGTCGTGTGGGCCCATGAAGATTATTTGTGTTTAAGTTTAAATCTGGCGGTTATTTTAGTCCTCTGAGTCTATGTCCTGTGGGCCCATATTCTGGTTAAGTGGTGGTGTAATCTTCAGTGTTGCGTTTTCTCTGTTTGGAAGCGTATTTCCCTGTACGTTTAGTTTAGGTTTACGTTTTGATAAGCCGAAGGCGTATTCTCGGTGTACGTTTTCGACGTCACCTTAAGCCGTGGCGAGTCGAGTGACTCGATCGGCCCTCGCGCGGCCCGCGTATCGATGGTATGGTGGCTAGCTCGTTGTCGGTGAAAAAGGTTTTCATGCTTTTGTAATTACAAATGCTTTTCCTTTGTGCTGTTAATTCAATTAAACTTAGAAAATTCATAACTAATTCAATTTTTCTCCAAATCACTTGAAACCAGTTCTGTTAATTTTCATTTTAAATGTAATATTTACCAGAATTAGTTTCAACCATGTCTCTGTTAGCTAAAATATGGTTATTGATTTAAATGGTGTATATTGTAATTTCCAAATTAGAAAATGCATATCTTTTTCAATAATTGTCCAAATCCAGTGAAACCAATTTTGTAAATTGTCATTTTAGTGTACTAATGATCAGAATAGGTTTTGGGTAGGTTTCTGTTATTAAAATTTTGCTAAGTATTTAACTAGTGCTTTAACGTGTATGTTAGCTTAGGAAATTGCTAGAAAATTCATCACCACTTCAAATAATTATTTCCCTGTTTCTAAAAATGTGTTAGATCATGTTAAGGCTGTTGTGTAAAGCTTGGAATGTTTTGATGTTGTGTATGCTTGAGTTTTGTCGGTGTTATTCGTTCTTATTCGCTGTTATTTGTTCAATCGGTAGGCTTCGACATTTGCGGTAACCACGAGGCGATCCTCTGCAATGAGTTGAGCATTACGAGCAACAATGACCAGGCAAGCAGTTTGATCATGTTTATCCCAGTATTTTAAAGTCTAATATTTTGTTTCAACTGTATGTATGCATCGCTTAATTTGTGTTAAATTGGTTAGTTAATCCTTTAGATGCATAATCTGTAGGCAAATGATTATCCTCTACTACACGAGCCTAGATTATTTGTTGTGATTAGAGATCATTGGATGATCTCTTGTCACTTAGTAGATACGATTTCACTTGCTTAGACATGCTTAGTATCGGTAGAAATGGGCGTTATCGACTTAGTCGGTAACCTTGATCACACAAAATTTACTATAACTTTATGTTTCATTTACTGCTATGTTTAATTGCAAAATTAAAAATGAAAACAAAATGATTTAGACTTGGGCACAATGGTAAGACTGGTGTGATCTGTTGGGTGTGACCGAAAGGTGCCCGAGTCGATTAAGGACCGAGTTACTTGCGCCACCGTCTTGAGCATTTTGCGTGCTAACCACACTAGAGTATATGGGACCTCTCTTGACCTAGTACTTTGGCGTGTATTGACTCAGGTCGCGGGAGGATGGAGGTGGGAGCATGGTAGTTGTCCAAGAGCTTTATCCGAGTGGGTAGTTGTCTTTTCGGCTTTACCATGTAAGCGTATGGATTTCTATCCATACGAGCGGCTCGTAGTTAATACACAATATTGGAAAAAGTCTCGTAGGACTTAGTCAGTGCTGGCATACCTTGGAAGTGTGCTTGGCTTAAAGGCGATCAAGTGTGGGTACATTGGTACACCCTGCGAGGTTAAAACTATTCGAATAGCCTCGTCCTAGGTTATGGACACGCTGGATCGCCCCAAGAACTAGACTACAACATTTAAATTAAAACTTGATGGGTGGTACGAATCTGGGGATTCGTGCTATGTTGTGGTGACTATTGGGATAGTCACTTCTAGGTGGTTACTTGTATCTACCTTTATTTCGCAGTTATTTCAACGGTAAAAATGAATTGCAAACTTGCCTTCAAACTGTATTACATTATTGCAAATAAAGTTGGCTTTATGCAAATGAAACATATGGCCTCCACAAATAAGCCGCATGTAGCATATGAACAGGTCTGCTAGTTCACACGTCAGTCTTGCGAGTACAAAGACAATCTTTGTACTCATTGGCTTTGCTTAATGTTTTTGTTGCAGAGGAAGAAGGTGAGCCCCAAGGGCCTCACTTCTGTGAGTTCTGCTGCCGCTTCGTGTGCGACGACTAGGTTTGGCGGTCCGGTCAGATGCCTTGTGGGTTGAAGGCACACTGATTGGCTTTTTTATAGCCATCTTATGGCACTTTTGCTTCCGCTGTCTGTCTTGTGTATTTGTGTATCTCTTGGCCGATCGGCCATTGTCTGTAATAACTTTACTGCTGTTACTTTTTGCTTAGTGTGATGTTTGGACTCTATGTTGGAATGGAGTTGATGCATAATTTTGTGGTGAGGTGTGTATACTGCTTTCTGGGAAGTATACATATCTCGAGGCTCAGCTTATTTGATTTGTGATGCTAGGACCAGGCGGTTGGTTAAGCATTGCAAGCCAAATAAATTGGGGTCCTCACAATCCAGCTTTGCCTGTACCCCAACGACGGCCATGGCGTTGGTCATCGCTCGGCTCGGCTACCTCCACTTCCCAGTTGAGAAGGTGGTGGCCATGGAGTCCTCTCAACACCTTGCATCAGCAGCGGCCAGAGGATCACAACGCCTTTCCTTGGTAATTCCTTGAACACCCAGACGGCGGTGATGGCAACGACAGATGGAGCAGCCTCCAAGTTCTCCATGACCAGGGGTGCTAGCGACAATGGAACCCTCTGCACAGTCCAAACCTCCTTGTGGTCGTGCGTCTCGTCATCAGAGCAGGCGACAGCCCCGTGGAGCGCGACGATGGCAGATGATGTTGGTGTGGAGGCCGAGGGAAGTGCTGCAAATGTGGGAATGAGCATCGATGTGGCCTCCAACAGCAGCAAGGTGGACATGGCACCGATGGGCGGTGATGGTGGGGAAGGTGCGTCGGCGTCATGGGTGGGGCACGGTGTCAAACACCTGGTGAGCATCGTGATAGTGCAGCCGATGGAGGTGGACATGGCTACGTCGAGAGCTGCGTTGCCGATGGGGAATGATGATGAGGCCGCGGGAGGTGCTGCAACCTTGGGGTGAGCGAATATGTGCCCTCCGACAGTGGCGATGAGGACACGGCTCCGGTGGCCGGGGGCGCTGGGGTCAGCACGTTGACATCGTGGTTGGAGCACGATGTCGAACAGGCGGAGGGCATCGTAGTGGTGAGTTTGGTGGAGTCGATGGTGACGGCAGAAATGGGGGTCGAGTCGGTGGTGAGTGGCGCAACCGGCTTGGTCTCCGTCTTAACCTCCGGACGGACAGGCTTCATCTCCCCCACCAAGGCCTGGTTGGCCTCGCACTGGATTTGCAACTGCTTGATCAACTCGCCTCGCTCTCGGATCGCCTGGGTCAGCTTCTCGAGTTGTTGCTCCATCTCGATTGCTGTGTGCTGAATTGATAGCTTGCACGCTGTGGATTAGAATGGCTCTAATACCAATTGTCACAATCCCGATGGATGAACAAGAATGAAGATAAACTCTCTCCAAAAGTCAGATGATATATTGCCAATAGCACTCAGTTTACAAGTAGTTTGGAGATACAATAGGGGAATTAGAAGTAGGAACTAGCAAGGGGAGAGGAAGTACAAAAATCAAGACCAGAGAGGTAGAGAACTGAGACTGGGAGAAGATATTGAGTTTGGGGAAGAAGATCAGTAGGCAGTGGCGTAGCCAGCCTATTCCTGTGGGGTCAATTGACCCCACAGGTTTTTGCAAAAAAGTTTAGTTAGTACTAATATTTATATATAAGTCTATAAAAATCTAAAGATTTTATAATAGTTAACCCCACAGGTTTTGAGACCTGACTACGCCACTAGTGATGCGTATACGATACAACCACCAACTGTAGTTAGTACTAGTATTTATATATAAGTTTAAAGATTTTATAATAGTTGACCCCATAGGTTTCGAGATCTGACTACGCCACTGTCAGTAGGAGGAAGATAGAGCCGTGGCTAAGCCTGAAGTGTTCGTTCCCTTTTTCAGTTGATGTCCCTGCCCTTTGTAGTCTCAGCTGAATTCCTCTCTTGCCTCCTGGGCCACGGCCCAACAACCGAAGCCCATCTTCAAGTTAGGCCGGTCCATGACATTTGTCACAATCCCGATGGATGAACAAGAATGAAGACAAACTCTCTCTCCAAAAGTTAGACGCTATATTGCCAATAGCACTCAGTTTACAAGTAGTTTGGAGATGCAATAGGGGAATTAGAAGTAGGAACTAGCAACGGGAGAGGAAGTACAGAAATCAAGACCAGAGAGGTGGAGAACTGAGACTGGGAGAAGAGATTGACTTTGGGGATGAAGAGCAGTAGGAGGAAGATAGAGCCGTGGCTAAGCCTGAAGTGTTTGTTCCCTTCTTCAGTTGATGTCCCTGCCCTTTGTAGTCTCAGCTGAATTCCTCTCTTGCCTCCTGGGCGACATCCCAACAACCAAAGCCCATCTTCAAGTTAGGCCGGTCCATGACATTCCTCCCTCCTTGAAATTCGGCTTTCCCCCAAGCCGATACACAATCACCACCATGCTTCTGCTGCAGTCGCATTGGAGGGTTCCTCATGGCTTGTACTTGCTGCCACACGTCATCTACCAGCTGCAGCTTCCTCAATCTCATCTTCATCAGCTTCTGGCTTACCGAAGGCAATTTTGTCCTTGACACTACCAGAAAATATTGTTGGCTCCTGACTAACAAGAGCTATAAATCCTCGATACCAAATAATATTCATCTCCCTCACATCCATACCATCAACCCTTGCATCCCCTCTATCAACATCATAGAACCTCTGGATCAAACCTATGAGAGTAGATTTACCACAGCCACTTCTCCCAACCAGGCCAATACTTGTTCCTGCTTTCACGTCCAGGCTAAAATCCTGCAGGATAAGGCATTGTGGTCTTGTTGGATATGCAAAGTCTACCTTTTTGAACTCTATTCTTCCTTGTATTTTCTTCTTCTGACTGTCCTTTTCCACCTGTGAATTTTGTGGAGAGATAGATTTCCTATCAAGCACCTCGAACACCGAAGCAACAGCATTTGCTCCCTTTGCCAGGTCGGATGTCATGCAGCTTGCATCAGGGATCAGCTTTCCTGTGCTCACCAGGACGAAAAAAAGTTTTGAAGACATCACTCGTTGAGATCTCCCCAGACTGTACCAACTTCCCACCATACCATAAGTCCAGTGCCCAAGATAAGAATGAGAGGCAAGGTGACAACCCTGTGGTGATCCCTATTACCCACGACTTCTTCTTTGCTTTCCTCAATGGTTTCTCTTGTGTATGCTCAAAGAGCTTAAGAACCTTCGATGAGCAACCAAAGGAGGTCATCATCCTGTGGTTGTAAACAACTTCTATGGCAATCTGAGTTCTTTGATGCTGAGCCTTTGCCAGGTCCCTTGACACATTTGAGAGAACTATCTTTTTGGCATAGTAGCATATCATCGTAGATGGCTGTACAACAATCATAACAAGAGCAAGTTTCCAAGCTACTACGAGGCCCATTGTCACCGCAATTATAATTCCAAAAGTTGTTTGAAGCAGTAGGGAGATTCTGTCTGCAACAAGGGTTTTGACAAGAGAAGCCTCATTGCTTAGCCGAGAGCGCGGTGCACCACTTGAATTAGTTTCTTCATCAAACCATGCTGCCTCGAAGGTTAAGATCTTTTCAAGTACTTGGACCCGGATGCGCTTAACTAGATGCTCCCCCATGTACGCAAAATTGTAGTGTTGCAATAGATTAACAACAATGGATATCACAGACAATGAGCAGAAGATCAAGGCATAGCGGCTGATAATTGCATTCATCTCATTGTGGTCCTACACAAAGAATGCAGCAATCATTCCTCCGATGGTTATAGCATAGATTGGTTGCAAGGAAACATATACCAATGCAGAGAGGCTGCCTATGACTGCTTGTCTCCACTCAGGTGCATTCATTGCAAGAAGCCTGGAGAAAGACGGTGCAGGGGAAGAAACAGAGGAATCAGTTTCCTTTGAAACACTTGGTATCGATGGCATTGGACTTGCTCTAGACATACCGAGATAGCCGGTGCGGTCCTTGCCACTGAAGAGGCCCTAAATTGGTCACTTTCTTGATCAATGTAGCTCACCATCTTCTGCAATTTCACAAGTCGTGAATATGGGCCACCCTTGTTGATTAGTTCATCGTGTGTGCCAATTTTAGCTATGGTACTCCCATCAACTACTGCAATCTAATCAGCATTCTTCACGGTGGAAAGCTTATGAGCTACTACCAGTGTTGTTCTTCCCATAGATGCTTGATCAAGTGCATGTTGCACCAGCTTCTCTGATTCTGAGTCAAGTGCGCTTGTGGCTTCATCGAACAAAAGTATAGCAGGGTTCTTGATGACCGTCCTTGCAATGGCAATACACTGCTTCTGGAGTTGGTCTTGGACTAACAATTTTGCAGTCCGTCCACCAAAGACGAACTTAGCATCAGAAGTCCACTGGATCCCAATGCCATCTGTGTAATCATCAGCTCCGCCACAATCCAAGCTAATGAAACTGTTACAATCCCCTTGACTGGGAGACCCGCTTGAAAGGGAACTGGAGGTCCCATCCATTTGCGACTCGATAAAATTTTGGATGGACTTGAAGTCTTCATAATCAAGAGAAAATCCCTGACAAAGTTGACTAGCTCCGCAATATTCCATTTTCCTAGCCGGCTCAAGTGCTTCCAATATGACCCGATGCGCAAGTGAATTTAGTATATCCATTTCGGCATTATGGAACATCATCAGCCATGACTGGACTCTAGCCTGTTTGTGGAACAGCTTAAGCACCGTTTCCGATTCCTGAGGTGGTGGCCATGGGGGCTTCGGCTGCAAGCCCATGATGCAGGTCGCAGACCCCACAATGATGAGGTTAGTGACGCTAATGACACCGGCAACCAGTCGAGGGCATTCCCTCAAGTAGTTGGTGGACGCCACGGTACCGATGCCGGCGGCTGTGTCGCGGTGGTCTGTGTCGACGGTGTTGGCGATGAAGGTGTTGCCGATCTCAAGGGTGGCGATGGTCGAGGACGAAGTCGGCGGAACAGCCGTATCGCGGACGGATGTCGGCGCACCGATGCTGCAGTCGGGACAATTCGTCGAATACCTGATGGGCATCAGTGTGTCTTGTTTGATGGTGGAGAACAGCTTCAGCGAGGGAGCCGACGAGTGCTCCGCGAGTGCTGGAGCGACTGTAGGCACTCCGGGTCGAACTTGGCCACGACTTGAAGGTCGCCGGCGTTGGTGTCGGGGCCCGATGTCGAGCACTTGGTGGGTGACTCGGGGGGGGCAAGGGCAGCTTCTGCACGAGGAGCCGCTGCCGCCACGGCGTGGTCTACCGCGGTGACAAGGGTGGCCGTCGGTGCGGGCACGGGCAGTGGCCAGGCATGAGCGATTGCTCCTGGCGGCTGGACGACGGCCTTCAAGCCGACCGCAAGCTCTTTCATGCTCTCTGTCAAATCTTCAATCTCCAATGTTTGTTTCTTCACGACGGCGATTAACTGGTTCAACATCTCCTTGCACCTTACTTCGCTCTCCTTCTCAGCGTCGGTCATGGCCACCTCAGAGCTCAGCATCCTCAGGATCGAATGCTCTGATACCAATTGTCACGATCCCAACCGGAAGAACGCAAACAAAGACAAACCAAAAGCTTCAGCACCCAAATCAAACACCAGCTTCAAAGTATTTGGAGATACAAATTGGGAATAATAAGAACTAAACTAGGAGAAGCAATTTGGGGGCTGAGAATTTAGAGAAATGGATTGGGGAAGAGCAGCAGTGGGGATTGGGAATAGAGCAGTCGGGAGGAGGAAAAAGAGAGAAAGCCGAGGCTGTTGGTTCTGAAGGTTCTTCAATGCTTTCTTCAGTTGAGGTCTCTGCCCTTTGTAGTCCCGACTTGCCTCCTGGCCCACAGCCTAACGAGCGAAGCCTATTCCAAGTCAGGCCGGTCCGTGACAAACAGCAGCGCCTCCTATGTCTCTGGTTCCTTCATGTGAAACGAACAGCGTATGGGAAAATAGCACCCCGCCTGATCTTCCTTGCTACTGGAGAGAGAGAAGCCAAAACAAAACGAAACACACAGAGAACGCAATCGATTTCTTCTCGGGAGCTTCTGCTCCTCTTTTTGTCTTTTGTATTTCTTCTCATCTCAACTAACTATTTTTCTTACACGGTTACAAGCCTTATAAAAGCTGAGTTCATAGACTCATATACGGACTCAACAACCTACTCGGTTACTACATTCTTCCTCTACCCAGATTCAAGTTAACAAACAAGATTAATTCTATCACAATTGGCTGTGTTGTACTGACTATACGTCTTTTGTGCTCCGTCTTTAATTTCACGAATAATTCTTAAGGAAACATGCACATCTTGAGGGCAACTAATGATTTCTGCGGACTTATCATTAGATATTCATATCGTCAGTGTATATCATACTGTAGTTTTATATATTGCTATATTGCTTTGCAGCATACAAAAGGATCCCGCAGAGCGGATGTCTGCTTCAGAACTCTTGGTCAGCATTTCCTTTTACTTACTAGTTTTTGTAGTGAATCTAACTGTGATTACATTGTATTGACTACATTGTGCTGAATTGACATTCATGCTATTGCAGAATCATCCTTTCATCAAGAAGCTCCAGGATAAGGATTTAGACCTGCGTATTCTTGTCGAGAGCCTTGAGCCTCCAATGAATGTACCCGAGTAGCTTGTCATCAGGAGGGATGAGGCTTTGCAGTGTTTCCAGGGTCGCCCTCTTGATAGAATGATAGCAGCGCATATTTGCCCTGAACCACAGCATCTTCCCTATTTGCGATTATGTATGTTGTTCAAAATTTCCATGACTCACATTAATGTATGACTTAAAGCCCTTTTGTTGCGTTTCTTCATATGATCCTGTGACTAGTTGAGCATGAGAATAGGGGGAATCATGATGTTGCCTTCGAATTCTTGCAGGTTGCCTTATTGTAGTTCTTGTTGCGAGTACAGAGTAAATGGGCCTGGTGTCCTTATGACTTTTTTTTTGACGAGTTGTCCTTATGACTTCCATATTATTGGCTCTAGTTTAGGACTCTGAAGAATGAAGAGTAAAATATGACTTGCTAGTGATGTGCTATGTGAAGAATAGCACCGTCTTTTACTGCAATTGCAAGCAAAGAGCACTATTTCACATAAAAACGCTGCGGAAATTAAAATTTTAAGCTAAAAACACTATTGAATATAAAACTTTACAGCTGGCACGACTGAAATTTCAACTTCAGAACTTCGAGATCAAATAACATTTGGAGTACAATCCCATGCGCGATCCTTGTAAAAAGAAAGTTCCATTATTCACTGAAGCAACAAAAGAACAACGTCACAAAAGTCCAGACATCAATGACTACCATCTCCTCTTCCATCAATGACTACCCATTTCCTCTTCCTGACTGTGACGATGCAGCTACGTACGCTCACGAATCCAGGTCATAGAGCCCATCGATGGCGTCGGCTCGCTCGAGGTAGTACATCTTCACCTCGTCGCACTTGAACTTGCGCCTCCCCTTGGACGACGACGACGACCCGGCCTTGCCGCTGAGCTCCCTGTAGGCCCGGCCGCCGGTGGACTTGGAGTGGTTGGTGGGCTTCCGCGGCGCCCTGACGAACCCGCCGTTGGCCGTCGGCCCCGCCACGGCATGCACCGCGCGGCGCTTGCCCTCCGGGTCGACCAGGTCGCGGTCGTAGGCGCGCACCCACCCGTGCTGCCGTCCCTCGCGACGCATCGTTGCTCGTTCCTTGATTTGCTTTTGGTTTGGGCGGTGACAAGGGAGGCGACACCGGTGGCATACTTGTAGGCAGGGAGTTGCAGCGTTCGGCGAGTACGGTTCCTTGGCGGCCACGGGTTCGTCTTGCAGTCGGCTACTTGGAGTCCAAGTCTCTGACGGTTTCACCTGAGCCGGAGCCTGAAGAGCACTACGATGTTCTAAAAACAAGTGCTAACGCAAGTGCCCGCGGCTATATTTTAGGCCTGTTGAATTGAACTCCTGGGCCAGGCCTCAGTCGCGGTTGTCAGGCCTGAGCCAGCCCTACCCTGAACTCTTCAGGCAAGCTTAGCTGGACAGAAGAGGACCGAGCAAGCGCTCGGTTGGCTTGTGTCGCCGGAGTGCATGCAGCCGATCCTTGCAGCCGGTCTAGGATCGATCCAGGTTGTCTCATTTTTCAGATGTTTATTCATTTAAGAATAGTACATACATACGTGTCTAGATTAGGCGTGTGTATGGACATGAGTCGTCCGTCCGTCGTGTCTAGATTAGGTGTGTGTTAAAATACATCCGTGTGTGGGTATGAGTCGTCCGTCCGTTGTATACTCTAAAAAAAGTTGGACAGAAAGAAACTCATCCGTGCTTTTTATTTTGCCTCTTTGTTAATGATTTTGGAACATTCCCAGAGCCAAGAAGTTAAAATCCCCCGGGAGACGAGATGCTAGAGTATGGATCTTGGGAGCTCATATATTTTGCCTTTTAGGAATGAACAATAGAAAAAAGGAATCCGGGAAGATAGAAACAAGAAAAAGGATTAAATGCGTTGGCTTGCGCACGCGGCTCGTTGGGCACAGTATTTCCGATGGATCTCTCCATCGAGAAACAGGGGCAGGTAACTGGGAACAATCCTACCAGATAGCCGCGGACACATGGTCATGACTTTTGTTGTTTGTGTTTGTATGTCGACGTTTGAGTGATCCAGATACTATCTGCAGTTTCAGGTCGTGTGTTATTTAGTTTATCCTTGGATTTCGTCGTGGATTCAACGATTTAATTTCCACAAGTTAATGTGTACACTGAATTGATGTCTTTGATCGCTTGTGCTCTTTTAGGGCGGTGAGCGGTACATTCAAGGATGGTGAACTGCGACTCAATCAAAGAGGCTTGCGGCTTTATCTCCGAGGAAAATGGGGATGATGTGAGCTCCTGGTGCAGTAATGACTACTTTTGTTGTTTGTTGATCTGTCCAATTGTGTTTTTGCGGTATTGCTTTTCGTATGGTGACATCTAATTTCGTATGGGTGCAACTAGGAGCCGGACGTCCGATTTGAGGCTAGAAATCGGACGCCCGGTTCTACCGCGCTGCATTGCTCCGCTTCCAGTCTCGTGCGCGCAGTTTGCTTTGCAGCCTTTCCCTGCAGTAATCCGTCCCACACAAAAGCTTTTCAGAAAAAGGATAGTACCAGGTTACTGTAAGCATTAGTCACCCACCCTTAATAAGCTATTACAAGACCCGTGCCTAAAAGGAACCAATGCTGCAACGTACCAGAGTGTGCAAAATCACATGAATTCCGCTCAATTCCGGACGGATTTCCATAGGACAATGGTTATAACGTCCTAGGACAGTT
Organism: Ampelocalamus luodianensis; assembly: GCA_036346255.1. NCBI lineage: Eukaryota > Viridiplantae > Streptophyta > Magnoliopsida > Poales > Poaceae > Ampelocalamus > Ampelocalamus luodianensis. The sequence goes on along the minus strand of CM070617.1, from coordinate 56,862,710 downwards.
ATAACATCACAAATCAAAAACAAAGCATCTGAAAAAAAAGCGTTGAACACAATTACAACATCGTCGTGAACAGTATGCAACATTTTTTTCTACAGATGCAACACTTTTTTTTCTACAGATGCAACATTTTTTCTACATATGCAACACTTGCAATATCCCCGGACAACAGTTGCAACATCCTAGGACAACGGTTGCAACATCAGAAATCAAAAAACAAAGCATCTGAAAAAAAACGCTTTGAAAAAAATTGCAACATCGCCGTGAACAGTATGCAACATTTTATTTCTACAGATACAAATTGGACGCCTGGGTTTTGCCGCGTTGGTTTGATCGAGTGAAATCATTCATCGTTAGTTCGTTACTTGGTTTGAAAACAATGTCAACTCACAAGAGAAGCAGAATACTATGGAATACTAGTACTACTAGTAGTTGAACAAGACATTTTTAAATTATTTTCTTTGGGTGGAGATGACGATGATAAGGGGAGATAAGATGCACGAAGCAACGCTCACCACGCAAAAAAGGGGGGCAGAAGTACGCCGCTGCATGCAACATCCCCCGGACACGGTTGCAACATCCTAGGACAATGGTTGCAACATCCCCCGGACACGGTTACAACATCCTCGAACAACGGTTGCAACATCCTAGGACAATGGTTGCAACATCGTTGGACAATAGTTGTAACATCTCGGACAACAGTTGCAACATCTCGAAATAAAGGTTGCAACATCCTCTGGACACGATTGCAACATCTTAGGACAACAGTTACAACATCTCCCGGACACAGTTGCAACATCTTAGAACAATGGTTGCAACATTCCCGGACAACGGTTGCAACATCTCCGGACAACGGTTGCAACATTCTAGGACAATGGTTGCAAATCCCCGGGCACGGTTGCAACATCCTAGGACAATAGTTGCAGCATCTCCGGACAACGGTTGCAAAATCAACGAACAATTGTTGCAACATCACAAATCAAAACAAAAACATATGGAGAGAAAAAACACGTTGAAAAATTTGCAACATCGTCGTAAACAGTATGCAACATTTTTTTTCTACTGATGCAACTTTTTTTCTACATGTGCAATATTTTTTTTCTACATATGCAACATTCTAAAGAACAATATGTAACATTATTTTCAACAGACCGCAACATTGTTTCAACAGATCGTGACATCACAACAATTCATCATTTTTGCATAGTCACTCGGAACAAATGGCTCGAGACAAATTCGTTACAGAGTAATCAATCAGGAAGGCAGAGGACTAGCGCTGGGACGTCGCAACAACTTGAAACTTGGGACTAGGTGTCGGTGGGCCATGCATGAATGGCGATCAGCCATTCAGCTAGCTTCCTGCTGGTGCTGCTGCATCATGCATGTACGTATGTATACGTCCACGTCTGTTTCTCCAGATGGTCGTTGATGTAGTAGATGTTGCTGCAAGCACGCATGTACGTATATCGGACTAGCGTACGGACGGAAGGCTTATATCGGACGTACGGGTCTAATCTTTTCCCATTTCGTATAGAAGCACATGTACACATTCAATTGCAAACCTTATCCAATGTTTTCTCCATTCCCCTTGGTTCATTGAATGCAATAGACCTTTTGAATGCATATTATCCGTGCCACTCACAAACCTTGCTGCTTTATGGGCTGCAATGGTGCAGATAGGGCTGAAAAAATAGCTCGAGGCCCGTGGCTCGACTCAGGCTCGGCTCAGCTCGGGCTCGGCTCGTGAATTTTCGAGCCGAGCCGAGCCTACTTTTTGGCTCGATGAGAATTCGAGCCGAGCTCGAGCCACTCGCGAGCCAAACGAGCCAAAACGAGCTGCTCAGGCCGGCCTTATCCCCTTGACCCTTCCTCCCTTTTCCATTCGGCCTCCTCCCCATCCCCATCCCCCCATCCCCATCCCCTGGCTTCCCCACTCCCCCAGTCCCCCACAAACTCTCGTCGCCGCCTCCTCCCGCGCCAACCGGCCCAGCCCCCTCCCCCCCCCACGCTCCGCCGCCTCTCCTCGTCCCCACGCGCCACTGCCGCCTCTCCTCCTACCCCCACGCCGACCGGCCTAGCCCCCTCCTCCCCCCCACGCTTCGCCGCCGCTCTCCTCCCCACGCGCCGTTGCCGCCTCTCCTCCTCCCCCCGCGCCGACCGGCTTGGCCCCCTCCTCCCCCCACGCTCCACCGCCTCTCCTCCTCCCCACGCGCCGCCTCTCCTCCTCCCCCCGCGGCCTCCTCCCCCATCTTCCTCCCCCAGCTGTGCCCCTCTTCCTCCCCAGCCGCGGACCACCTCCTCCCTCCTCCCCCGCGCTCGCGGAGGATCCAGATCTGGATCCAGAGAGGTGCTTGCTTGCTTCTTCGCAGCTTCAGGGTGGGAGCCATGGCAACGCTGCTATTCTTCTCGATGGTGCAGGCCGAGGTGGTGACCCTCTACTCCGCTCCCGGTGCCGGCGACGACGTCGATGCAGTCTTCGCTAAGTGGGAGGGCGCGGCGGTGGTCGGTGGAGGCCCTCCTGCTGCTCTGTGACTGTGCTGTGATTGTGAATCTCTAATGTAAATTATGTGTGTGATGCACTGATGCTTGCTAGTTGTTTGTCTAATTTTATGCTTTTGTTAGAGCAATTTTGATTCATGATTGAGAACCAGGAGGAGCATCGATGCGTGAACGCGATTGTGAGAACTGGGAGGCTCGCGAACCCGTTCGAGCCGGCTCGAGCTCAATTTCGAGCCGAGCCGAGCCTTCCTCCCAACTCGTTATCGAAACGAGCCGAGCCTACTGTAGAAACGAGCCTGGGCGAGCTCGGCTCGAGCCGGCTCGGCTCGTTTCCAGCCCTAGGTGCAGAGAAAACCTTGCGTTTCAAACTTGATACAGGTTTTATCCATAGACGTAGCATACGTGCACATTTCTCAATTTTCGTTGCATGTTTATCTCTCAATTTAAACTATATATACTTATGATTCTAGCAACCTTTGCATGTAATAAAACTCACAACATGTTACCTTTCAACACGCATAACAAGATAAAGGTATAAAGGATAAATATTCACACAACTTGGAACCTTGCGCCCAAGAACGGTCGGGGCCATGCACCCGAGAGCATCAAGAACCACGGGCCTGGAAACATTGATCAACAACAAAACTGAATAAATAAGTCATTACTAAATCGCTCAATTTCCAATTATTAAGATAATGAAATCAATGTCTACTACTCAACTCTAGATGAAAGCATCAAGTCTCTAGGTTTAAATGTAGCAACTAAATGGTGATAACTTTATGATTGGTAGCATGTGATGCACATGTGCTACTCTCATCCTATACATGTCGCCTTCATTGATCACCTAAAAGCAACAAGAAAGTAAGAGTGAGTCCAAGACTCAGCAAGAACGTCATAGAAAAATAAACATACAGGATACAACTTATCAATCATGAAGATTAATATCATCATCATTCATGTATTCAATTAACAACATCATCTTTTCATTAATGCAATGCATCCCCACTCTATATGCTCATTTGTTTATCTCATAGCTTATGTTGGTATAACATGAGTGAACACCCGTCGGTGTTCACCCTATCATCAGCCCATCCTACAGGGATTAGGGGGTCTCTCTACTCCCGTAGAGGCCTACCAAAGTAGGTCTTACATGCTCATCCAATGTGGGTCTTTATCTTTTATGACATGATTATGCACATGATGTAAGAATACAACTTATTCTATTATCCATTTAACATGATCTATTATCATCATATCACTGTCATCATCATGGTCATATCTTAATCATTGTCGTATCATCATGGTCATATCTGTGCTTACGTTCGACCAATCTAGAACCACCTCATATTTCCATACGACCAGTCTATGACTATGTTCGACCAGTCTAAGACCTCCTCGTATCTCTATACGACCATTCCGTGACTATGTTCGACCAGTGTAAGACCTCGTATCTCCATATGACCAGTCCGTGACTATATTCGACCAGTCTAGGACCTCCTCGTATCTTCATACGACCAGTCTGTGACTTTGTTCGACCAGTCTAGGACCTCCTCATGTATTCTCTTTTTGTCTCACTATATGTGTTTTGAACTCCAAGTGAGATATTTGTCATTCATGGACTGTTCAATACTTTCTTGATCGAGTATCAGATAACCTCACGCGGTCGAACTCTTCAACCACCAGTGGCATGGTCATGCACTTTTTTTATCCTACCACTTCGAGGGGCCTAGAGATATCTCTCCTGTTATGTTAGGAGAGGCAAATCTCATATCCGACCAGTCACATCCCTCCGTATGTTTCATAGCATACCCGAAAGCTACATTTATAACTACCCAGTTACGAATAGCGTTTGGCAACCCCAAAGAGTGCTATTACACATGTAGGGAACCATGATGATCTCAGATCTAAGGATTATACATCATTATTGCTTGAGACCAACTAATGACATATAAAATCATAATAATCTCAATAGTATCTCAAGGTGGGTCTATCCAACCCCATATTCTCTAACATGTGTTCACATTATTGATTCGATATCTCTATATCCATGACCGGTGAAACATGATCATTAATCAATACATGTGCTGGTCGTAGGATCACTGATGTTCCGACCAGTGACATTCGACGGGGATACAATTTAGAACGATATCATATAAGTTAAAGAGTTTTACCAACAAGTCACATACTTGTTAATCTTTATAACCAATGATTCATTCAAGGAATAGAATAACATTGATTCAATAACTCATAAACATAGACGTGATACAATCATCTCTATGATTGCCTCTAGGGCATATCACCAACATACCCCACGTGCGACCCTTGGCCTCTGCGGTCACTAGTGCGAGTACGTCAATGGCTCAGCGCCTGAGGTACCCGACCGACACGAGTAGCCTAAGGGTGTCACGAGGGGACTGCGTGAGTTGTCTCAGTCCGGGCGCACCGTGCAGCTGTGAAGCCCCCATGGAGACCTAACTGTCACACTAATCGAAGTCATAGTCCGCAGAGCGTGACTCCTCATGCGACACTGCCGGCTTGTCCCAATCGAGTACGACATGTGAAACATTACGTACGGGCAATGTGCAGTGTGTCTTGAGTTCGCCATACCTGAAAATTTAGTGCATATATTGTAAGTACTACGAAACATATACAAAAAGTAATAAGAAACTACTCTGCAATTTTTAGAAATTTTTAATAGGTATGTCACTACTTTCCTTGTTTAAAAAGTGACTTCATCATTTTTAAAATATTTTATGTGTGCAAATAGAAACAAAATAAAAAGTACAAAATATTTTTTATTCACCTCTACGTAACCTATGTAGCGACTCCTGTTTTTTTTACAATTTAAAGATGTGTCGTGGTATTTTCCTAGTTTAAAAAATAGTATCGACACTCACAGAATAATTACCACGCACAAACGGAAATCAAAATTATGTTAGCATTATTTTGAACCCTGCAAACTTACGCTGCAATTTTTACAGATTTATAACAAGTACCTTGCTACTTTCCCTTGTTTACAAACGAGGACTTAGCACACGAAATTGAATTACAATTTTCGCCATTAACAAATAATTACCGCACACAAATTCAAACCAAAATTAACCTGGAATTATTTTGATGAAGCTCTACCTACCCTGCTACTCAGCAATTTTTACAGAGTTTTAATAGGTACCATGCTATTCTCCGAGGTGTCTTCCTATTTTTGCAGATTTATTCTAACATATACACAGCTAAAATGATGTACTACATAAAATAATTAAAATTATCTAATCTATTGAATTCTATGTCGTTATTTTTATTTGATAACCTACAATCTTTCAAATTTAGGTACAAAGTTGCAAGACCATTTACCTGCAAAATGACCGATCAGATCTTTTGCTCCGTCTCGCTCTCCTCCACAACAAACTGGCAGGGTTTCGCTACGTCTCTTCTCCCCTCTCCTCTCTCTCTCTCTCTTCTCACTCTCTTCTTTTTTCTAGAATTAAAATGATATTGCCACGATTTTTGGGGCTTAAATACCTGAACTCTGTCGACAGTTGAAATAACGATAAGAAAGTGGACTGACGATAAGGCATGAAATAAATCACTGTCGCCAATTGGAATGGCAACAGAAGCATGTCGTCACTTCATATAGTGATAGGAACCTACTTTTGTAAAAAAATAACTATTTAATTTTGTAATTCTTTTAAAATTAATATTATTTAAAAAAATCCGGTTGTGACGATCTTGAAGTCTGCATTTGTCATGGAGCATGTTTGTTGATACTGTGGCGCGCGAGCTAGCTAAGTTTGGTGCGGCTTTGAAATCTCCTGGACCGCTCTTTAGGCTATAAGGATTTCCCAAAAATCTGTCATCTGGCTAGCATGCCATGTTAATGGAAAAACATAGATATTCCGCTAAAACAGGATGGTTTTTAGTGGCTCTGTGCAGAAGGTAGGAATAATCTACATAGTGCAATATGATATGAGAGAGGGGCAAGGGTGGATGAAGTACGCGAGTTTATTAATGCTATTTTTCTCAGTTTTCTCTAGTTTATTAAGTGGTGTTTTGTGTGGAAGGTGTGAGGGGATCAGGGGATGATGAGAGAATTGGTGTGCAAACAGTCGGATTCGAATCGGACAGTAGTAAAACCATATTCGATGCAATATAACTGAGACACAATAAACCATTGTATTATGTTAAATTAAGTTCAAGGAAAAATAATTAGCACTAAATTGAATAGATTGTTTAATTATTCATAATATTACAATTGAATTATGTGAACAATTTTGTTGAGTTTTAATTCGGATTCAGATTTATATAGTACAAAAGTTATTCGAGTGTAAAAATTAAACCCATATTCGTATCCGTATGTTTAAGCTGGATTCAAATACGAATTTGGATAGAGAAAATATTGTTAATCGCATGGAAAAAAAAATTAAACCCATTCACGATTTGTTGAATTCGTTAATCGAACATTCGGATAATACGAATTTCTATGGTTATTTCGAGTTTTTAAAAATTCATATGCTCCAACACATACATCCGAAGTAGACACCGGCATAACCGTGTAAGTACGAAATAAGGCATTCTGGGGGTGGAAATGAGGTGCATCCGATATTCTGTGAAAATAAGTGACCAAAGTTAATTTAGATCTCAATTTCTTTCCGAGAATAGTTTAGATCTCAATTTCTTCACATCAGAGCTTAAGATTGTTCTAGAGTATATCAATTGAACAACTTTTGCCACAGCCGAACCTCCGAAAGTTTGTACAGGTGACATCACATGAGTACATGAGAGAAAGGTAGAAAGAAAGAAAGAAATCCTACAAATTAAGACGCTGCGAAGTTGTCCTGCACAAGAAGGGGCGAAAGGAAGGTAACAAGGCGGGGGAAAAAGAACCTAGGAAGGCCGTTTTCCTGAGTTCCTGTTTCCCTTCTGACACGATCTCAAAACTGTCCTCTATTAGCTAAGGAAGCCACTATCGCCGCTTCTCTCACGCCGGCAGCTCAAGCCGCAGACCGATGTGGCTCGACTCTGCGCTCAAGCCGCTCAGGTCGCAGCGCGCCTCCGCCGCCGGTCTCGCCGGCCTCGAGACGCGCGTGACCGGTTCTAACCCCAGCGTCAGCTCCAGCCCAACCTCATCTTCCCTTCCTCCTCCTCCTCCTCCTCCTCCTCCGCCACCGGCACAGGGCTCTGCTCGGCCTGGCTCACGTGGGAGCCCGCCTCCACCTCGGTGTCCTCCGACCCCTCCTCCCGCGCTTCCTCGACCGCCATGTCGTCGTCCACCACGTGGCCGTGGTCGTGGCTGCCGGCCGACTCGTCATGGCTCCGCGCGCGGTCGTGGTCATCATCGTGCTCGCCGACGACCACCAGCTCCGGCTCTGGTTCCGATTCTTGCCTTGGGGTGGGGGACGCGCGCTTGGCACCGGCGCCCTTGGGCTTGGACGTCGAGGACGACGCGCGCTTGAAACGGGTGCGCCCGCCGCGCGCTACGCGGAGCAGGTCGGCTGCGGCGGCGGCGTCGGGGTCCTTGGCGACATGGCGGATGTCGTACGCCCTGAGCGGCGGGGTGGCCTGCGCGGCGGCCGCGGCCTCGGACGAGACCTGCACGATGCGGTCCCCCTTGAGGACGGCCTCGACGGCGGCCTGGCACGCCTGCCACTGGCCCGACCAGAGCAGCCCGACGGAGCCGTAGATCGGGTTGACGATCCGGCCGCAGGCCTCGTAGAGCAGCGAGCGGAAGACGGCCGGGCGGAGGTGGTCGGGGGGCCCGGCGAGGAGGTTGAGGAGCCCGGCGCGGCCGTAGAACTTGGCCAGGAAGACGGTGGCGTTGGCCTGCGCCTCGGGGGTCTTGATCCACTGCAGGCACGGGCGGATGGTGCACCCCTCGCTGCACCCCTTGCGCAGCACCCGGCACCCGTTGCAGCTCATCCGCATCTTCGGTCTGCGGGTTGGTCTCGCTTATCAGCCCGGCGCCGGACTTGTTGGAGGTCGCGGTGGGACTATCTTCTCCTCCCGGAAGCTGGAAATACTTTGGTTTGGTGGTGTTGATGCGAGATGACGATGGGCAGGGGAGGAGAGAGAGGGGTGGGGGTTGTTTTATAAGTGGGAGAGTGGGTTGGGCGCCAGTGGTTTCGGAAAGCTGGGAAGGCGGGTTCGTCGCCGGGGCCAAAACAACGTGACGAGAGCGTGCTTGCGGGGCCCACCGCGCGCGATTACTGGGGGCTTAAGCACCCCACTTAGCACGCACGAGGCCGCGTCCGAGGAATGGGTTTCTGTTTAGAAACCAGAGGCGGCCGCGACCTTTCGGTGGGCTCGTGTCGTGGGTTCTCCAGTGGAGCACTGAGCCACTGACACACTCAAGTTTGCCTGAGGTGCTAGAACTCCGTTCGAGAAAACAAGCAGCCCATCCGTTGATTACTGGGGTGTGGCTAATCGGAACCGCAGGTCGTTTGATGTGACAGGTGTTTGCGTTCTGCAGGAAATCAAGTACACACATGATGCATGTCGAGCCGTTTTCTTCCACACACACACGCGTGATACATACAGGCTCAAACGGTAACAAATTAATACTCGCTCAAAACAAGAGGTAACAAATTAATCGTGATTCTGCAATTCTTGGTGAACTTGGAGCTTGTTCTTCGTTCGGCTTGTTTTAACAGCTCGTGTATAAAAAAATCAGGACTACCCGATTCTTCGTCGTACACTCCGCAGCCTAAATTTGGGTTCGGTCGCGCATACGTCGATCCGACCGGTTAAGGGGCGATTAAAAAAACGAGCGGGCCCCACTTTACAGAAGGATTGGCCGCGCCGCAGCGAAGGAAACCCAACGGAATCCAAAAGGCGAGGAGAGGAGACGAGGCGCGCGGAGCAGCGCGTGGCGTCCACGTCCCGTGGGCAGCCGCACCCACCCACCGAGTACCCGCGGCGCGATCGATCGCCACATACCGTGGAAAGTGGAAAGCAGCAGCGAGAGGGGGGAGGGAAACCGAGGCTCTGAGTCGGTTGGAGCGGGCTCCCGGTTTTGTGGAAATCGTACAGCGACGGCCGCTGTTTCCGCTGCCTCTGTGGGCGCGCGCAAATACCATGGGCGGGTTTTGGATCCGGCCCCCCGTCTCTCCCCCATCTTCCTAGTCACCGGATGAACCCCACGTTTGTCCTTCTCCATGGTTTCTGGCTGTTGCAGGCGTACTTGTACCCTGCTTTCTCTCTCTCCTCCCGTGCTTATCTGTTCCCGGGTCGATCAACTATAACTAAACGGGGTTAGCAATAATTTATGGATTTATGTATCGACGTTGTCAAACTCTGATTGCTCCCCCGTTTTACAATTTAAAAGATAAGGCATGACTTTCGGTTTCGTTTCAAAATATAAGACGCGCGTCTGACTTTAATAACATTTCCCTTTTTGCTTTATTTATCTTCTCGCTCTCTTCAATATTTACGAGTAAACACTCCTCGTACAATTAACACTGGGATGTCATGACCATTTCCCTCTGCCTTCCTTTTGATATATTTCTTAGTCTCTTCGCGTGACTAAAATACGACTTATAAAAAGCAAAAGCAACAGGGGAGTAGTATGCAAGGCTTTAACTTTTTCGGAGGAGGTTAGAATACATTGTTAGTCTATGAATTTCTCTCGAAAAAAAGTCTATGAATACATTGATATGAACGCCAAAGTTACCACTTCTGATCTAAATTATTTGTCATCATATAAACGGAGCAATTGAGAGGTTAATACTTCAATTTTAAAATTAGTTTGCCCGTGTTAATTGTGTACCTAGGGACATATGGTGGAAAATATTGCATTTCAGACCTAATATGACATTGTTTGCAAACCAAAATCAACATTCTAAAATATCATCTATTTGAATTGGAGTAGAAATATCCGAACTATAGTAAAGATTTGAACTGCTCACTGGTGAAATGGGACAGAAGTTTTAGTAAAAAGAAACTAAAACTTTGTGTGGTATGCTTTTAAAATTCCATTTACATTGTACCCAAGTAGCTGGAAAAATTGAGACGATAGACAACTATTTTCTCGGCGAAAGTTATTAAGTCAACATCGAGAATTTGCGTAAAAAGTTAATTGCTGGTATCCTCCTAAAGAAAAATGTCCTTGCTGGTAGCTACAACAATTTGCTTCCCGGGAGTATCTAGGAGATGGGAGAACACGGTCTTGTTCAAACCAAGGCCAGGTTCGCCTAATCTAGTAGAGTAGTAGACAAACTGCGAACAAATGCTTCGGTTACGTAGGATCCGCGCACTCTGCACTACTGCAGAGCGCAGAGTCCGGCTGTGAACAGTGTTTTCGTGAGGGGACAAACAATGTTAGGATCCGCACACTTCGCACTACTGCAGAGTGCAGCTGTGAACAGGGGCGGACCCAGCATTCTGGCGAGCTCTGGCGTCTGCCAGAGCTACCGCCGGCCAGGAACCACCCCTCCTCCGAGCGCCAGCATCTATATCGGCCGTTGCCTGAGAAGACGAGATGTGGGCGTGCTTGCGTAGGCTGCGTGGAGGCGTGGAGCTAGCTTCTTGAATGAAGATACGGGGCAACCGCCAACCGGGAAGGTAGGCCGAGGCCCATCCCCTGGTGCTGCTTGCCGTAGCCTCGAGCGTCCTCCCCAGTTCCCCAATTGCTCTGTGCTGATGTGCTCTGTGCCAAAGAGCCAATCGAAGCGCGCGCGGCGGCGGTCAAATGGCGCCAAGCTGGGAGAAGCCGTGAGCGTGGCGCGGTAGCGGTGTCCTGCTCCCTGGAGGTGAGGATGGCTAGAGGAGCGGCGACCGCACCGCCACGTCGCGGCGCGCATAACCCTAGCGTCGGGCGTGCCCTTCCGCAACAAGGTCGAGGTAAGGTGCTCTCTTTTACGTGCTATGCTCCAATCTAGCATTTTGGATGCGCAGTAGAACTTTCTAGACGTATTTTCCTTCTGATCTTGTTGCACTTCAAAATTTAATCGAGGTGGCTTGGCCTTAAAATGTAAGGATTGTAGACATTCGGTTAAATGTTGTTTTCAGTTGGGAGATTGGTTCTAACTGGATCAAATTAGACTGTAATAGCATCTTACGAGCCTCGAGGTTAAGGAGATTTGAAGTCCTCATAGAAACCAAGGGCAGACAATTGCCTCGAGTTTGGAATACCAACATTTTCGATTGGGGTCTGATTGATCATCCTTATCCAAAATTAGCTGAGGGCGCGACTGCTACCATTATAGAAAGTGTGAAATGGAGTGATTGCTGCAGTAGTGCAGTTAATCCTTTGTACAGGTCTTTTGGACAAAATATTTAAAGTAAACATGCGATGCAGCTTGTACTTCTCAAAGGAAATCTAGCATGAAGTTTGATATAGTGTTTGAAATCCTCCAAAAGGCGAGGAAACAGAGATGTTCTAGGTCTCTAGGATGTTTATATACTCCGTAATGATTCATTTTATTAGTTCATCGAGCACTTGTTTTTTTAAAAAAGAGTTTAGTTGGAAAAAAAGCAATTAAAACGTGAGAACTTAAACCTATTATTAGTTCATTGCGTGACGCAATGCGTCGAGCCATCGAGCGCCGAGCGACTAGCGGTGCATGGCAAGACGGTGTTCGACGAGGAAGTGACACCGCCATACCTAAAATGTAATTCTGAGTCCGCCACTGACTGTGAACAGTGTTTCGTGAGAGGACAAGCAATGCTACGCACGTAGGATCGAGCAAAGTACAGTACCGTGTCAGAGGAGAAAACACTGTAGTGACTCTACTGTAGAAAAATACTATAGCGCTCGATCCTTAGTCTTTTTTTTCCGGACGATGGAAATGCTCCTAGTATTCATATACTGTAGAGAGGATCCTAATCCAGTTCCGTATGTATGATCCTACTACTAGCTCCACTTGCCGTTCTGAGTCGTCTGACTAGTAAAATTTCTTCTAGTATTTAGAAGAGAACCGAAAGCAAAACAGTACTAGTACTGCTCCACGCGCTGCGCAATGACACCGACCGCTGAACGCATCATGATTCCATTCATTCCTGGGAGCAGTGTCAGTTGCTTGCCCCACCTGTCCTGTCAACTGTACCTCTTAATAGTGATATAACTTGTCTCTAATATATACTAAAAAAAAATATCTTTAATAGATAGTTTCTAGTATATTCTCTAACATTTATATTTCATACGCACGATAGACTTTTTTTTAAAAAAAAAATGATATCTACTCTCTTTTTCATATAAAATTTTATTAACATTATATAGTTAAATAATAATAATAAATATAATATTAAAGATAACCTTATACCGTCCTAATCATGCTTCAGTATTCCCTATGTTTCCGGGACTCGGCTGTCTTGTCCCCATCGCTTCCCAAAACAAGCAACGGCGTCCACGGTTTTGGGAGTCCGGGTTTCCGGTTTTGTTGGAGTCGTCCTCCCGCTTCCCAGCTATAGCCCCACCGCCCCAGTTCTCCCTCTAGAATCTAGAGGGCTATTTTCACGTTGGACCGTCTCTTTCTTCGTAAATCACACATTGGATTTCTAGGTGGATGTTTACAAAAATCTCGCTTCAAATAACTTGATTCCAACAAAATCGCAATGTTTCACACGTTCCAAATGTGACCTGTGGTTGGGCCCTCACATGGATGCAAAATACGATCTCTCGTATGTTTCTTCTATTGTTTCTCTCTTGTAGAAGTTAATTAATTGCAAGGAGGGTACGTTTATTCGAAAATATCCACTAGGGGCAAGATGCAAGTGCACAGGTCTTTTATTTTTCACCTTCCTGAAGTGGACAGGTAATGCTGTACTTGTCGTAATATACACCAAGTGCGATACCACAAATCCTTACGGGCACTCACGCCTACCAAAGCGTTACCATGTATACGCTCCTTGCAGAGACACGGCGTTAAGAAAGCATTACTGAGCTTAGCCCCGCCCATAAGAGGTCATGTGGTCAACGCTGGAGTTACGGCGTTTGCAGGCGTTATGGCAGCTGTTGTTTCCGATCCAACCTTTCCCTGAGTCATGTACAGTGGATTTATATCAGCTAACTATAATCTCTGTTATGTAGAATTTAAGCTAATGTAGATGAAAGAGAATAAAAAGAAAAAATATATTGTCTATAATCTTGTAGCCAACTGTGTCACCTGAATCAAAGAGGTTATCCAATTATATATTTTAGGTCCATAAAAACATTGAAAGATTGTGTGATATATAAAGACAAGTAAAAAAGATAACGTATTGTATGAACTAACTTTAGTGTTGTTTACAAGTGACATGGATTTAAGTTGAGGGGGGGAGGGATGAAACAGTGATGCATTTTTTGTGATTTGTGCCAAAGAGAAGCGGTTGGAGTTGTCATCTTTTTGTGTTGTTGGTTGATGGCATGTACAGTTAGGGCATCTCCAAAAGTGATCATCTCAGTCGTCTCTTGTCTATCATGCCATTCAAAATTTTAATTGGAGAAATGAGAATGTGTCATCTCTTATATAAGAGGCAAATTGGACACACAACCCATCTCAAATGGTGAGGGTGTAAGGGAAAAGTTGTGTTGAAAATAAATGATTTTATAGATAACTTGTTGAAGATATTGCCTCTAAAGTTGTCTATCAATGAGTTGGGGCCTTTAGAAACAACCCTAAAAGATATACTATTATGCGTACCCTTATAGAGAGAAGTTGTGTTGAAAATAAAAGATTTTATAGATAACTTGTTAGAGATATTATCTCTAAGGTTGTCTATCAATGAGTTGGAGCCTTTATAAACAACCCTAAGAGATAAACTATTATACGTACCCTTATAGAGATAAGCTAAGACCATCTCTAATGTTATGTTTTAGCCGATTTAAAAGAGGAGAGAGAATGCATTGAATCGATTCAATACATTGAAGGGTCGATTCAAAAAAAAAACCCTGAAACTGGACTCTACTTAAGAGTCGATTCAAAGCATTAAACAACTCATTTATGAAAGAGAGAGAGAGTGTGTGCGCGGTTGAGAGGGGATATTATTTTTTGTGGTTTTTTAATATAACGTGGGCCCTAGTTATTAGTTGGAATTGGTTCAATACATTAGATAAAAACAAGCTCAGTTCCTTAAATACTTACGTAGCGTGATTTTGAATCAACATCGATTCAATACACTAAAAATGCTCTAATGGCATCTCCAATAGTGTCTTTATTGTCGTCTCTTAGCTATACTACGTCAATAAAATCCTACGTAGAGGAGAGAGGGAGAGAAGAGCGAGCACAAGTCGTCCATTCCTGAAGAGACTATCGTGCACACGAAATAAGACATGATACATTAATCTACTCTAGTTGACATGTAGCCCCGTTTCAAAGAAAAATTATAAAATATCAATGTTGGAGAGTATGCTAGAGATTATCTATTGGAGATGCTGTCTCTAAAGATGATGTAGCATATGTTAGAGTATCTTTAGTGTATTGAATCGACATCGATTCAAAGTCATGCTACATAAGTATTTAAAGAACTAGTCATTTTTTCTCAATGTATTGATCCGGTTCTTACTCTTAAGTGGGACCGATATCTTATTAAAAAATTAGAAAAAAAATCCCTCTCAACTACTGCTCTCTCTCTCTCTCTCTCTCTTCATTCCCTTCCCCCTCACAGAATTTAATACATCTGTTAACCACCCAATAAAAAGCATTATTCTATTCACTTGCATCCGGATGCAAAGTATGTGTCGATTCCTTGGAGTTTTGCTTCAAATATGGCTTCTAACATGGTGAATCGGTTCCCTACATTAAATCCAGCTTATTGAACCAACTAAGTACATACATTGCAAATAGTCTTAGGCTGCTCTCAGTGGGTGGTTTCTTACTATAGTTTCTTATTGCATGAAAAGCATTTAGATACCACTTTCCCAATGCATTGTATCCTAAAGTGTTGTATCTTAGACCTTTAATATAGAGTATTTACTAGTATTTCTACCTAGGATACTGTGTATAAGTAGTATCTAAATAAGATACTAATCAGCTCTCTCTCTTCCTTAATTGCAGTGACACATCGCTCTTTGCCTATGTGGCAGTCTTAAGAAACTTGCCAAGGTGGAGCATTGGGAGTAGCCTTAGAGATAATATTATATCTAACTATTGAAGATACTCTAAGAGATAAACGGTTATAAATGCTCTCAGATAATACTCCGCCAGTACCTAGTTGATCGTGTTGGGAAACCATGGGCCTGACCCTGCAGTCGGCCCATTAGTGGGCGCCCCATCCCAAACCCTAGCAGGGTCGTAGCCTATAAATAGGGGGTGTTATTCATTGTAAATGATTGATCGATGGATGAAGGAATAAAGAGAAGCAAGACGTCCCCCTACATCTCTGTGTTCTATCTCTTGTTTATGTTCTTGTGTTCATGCATTGTTCTTACGATTCTGAGTTTGTCTCGAGGTTATCGCCGGATCGACTCGCCAATGACGGTTCCTCAACACGTTATCGCGACGATCGACTCTCCTCGCATCGAAAGGTAACCGTCGATGAACGACACTCGTAGATTGAATCGTTTTCTAGATCGCATTTAATTCGCAAATTTGCTTTCTAGATTGGTTTTCACGGTGCAAATTTGCTCTAACTGTCGCGAGCGATTTGGAGTCGCGGCACAATGCCGATCGATAGATTGCATGAAAGAGCGGATGTCGATTGTACCGTAGATTGAAAGTTGTATAAAAGTGTTTTTTTAATGAACAAGAAACATTAAAAACGCATGCGCTTATCTGCCGCTCGCAGCTGCCACACCGCTGCATCTTCGCCGAAGTCGTGCTTCGACCACCCGCACGTGGCGCGCGGCGCTCGCACGTAGCCGCCTTGCACCACCGAGCCGGGGCACTCCACCGCCCGTGTTGCACTTTCGCCGCGCATAGCGGAGAATTCAGCATGCATGCGTGAGATGAGCTCTCACGTTCATGTGATTGACTAGAAGTTCATGTGATTGACTAGAAGATGTATCATCACTAGAATATGCGGCACCGCGCAGCACTTGAAGCTTCGGCGCCGCCATGTCCACCGACGTGTCCGCGCCCGCCGCACGGCCGCCGTCGGATCGCTGCGGCGCCGGCGGCAGCTCGCCGCGCCACGAGCGCGTGTAGCCGCCGCTCGCTCGCATGCCGCGAGCTCGTCCGCGACCACCTCGGTCCGTGTCGCCGCATGGCACGAACCCCATCGCCCGCGTCTCCCGCCGCCGCGATGCGCCCGGCTACTTGCGTGTCGCGCCTCCCGACGCCGCACAAGCCTCATCGCCTTGCACGCCGCCACCATATTGCATAGGGTAGAGGAAACCTCCTCGTCTTTTTTTTTTTGCTCGGTGGTTTGGGTCTACACAAGGAAACAAATGGCCATTTAAATAATGGCCTTAAATGCCATGGCATGTAAGCGGCACGGCAACGTGAGGCATTAAAGGCTATGGCCGAATGAGCTTTAAGGACATGACCCAATAACTAGGCCGAGAAAAAAATGGGGCGGGAATTTTGTGGAAAAAAGGTCCTGAAATTTGCGAAAGGGCCTCAAAATTCTGAAAATTACGTGAAAATTTCTCGTCAATCGAGATTTCGCATGTTAACCCTTGAAAATTGTAGAATTAATCAAGATACTTTTTCCAGTGAGAAAGAGCCTGGAATTCAATTTTGAATCAATTTTTGCATATTTTGAACTTTGAAGCATATTTATTCTTGTTATTATTATTTTATGCAATTTATTTATTGTATTTACTGTTTTGATTATCTGTAATTACATATATTGCTTTTAATCACTGAAAATAGCAGTAAATCATGAAAAATGCATAGAAAAATACGGGAACACGAACCTGGAGTTCGAAGAGCATTGTGAGAATTTTGCAACCATTTTATGCAGATTACCAGCAGTAATCATTTGAACTTTTTGCATGAATATGAAGATGATCGCATCACGAATCGAATTCAAGAACCGACCAAGATGGTCGAAATTTGTATGAAATTTATAACAGTCTTCAATTCTGTGGCAATGTAATCACGGATGAGAAGAAGATTGAGAAGACTCTCTACCTTTCACCCGAACGCGGTGCAATCCGCAAGCAACTATCGTCAAGACGGCTACATGAAGTATGTCGAATTAATTGACATCATGCAAGTTGCAGAAACTCAAGATGATATTCTAAGAAAGAACTTCATCTCGCAACCACCTAGTAGCAATGTTGGCCATGAAGCCACTGCTAGCAGCTACAAGGTGATGAAGCCTCTCACAAATGAGAGAGCAAGAAGGGTAAGGTCGTGAGTCCGCACATTATTGATGTTTTCGGTCTAAGAAGAAGGGCAAATGATAGCATGAGGCATACCTCGCCATTGCGAGTACAGAGGATTCACATCCATTACCGCACTTATGAATGTGAATGACCCAATAGCGACCCCATCATCCCTCCTTTGGACATCGCTACGCGGCCACGACCATAGCTACCCAAGAGGAGAAGATCGCGCATGGAGCCGATTTAGACAGAAGTTCCTGAATACTTTGCCTATTAGATCCAGTGCACGCATTGCACTCGGACCTTTATAGAAACTTGCGCTTTGTAATTGAAGCGCAATATTGAATTATTGAATAATGGTTGCAAGCTCTAGAAGAGCAAAGCATTAAATTCTTATTATGAGTCTGCAAGACTTATTTTCCGTCTTTATAATAGCAAGTTACGTTCGATATCCAAGTATTTTATTTATGTGCTGCTTGCTTTCTGCTACATATTAATAAAGTACAATATATTAGAACGCGTGTGGCGCCCTATGGAGGATGTGTGCTTAGCATGTAGCGGCACAACGAATACCATCCTGAGAGAAACATAAATTTTTCCAGTCGATCAGCAAGAATGCTGGTAGTCTTACGACAGTCGCAGGCAGCGATACTTGTATAATAGGCTCAGGAAGGGCCATAATTATACTTCCAACGGGCACAACTTTGGTCATTGAAGAAGACTTGTTGTACCCAGAATCGACTAGAACTCTCAAGGATATTTGCGCTAATAGTTTCCATGTAGAGACTGAAGAAGAGTATGGTACAGAATACCTGCTCATTACAAAGCGTGAAGAAAGTGAAAAATAGCATTAGAATATCTTCCTTCATATGAAATTGGGCTATACTACACTAATATTAAGGCACCTACAGCCTATACTGTCCTGAAAACCGTATTTAGAAGCTCTAAACTTTTCTATCTCTGGCATGATAGATTGTGCCGTCTAGGTCTTAGGATGATGAGAAATATAATTAACAATTCACAGGGACATGATATGAATGTTAAGAATTTCTCGAATCAGGAAGATTTTGTGTGCCCCGCATGTGCCACCGGGAAATTAATTACTAGACCTTTTTGCTCTGAAAGAAAAGGATAAAGTCTCTGCATTCCTGGACCGTATCCAGGGAGACCTTTTGCGGTACTATATAGCCCCTTAAGGGTAATTTGAGGTATTTTATAGTGCTCATCGAAGCTTCATCGGAATGGTCGCACTATGTTTATTGTCTACGAGAAATCAAGCTTTTGCAAAGCCAATCTCGTAGATAATTAAACTAGAAATATTTTCCCTGATCATCATGAGAAGTCCACCTGAATGGACAACGCCGGAGGACTCACTCCGAAAGCATTTGATGATTATTGCATGAAAATGGGAATTAAAATTGAGCATTTTGTACCGCATGTCCGTACCCAGAATGGACTAGCAGAACTTTGAAGAATTGTAATTTACCAACTACGTGTTGGGGACACGCAGTCCTGCTCGCAGCAACTCTCATCAATTTTAGACCGTCGGCCTATAACATCCATCCACCTAAGCAACTAGCGTAAGGGTCAGCACCGAAAACTACTCATCTTCGCAGGTTGGGTTGCAAGGGTTATATACCTATACCACCACCGCAGCGAACTGCAATGGGTCTTCTCCAAAGTCTGGGATATACGTTGGTTATGAGACAGCATCCATAATCGAGTATTTGGACCTTATGACTGGAGATTTGAATAATGCCCGATTCGCTGATAGTACATTAGATGAGGTTAGTTTCCCGTCATTAGGGGGAGGAAATCAACCCTTTATGATAATGTCGGGAAATAATTGAAGTCTAGAAGACAATTGAAGTCCAGAAGATAATTGAAATCTATGTATATGACCCGCGCAATAGTGAAGCAAATATTGAAGTCCAGAAGATAATTGATTTGCAAGCATTAGCGAATCAACTGCCTGACCACTTTAGTGATTTGAAAAGCGTGACCAAGTCGCATTTGCCTGTATGCAATGCACCGGAGAGGGTTGAAATACCAATGAAGGTACCCTAATCCCGCCCGCAGGCCTCGAATAAAAGGACGAAACTCCGGCCCCTCGAATCCAAAGTAACCGGGACGCTGGTGAAAAGGATAAGAAGGACTTGACACAACCGATCACCGAAGTGCCCCGAACTAGAAAGGGAACCAGTTGAGACCTGGCATCGGTATGGAACCTTCAGGAAAGGCATACCAGAATTGAATATTCCCATGAAGGGAGACATCAGCATGGATGTGTGCGCACACATCGGAGCTGAAAAACTAAAGGGACTTGCCCCGCAATTGGAAGCAGCGGTGAGCAAGTAGAAGCATTAAAAGAATCACCCCTTGAAGAAATAGCTATAAGCTTTATGACCTCGGGAGAACCTTTGAATATGACAACAGCCAATGTCGACATTTACTTTGCAAAGAAACTTGCCACAATCATCCATCTTGATTCAGAGCCTGTATCGCTCGCTGAATGAAAGGAAAGATCAGATTAAGAAGATTGTGAGAAGGCAATAGAAACTGAATTATTATCTCTGAATAAAAGAAAAGACGTTTGGGCCTGTAAGCCGCACGTCTCCCCTTGTGCACCCCGTAGGGCATAAGTGGATATTTGTTCGAAAGAGAAATGAAAAGAAGGCTCGTTGCATAAGGTTTCACTGAACATCCAGAAGATGATTATGAAGAAACCCATTCCCCGATCATGGGCAGAACCCCCTTTAGACATTTATCTCAATGGCAGTGAACTTGAAATTAGAATTGAAATTGATGGATGAGGTACCAAAGATACCTTTATGAAATATTGATTCGGACATTTATATGAAGATACCGAATGTATCCTGTCTCCAACCAAGATAGAGCAAATAGAAATATGTATGTGAAACTCGAGAAAGTCATTGTACGAACTTAAGCAATCAAAGAATGTGGTATAATCGCCAGCGACTTTCTATGCAAGAAAGGCTACACGAACAAATGAGAATAATCTCTGTGTATTTATACAACGGTCCCAGAATGGATTTTTGTATAATCTTAGTGTATGAAAATGATCTGAATATCATCCGAACCCTGAAGGATATTAAGAAAACAAGCTCTTACCTGGAGTCAGAGTTCGAAATGAAAGATTTGGGTAAAACCAAATATTGCCTAGGCTTGCAGCTTGGACATGCCCCTGAAGGGATATTAGTACATCAGTCAACCTACACTCAGAAGGTGTTAGAAAGGTTTGATTTTGGAAAGGCATACCCTTTGAAAGTGTTAATGGTCGGAGATTTTGCGGCAAGACAAGGTCCGTGCATGACCTAGAAAAGAGGGGAGGAAATCCGGGACCGAATTCCCATACTTAAGTGTGATAGAAACACTCATGTATTGAACAAATTGTACTAGACCGGACATTGTATTTGCAGGAACCTACTAGCAAGGTATAGTGCGTAACCTACCAAAGGCATTGGCAGGGAATAAATGATATATTCGATACCTCTAACTAAACAAAGAACTTGGTCTTGTTCTACGAAAGAACAAAGACTTAACTATGAATGACAATGCAGAAAAAGGTACTTGTAGGACCATGATACACCAAATCGCAAACAAGCTATGAACTCCTATGTGGTGGAACCGCAATTCCATGAAAATCGTCTAAGCAAAGTCTTGTATCAACTTCGACGAACCACTCGAAACAATATCATTATACGAGGCCTCACGAGAATGTACTTGGCTTCAGCGGATGATTCACTACATCCAAAGCGCTTATGTGGATTGAATATCGCACAAACCCCACTATTATCAATGAAGATAATGCGGCTTGTGTTGCACAAGTGCGGATGGGTTATTGTGAAGAATCCTCTCACAAAGCATATCAACCCCAAGTTCTTCTATGCTCATGAATTGCAAAAGATGAACGTAATCAAAGTATCTTGCATACTAGGTCATGTGAGAATCTTGCGATTTATTCACTAAGTCACTTCAAAGTCTAGTTTTGAAAGATGCATATGTGGAATTGGAATGATGAAGACTTAGAGAAGTGCGAATCTGGGGAGAATCTTCACAAACTCATTACTAAAGCTTGATCATGAAGATCGAGTACCCAAAGGTAAATCTCGAGATTAAATGAAATTGGGTGGATTGTACTCTTTTCCCTTGACGAGTTTTCCCAAGTTTCTCGCTAAGGTTTTTAATGAGGCAATTGCGGTATCATAGCAGAACTTGTATCATGTACTCTTTCTCCAAATTTTTCCCACCGGTTTTTATGGAGTTTTGACGAGACATGGACATGAAGGATGGGTGCCCAAGGGGAGTGTTAGGAAACCATGGGCCGACCAGCAATCGGCCCATTAGTGGGCGCCATCCCAAACCCTAGACTCGTAGCCTATAAATAGGGGGTTATTCATTGTAAATGATTGATCGATGGATGAAGCAATAAAGAGAAGCAAGACGCCCCTACATCTCTCGTGTTCTATCTCTTGTTTATGTTCTTGTGTTCATGCATTGTTCTTACGATTCTGAGTTTGTCTACGAGGTTATCGCTCGGACTGGACTCGCCAGCGACGGTTCCTCAACAGATCGATCCCCCCTCCTCTCCTCTCCTCTCCTCTCCTCTCCACCGTCCTTTCTGTGCAAACTCGCGTGACTTTTTGGGCGATGCAGCGGTTTACGCGACTTGGGCAGGAAGCCAAGACGGTCACGACTCGCGTGACTTCCCAACGGCTCCCCCTTCCGCGGTTTTCTCACGCCTGTTTCCATGCAACTTGGAATGGAATGGAAGGGAAAGGGGGACCCAGCCATGGTCGCCTAGCTACTAGCCGATTTACAATTAAGTGATGACTAGATCATCAGAGGGCGTAGGAATATTTTTTTTAGCCGGTCATCAGCCAGTTGCCTGGCTAGTTGCCCACTTGCCGCAGCCAATTATAAATCCATGGGCTGGAATTACGACTTGGTTACATCTCATGTTTGGAGTAGCAGTGCTGAATACCTAATTGCTAGTAAAATATTCGCGTAGGTTTAAATCCGACAAAGTCTGTGGTTTGGTGAGAGAATCTAGTGGCGAATGGTGACATGTTACGGGCGGTCCGAAGAAGTGGGCGTGCAGCATCAGAGACGAGCCGTCCAAATTTTGTTTATTGAGGATTTTTCGTAGAAATTGTTTTGATCAGCAGAAAATCCTCCAGCAAATTCTGATTTGTTATCACGGGAAGAAAATTTGCACCAAACATAACCATACTTTGCAACATTACAATTCGCGCATGTAATTTTAATTCCGAGCATTTACGGCATGCGCTAGCACTTGTAACTCTAACCTTGGTGAGTTACCATCTTTTCAATTTCGTTTAAATTAACAGTTGTATACTTTCATGTAAATATGTGTGCTATCTGGACAAAATGTTTTTGGCCAGTGGCGTAGCTGGCATTCTGGCAAGGGGCCACGCCTCCGGGCAGCCCAGCTGATAGAAAGTTGGCTCAAGACCATCAATCATTTAGAAATTAACATGACCTTTTGATCTGGACCTCGGGCCACCCGCATTAACATGATCTTTTGATTTGAGCCTCGGGCTATTACCGACGGCCTAAAACCTAGCTCCACCTCTGATTTTGGCGAATGTAACTATATGACTATATTAACATGATCTTTTGATCTGGGTCTCGGACCATTACCCGGCGGTCCAAGGCCCAACTCCAGCTCTGGTTTTGGTGAGAATGTAATTATGTCACTCTTGACAACTAGTGCAAGGGCATATAATTAGCATTAGAAGCTGAGGCGGAGAGGAACGCCAAAATTGCCTAGCCATGCTGTTGAAAAGTTCCATACTGTTGCATTTTGGAAGTTCGAAATTGTCTGTGTGTGTGTTTTTTAGGGGCGGGGGGGGGGGGGTTGTTTACCCCTGGTAATGTTGCCAAGTGAGCGTACATGGACCAGACCTCATTAAAAGAAATCTGATACCAAACAATATAGTTCAACATAAATACAGAAGTTCATATTTTCATCTCATATACGGTTCTGTAACAAAGATACCAATCTCCATAAACAAGCTGATTTATTTATCAAATCATCTAGGCTATGAATAACATAGATTATTAAGATATTTGGGCATTCAATGATTCTATTGTTCTTCCTTCTTTTGGATAATTGCCCAAACAGACCTCTGAAGATATGGAAAGCTTAAAATATCTGTACAGGAAACCTCAACCTTGTTTCTTTGCAACAAGAACTGGACACTTGGCATGATGCATACAGTAGTTGCTGACACTTCCAAGAAACAACCTGCAGCAACAGTAACGGTCAGATAATTGACCACTCAATACTTGGCATCTTTCAGGATGAGTTTCGTATGCTTCTAACTGAAGCCAATCCACGCAAGCAGAGAGAAATTATTATAAATTAATCAGCTGTCTGGGTTCTGTAAAAAACCTGCACTATGCCACACTAACACAAAGGACATTATATCAATATGTTGTTAAAACAAGTTTTTTTGTCCATGTACTTGGATAATTGTGTGATATAAATAACATTCTTGCAATCATCCTACACGGTTGAATGTAAGGGATCAGAAATTTAGCATTGAGCAAACAATCCAGATTTGATATGAGAGTTTGAAGGGAAGATAGCTAAAAATGTCATGTGGTGGTATCGATGTAGTTTTAGAAAGTCTTGACATGTACTCAAAACTATGGAATTTGCAAGGCAACAAACTATGAAAAGCTTTCGAAAACTAACTAATTTGCAAGGCATCTAACTAAGAAAAGCTTTCGAAAACTAACTCATTTTAAACAAGAGAAGACAACCATCGAATGATATATCAATAATATTAATGAATACAAGAAGTTCAGCATCACCAATATATCCAGTTAACCAGTGGTACTTTTCATAGTTGCAGCCGTGGCTTTTGTTCGTTGGCCTAAAGATGTTCTTGTTCAGTGCCCATTTATTTCGTGTCGCCCACCAAAATGTGTTTCGTTATTAGGTTTTCATGTAATTATGCTAATCCAACCATAATTTGAGTATTGGAAATCAACAGTGCGTATAGAAAGATAACGGATTTAAACAATTCACTATCTTAATCTTAGGTTACTCAAGAGAAAATATTTCGTTGTATTGTTTGTTCATACAGGTCGAACTTCATTAGTGCGAGGCATATCTATAATCAGCAGGGTCTTGTTGCTAGCAATGTAGGCAAGGAATGAAATAAGCTTGCACAAGAGGCAGTGTGCTTCATGGCAAGCAGTCATAAGCATTAGGTAAGTTATTTTCCTGTCTTGGATCACATGTGCAATTAATTCTGCCAAAACATTATACTCACTCCAGTCACACAAGTATGTCGGTTTGGGGTATATGCAGTCAAACTTTCTAAACTTTGGGTACCAATAAAATTTTCAATCTTTACATTTAACACATAAAAATGGTATATCTAGATTTGTCTCGTAAAGAACTTTCATAAGAATATAATTTTAATAGGTTTTATAAATCTATTACGATAGAAATTAGTGATGAAAGTTGTGTTTCGGGGACCGTGTTGATGTGCAAAACGATATTATTTTGTGACCGGAGGGAGTAGCAACTTGAGATCTTTGTGTGTATTCGTATAAACTATAAAGGCTGTGAGTAGAGATAAATACAATCAATTGTGTTGATTAAGCGAGAAAAGAACACTTAGCAAAACATTGCAACATATTCATTAGACTGTACCTTTGTACGGGTCCACGACTGTGACTCCCAAGGATCAGTAAATCAACATTTAATTTCTCTGCTGCTTCACATATCATCTCCTTGGGATCTCCTACCTCGACAATTGTCTCTACTGGTACCTGCAATACAGAAAAGTGTAAGCCGGTAGTCATTTTACAACTGCAGAGATTTAGACCGTAGAAAACCTACCCATCCTTGTATTACTGATAGAATTCTGCAGTACATGTATGACAATATTAGTTATATCTGGATGCCCTACCTGATCCATATTAACACCTACCCATCCTTCGTTTCTTCCTGTTGGCTAGTATCTTCTCGTAAGTACAACTTGATCCTATGTATGTACCCATTTGTTTCACAATAATTTGAGATAATTTTAAAGCAATTAGAGCAATTATCACTGTTCTATAAGTCGTTGAAATGTATATCGTTCAGAAACTTTGAATCTAGAACGTCTGATCAAGAGCAGGGGCTAGCAGAGTATGTGATCAGACATATATACTGTGAGCGGACACAAGCTAGTGGCTCGTATTTGAATTTATGTTACTGAATATTCCAAATAGATAGTCTTTTGATGAAATGAGATTAGGACCGGAAGATATCACATGGAAACACCCAAACTCTCCATGTAAACTCCGTGGAAACCAGGTATAAATGTTTCCAAAAATTCTAAAAAGAAATTCTAGATGCAGAGGAGGGGATATCCTGTAGCCATGTAAAGTTTTAAGACCAACTCTAGTCTCATTTGGAAGATATATCTTACAAATGTGATTTGAGTTTAATCTTGAAATTATGCAGGGATATATTACATCTTGTAATCTATGTGTGGTAGTGTTTTGATTTTTAAAAACTTTCATGCCTGATGTTACGCGACAAGAATGGTTTTCACCTAATATTTCGCCGATCAGAACACAACAATTTAGATGGAAGATAGGAGAAGTGATGTTGAAATTATTGATATGACCAAACTAAGTAGATAGGTTGAACAGATCAATTTAGCAGCAACCAAATACTCCCTCCAGTCAAAACAATGTGACAAAGAATGAATGTAGTCAAACTACATAAATTTTGACCAAGATATTGTATAGAATATGTAATTTGGATAAATGAAAATGATATGAGCAAAGTTTGCCATGGAAAAATACTTTCATAATGTTACAACTTTATAACTCTTTTAGAATATATGATAATAAAATTTAGTTATCAAATGACATCTCCTTGACTTTGAAAAGTTAAAAAAAAGTCACTTTTCTTATTGGAAGGACGTGTTGTAAAACTAGCGGTTTTAGCAAATATTCAGATATAATTCCAGCAACAATAAACATAATTAAAGCATATTTCCAGCAGTATATAAATGACAAAAATAACATATAAACATATAATTTCTTCATGTCAATTAAACAGAATAATATACTCAAAAGATTGGACTCGAAAGCATATAAAATAGCATAATGCTCAGATTTAAATGTTTGATTATTTACTCTTAGATGTTGGGCTACTCAAGCGGATGGCACTCGAAGCCACCGAGTAGAACCAGGTAAGGCACACGAAATGTGCTCTCAGAAAACTAATCGTCCCGCTGTACCGCGAATACCAGACGAGATTGGCGGAGATACAATGCCAACTTCACAAACTGGAACACACCAGTGTGTGAAGAGCCGAAGACGAGGTACAGAGAATACCGCACACGACCAAGGATGCACCGGCCGAAAGCACCCACGGAGCACCAATCACCAAAACCGAAAGCCTTCTTCCACTCAAGATCAAGCCAAAGTCGACCAGTTTCACCTCCAATCGGTGCAAATCGAAGCACTTGCCGCACCTTAATAGAGAGGAAGCAAGAGAGAAAACCGAGATGCGCAAGGAGAGGGGAAGTCAGTCCTCACCGCCGACGGTGTTGGATCCCACCACGGCGGCACAACGGATCTCAAGGCCTTAAGAACCAAAACCAAATAGGGGAAGAAGAATCAAAAAAGGAGGAGAGAGCTCACTGTTTTTGGGGTGAAGAAAAGAGAGGAAGGAGCCACCTTGAGGAGGAGGGGAGCCACACGGTGGCAGCCAACGACCGGCGTTGAAGCACACGGGCCCGCCTATGCCTCCAGCGCCGCTGCTGCTCGCGATAGCGTCGCCCCAGCCGCCATGCTCGAGCGCAACCCAAGCCGCACATGCTTAAGGATAGGGCTGGAGCCTCCTCCAGCCTTATCTCTACCTCCTCTCATCGAGAGGTGGTATTAGGATTATTACCTTTGTACCCCTGTACCTGTACATGGCTATATATATAAAAGGCACCCCTCATACCTGAGTGTGGTGATTCCCCCAATCTATTTCTACATGGTATCAGAGCAACTCTGGACCAAACCCTAGCCCACACCCCCGAGCCGCCAACCCCCAACCCCACAGCCGCCAAAACCCCCCCTCCCTCTCGGCGCCGCCTCTCCCTCCCGGCCGGCCTCACCTCCCGGCGCCTCCTCCCTCCCGGCGCCTCCGGCCTCCCCTCCCGGCTCCACCTCCACAGCCGCCACCCTCCCAAAGACCTCCCTCCCGCCGGCCTCCCGCGCCACCCCGCCACGCCACCGCGCCACCCCACCCGCCTCCTCCCGGCCGCGCCTCCCTCCCGCCTCCGGCGCACCACCCGGCGCCTCCCCTCACCACCGCGCCGCCTCCACCACTGCCGCCGCCTCCTCCCGGCCGGCCTCCCCCCCGGCGCCTCCATCTCCCCGCGGCCTCCACCCTCCCGCCACCCTCCCAAAGCCTCCTCCCGCCAACCCCACCCACGCCACCGCGCCACCCACCCGCCGGCCGCCCTCTCTCTCCCCCCACCCCACCTCCCCGGCCCCTCTCCCACCGTGCCGCTTCCTCCCGGGCCGGCCGCCTCCTCTCCCACCCACCGGCCACCACCTATGGCGACGGCCTCCTCGGCATCGAGCGGCACCATGGCCGCCACCGGATCAGACGTGGCGCCGCCCATCTTCGTCGCTCCCTACGCGACGATCGCCGTCAAGTCGCATGTCCCAGTGACCCTTGAGTTGAAGCGACCCAACTTCAACCGCTGGTCTCCGTTCTTCCTCTCCCTGTGCGGCAAGTTCGGGCTTCGCTCTCATGTCGATGGCTCGTCCGCGGACGCCACAGATGCTCGGTGGCGATCGCGACTCCTGCGTCCACACCGGCTCTTCGCTCGCCGCGAACGATGTCCTCGGCCGCGCATCGCGCCGACCAGATCGCCCGCCGCCTTCGGTCGCCATCGAAGCTCTTTCAGCGAACAAGGCTTCACGCGCCGCCTTCCTCGCCAAGAGTTCCACTCCATGGCGCAGGTACTCTCTCCATTGACGAGCATCGCCGTAAGATGAAGGCCATCGCCGACGCGTTGCGTGGCGTTGGTCACGCCGCCTCGACTCGCACTCGCCCTCAACTCGCTACGCGCCTCAACCCTTGCTTCTCGGCAAGACCGCCGACAACATCGCCGACTCCGATCCGCTACCCAACCGCCACCGCACGCGCGAAGCCGGTCTGGCGAACTCCGCCTCGCCAACGAACGCAAGGTCGCCTCCGAGATCGCGCTTCACGCCGCACATCGCCTGCGGGTGGCATGCCATGCCACCGGCCACGCCGGCGCCGACGGCGACACGCCACCGATGGCGGCGCATCGTAGCGGCGGTCGCCACGACCGCCAAGCGGCGGCGGCGGTCACGACGTGGCAACCAAATCGCAAGAAAGGCGCGCGCGCGCAACTACTGTGGCGGTGGCAACCGCGGCGGCACCGCCGGCGGCCCTCGATGTGATTCACTCCGTGGCACGATGCGGCAAGCGATGGCGACCCCGCAGGCGCGCCGCAGCAGCCGTGGCGTCCTTCACGGCCGGCATCTGGCGCGCACCGCAGCGCACACCGCGTTGCGCCACTCCCGATTCGGCGCCATGCCGCCTCGCCGCCGCCGCATCGCAGCCAGCGCCGGCGGATGGGATCGATCCCGTCTCGCCACCGCTCGAACTAAATGGCGCTCAGGCGCCAACAATTGGGTACTGACACCGCGCCACCGCTCACATGTCGCCATCGGATGGTATATCGCTCTCCGCCTACCTCAATACAATTCTTTCATCACCAGAGGCAATGGCGACCATCCCCATTTCATGTCGTGGCACATCCACCTTACCGCTTCTTGCACCGATTTTCACCTCAAAGAACGCCCTCATTGCTCCCGCCTAGTGCGCAACTTGCCGTCTGCTCGCGGTTTACTCGTGATAATAAGTGTTCTATTGAGTTTGACGCTTTAGGTTTTTCATTGAGATCCACGGACGGGCGCGTGATTTTTCGCCGCAATAGTCGCGGGGACCTCTACACCATTCCTTCGCCCACGCCCCACGCTTGCGGCCTCGCCACCTCGCCCACCTGTGGCATCATCGCCTTGGTCACCCCGGTCCTTCCGCCTCGCCAAACTACAACACATGTCGGTCATAGCTTGTAATAAAATCCGCGGTCCTTGTGTCATGCACATCGACTTGGCAAGCACACACGGCACACCTTTAGTAGTTCCATGTCTCACACTACTACTCCTTTTGCTTTACTTCACCGTGATGTTTGGACATCTCCGCCTTAGCGCTTAGGCTATAAATATTATCTTGTGTTACTTGATGATTACTCTCATTTTTGCTGGTCGTTCCCTTTACGCCATAAATTTGATGTGCAACGTCATATTGTCGATTTTGTAGCTTTTGCCCATACACGTTCGATTGCGCCCAAATGCTTCAAGCCGATAACGGCACCGAATGCGTCAACAATGCCATCACTACCTTCCTTACTAGTCGCGACATTGCCTTACGTTTTGTGTCCGCACACCTCGCCACAAAACGGCAAAGCCGAGCGCCTACTGCACTATAAACAACACCATCCGCACCTGCGATTCATGCATCCATGCCTCCACCCTACCGGGCCAAGCCCCGCCGCCGCCACATATATGCTTAACCGCGCCCGCCCTCCTCTCAGACATCACAAGATCCCCTACCGCCTCTGCACCACAAACTCCGGATTATTCATCCCTCCGTGTGTTGGTTGCCTCATTATCCGAACCTTAGTGCCACGACACCTCACAAGCTCTCCCTCGCTCGACTCCATGCGTGTTCCTTGGTTACCCTTCCTCCCACAAGGGTACCGCTTGCTGGATATGTCCACCGCCGCATTATTATCTCACGCCATGTTGTCTTCGATGAGTTCGTGTTCCGTTCGCCTCGGCACCTCGGCGCCTCGTGCCGCCTTCATTGGATTTTTGATATAGGGACTATCTTCAACGACTAAGCTCCACCTCTTGGCGTTGAGCGACCGCGTCTTGCCTCGCTTGCTCCCTCGTCGAGCGAGGTTGAGGCCGGACCTCCCGACCGCCATCATCTACGCCGTCCCTCGCACCGACCGGCCGACTAGTCGGCGCCCGACCGCCGCTCCGCTGCGGCGGCGCCTGCTCGCCCCTCGCTCACGGCCGACGCCCGATCATTGCTCGCTGCGGCGGCGACCATCGTCTACCGGCGGCGCGCGCGCCGCGCTTCGTGTCCCGACACCGTGGCGCCCGGTGCGCCCGACACCTTCGCGCCCACGACGCGATCTCGGTCGGCGACCTCGCCCGCCCACGCCTCAACCTCTCGCCACGATGGCCTCGCCGATTCCGGCGAACTACCGCAGCCGCGCCGCCGTCCCGATTGGCGCGCTGCGATGGCGAGGAGTACAAGGCGCCATGGACAACGGCACCGGCGCCTCTTCTCGACCGCCTGGTGCTAATATTGTCACGAAAAGTGGTCGTGACAAGCACAAGTTCCACTCGACGACTCGGCGGCACAAGGCTCGCTGGTCATACGAGGCTTCTCCCGCCAGTCGGTGTCGACTCACGACGAGACTTTCACCGGTTGTCAAACCGGCGACGATCCGCACCGCCTCGCGATCGCACCTCGCGTGCTGGTCTATCCATCGGCTCGATGTGAAGAACGCTTTCTCCACGGCCACCGAGGAAACCGCTCATCGCCAACACCGCCGGGCTTCATCGACCCGACAACCCCGACTATGTTTGTCTTCGCAGGTCATCAGACGCTCAGCAGGCTCCCGCATGGAACGGCGATTCGCCTCGTACATCCGCGCGACGGTTTCATCGCGACCAAGTCCGATGCATCTCTTTGTTTACAAAGATGGAGATAGCGCCGCCTACCGCTTCAGACGCCGACGACATCATCCTCACGGCCGCCACCGCAGATCGCTCCAACACATCATCGCGCGCTTCACTCGGAGTTCGCCATGACGGATCTCGGCGACCGCACCACTTCCTCGGGATCTCGTGGACGCGCGATGCTGACGGTTGTTCTGTCGTAGCGCCGCGACGCCGCCGACCTACTCGGCGTCCGGCATGTCCGAAGTGCCACCGACTACGACACCGCGGATGCTCGGCAAGTCGCCACCATCGACGGCGCTCCGTGGTCGACCCCTCCGAGTACGGAGTCTCGCCGGCGCACTCCAAGACCTCACCGACACGACCCGACGGCCTATGCCGTTCGGCGAGTTCGCTTGTTCATGCATGATCTCGCGAGCCGCACTCGCGCGATCAGCGCATCTGCGACGTCAAGGGTTCACTTTTTGCTGGTCTTCACCTCGGCGTCGGCACCGCCAACCGATCATCGCCTACTCGATGCCGATCGGGCGGCTGCTCGACACGCGCCGCCCACCTCCGGCCTGCGTCTTCCTCGGCGACAATCGGTCTCCTCGTCGCCAAAGCGCCGACCACGGTCTCCCGCTCGATCTTTGAAGCGAATATCGTGTTGTGGCGCATGTCGTGGCCGAGCTTTGCGCCGTCGCGACAGCTTCTTCAGAACTACACATCTCGGTCACTACCGCGACGGCCGTCTGCGACAATGTCGTCTTGTCTACATGACGGCCAATCTCGCCCATCATCGCCGTCATTTGAAGCATATCGAGATCGACATCCACTTCGTCCGCGAAGGTTGCCTTGGGCCAGTTCGAGTACTACATGTTCCTCGACACACCGGTTCATGGACATTATGACCAAGGGTCTCCTGCATAATTGTTTATCGATTTCGACGATCAGGTGTCCGTGATCCTACCGCTTCGCATCGCGGGCGGTATTAGGATTATTACCTTTGTACCCCTGTACCTGTACATGGCTATATATATGAAAAACACCTCTCATACCTGAATGTGGTGATTCCCCCAATCTATTTCTACAGGTGGGCCCACCATTCTTTTTCTTTTATTTTCCATTTCTTCTTTTCTCAAATAAGATTACCAAAGGGCCCTCAGTTATACAACAGGACAAATAAGTCATGGGATTCAGAATTAAAGTGTTGCTTGGAACACAGAAATTTTCAAGAATTTCATGGAAAACAGCTCTGTTCTCACAGAAATCTAGAAAAATTCTAGCGCTATAATAATAAAAAAACGGTGAACACGTGGGCCAGCAC
This sequence comes from Ampelocalamus luodianensis, assembly GCA_036346255.1. Lineage (NCBI taxonomy): Eukaryota > Viridiplantae > Streptophyta > Magnoliopsida > Poales > Poaceae > Ampelocalamus > Ampelocalamus luodianensis. Next base: position 56,829,873 of record CM070617.1, on the reverse strand, counting down.
TAGCACAACTTATGCAGAGCCTACAAAAAGAACAGGTGCCGCTGGAAGTGAAATTTGTGGAGAGCTCATTTCAAGGTGCCTAATACCGCTACTTGTTCTCTAATGATTTAGGAACCTCGTGTTTGTTCTCACACACACTGCTAATGCATGCCTACCATCAATAATAAATAAGAAGTCGTGCGCCAGGCAATCGTACATCATGATTCAGATACACTTGACAAAATGGGGAAAAGACTGAATTGAGTTTGTATGGATGGGCACATACCCCATGCTCTGCGCAGATGGCCTTGGCCTTGTCAAGGAGTGCCTGCGTGAGCTGCTTCTGCTGCTCCTGGATGGACTTGATCAGCTCCGGAGGTACGCCGGTGGTACCCACTAACACACATCAATCATCCCAATTATCAACAAATATGCAATACTAGCCGAATTGATAAGAAGAATAGAGAAGCGAACAAAATTGTGGTGTGTGTGTGTGGGGGGGGGGGGGGGGGTTACGTTACGTACGAGGGGCGCCGAAGGCGGCGGCGGAGAGGTAGCCGAGCGGGACGAGCGGCTGCACGGTGAGCACGAGCAGCGACGTCGCGGGCACGGGCGTGAGGTTCCGCAGCGCCCACTCCAGCGCGTGGTGGCTGCACTCGCTCTCGTCCACCGCCACCATCACCTTCTGCAGCTTCTGCCCCCCCTGCTGCGGCGGCGCCGGCGAGGCCATCGTCCCCCTGCTGCTACTGCAGGTTTTGTCCCGACTGCTCGATCGATCCGTCGGTCTATCCGCTCTTGCTGTAGTCTGTAGATGGCAAGTTGGCTATGAGCAGCAGACAACTCACGCGGCCGCCTTAAATTGGCGCCGGTCAGGCGGTCGGTGCCGTGGGCTCCTTTGCGAGCTTCTCAAACTTGGTGGATACACACAAGCTAGCGCCTAGCGACAAGGTTCGCTGATGGTCGTGTGGCCACGTGGCATGCTGAGGTGTTGTCTGCTGATCTGGGGCTTTTGATGATGCTGGGCTGCTGGAGTAAGAATGGAGATGGATAAGCATGATATGTGTTGGAAAACAATGGGTTTAGCCCAGCAGCTGGTTTATGGTGAACGTCTCATCCAATTTCTAGAAAGGTCTTTAGGCTATAAATAAAGATACTAGTTATTGTAAAAGGCTGATCGTTTAATGAAGAAATAAAAAAGAAGAAAAATACCATTACACCTTTGTCTCTACGTGTGTTTAATCTACTATTTATTTTTGTATTGTTTGATCTGATTTTACGATTGTCTACGATGATCGTCTAATATTATCGTGACAATCGACTCGGCTACCTCTAGACTTACTCGATTGAAAGGTAACCGTAGTAGCACGACGCTTGTAAATCGAATCACATTTTCTAGATCGCTTTCAATTCCGCAAATTTGGCTTTCTAGATTATTTCCACGAAAGCTCTAATATACCGTGAGCCGACGATCGCGCGCACTTTATGAAAGAGTAGATGACGATTGCACTTTAGTTTGTAGACTGCAAGAACAGTAAAGAAAAAAACAGCCGACACAGTCTAGTACGGCCACGCCGCCGACATGCCACCCGCATGCGGCTGCTCTGTGCGTCGCCTGCATGAGGGGCCATGGCCCTCCGCGCCGCCCGAAACCATACAGGCTTGCCGCCGATCCGTCCGTCGCACACACGGCCACCCTCGCGGATGCGCCCACAGCGTCGTTGGCCCTTCCCGCATGCGCCCGCAGCGTCGCCTGCACGCGCCCGAGCCGCCCAGAGCCCACACTCGCACGTGCCACTGGCTACCCGTCGGCCTGCAGCCGCCGACTCCCAACCGCCTCCGCACTCGCGCGCCACAGGAGCTCGTCGCCGCCACACACGAAGCGCGAGACCGTGTGTGCCTGAAGCGCCCACCGCACCATCGTCGTCGGCATGAAGCCGTGCGGCGAAGTGCACCACGCCTGCACGCGCCCGTGTGCCGCCGAGCCTCGCGTCAACCTCGCGCAAAACAGATGTCAGCGCCAAACCGCCTCCTGCACTCACTGACGCGCACCCGTAGCCGCACCGCCCCGACCTCCTCCGCTGCGTCGCGCGCTCCCGTTGAGTCGCCGCGCTATGTAGCCGTAGCGCACCTCCGTGTGGCGCTCATAGCCACCGATGTCGCATCCGCGCCCGCAGCGCCTGCGCGCCGCACACCCACGCACGGGTGCGCCGCCCGTGCACCAACTGCGCGCCGCCCACACCGAGCAAGAAGCACGCCCACGGAGAACCGCGTCCGTACGCGCGAACAGCCACCTCGGCATCACGCCCGTACGCGCAGACCGCATTGCCTGCTCCTGCTATTGTGCCCGCAAGTGCTGTCATCACTGCGCCGCCGCTGCCACTAGGGTTGGAAACCCTAGTGTTTGGCTTAAGGCACGGCTGGGTTGGCCAGATGTGCCGTGAGGCCCGTGGAAATCCGGCACAAGCACAATAACGAGCTGGACTAGATTTGACCCATGTGTGGAAAAGAAATCAGAAAAAATGAAAAGAAAAAGGGGCCTGTTTGGAAAATTTGTGATAGGCCCCTGGATTTTTTGAAAATTACGCAAAAAATTTCTCATAACAGAAAATTAGCGTTGTGACCCTCGGAAATTGCAAAATTCACCAAAAAAATCATATTCCAGTAGAAAAGGGCATCGGGAATTCAATTTTTGAGTAATTTTTGAACTTTTAAAGCATGTTTACCTTTGTTATTATTATTTCTATGCAAATTATGTATTGTATTTACTGTTTTGATTATCTGTGATTATTTATATTGCTTTTAATAACTGAAAATAGCAGTGAATCATGAAAAATACATAGAAAAATACGAGATCACGAACCGGAAGTTCGAGGAGCATTATGAAAATTTTGTAACTATTTTATACAAATTACTAGCAGTAATATTATGAACTCTTTGTATGAATATGTAAATAACTAGCATCACGAACCGGGAGTTCGAAGAGCTGGCCCAGCATGGCCAGAATTTGTACCAGTCTTTAACTCTGTGGTAAGATAATCACGGATGAACAGAAGATTGAGAAGACTATCTCTACCTTTCACCCAAATGTGGTGCAATCCGCTTGCAACTATCGTCGAGACGGCTACAAGGAGTATGCCGAATTGATTGACATCATGCAAGTTGCAAAAACTCAAGATAATATTCGAAGGAAGAACTAAATCTCACAACCATCTAGTAGCAATATTGGCCATGAAGTCAATGCTAACAGCTACAAGGTGAGAAAGCCTCTCATAAAGGAGATGGGCAAAAAGGGTAATGTCGTGGGTCGCACGTTATTGATACTTTCCAGTCTAAGAAGAAGGACAAATGACAGCATGAGGCACACCTCGCCATTGCAGGCACAGAGGATCCACACCATTAGTTGCACTCATGGATGTGGATAGCCCAGTAGCAGCCCCCATCACCCCTCTTTTGGACATTGCAGTAGCCGTAGCCGTAGTTGCCCAAAAGTAGAAGATTGTCATGGAGCAGATTCAAGTAAAAGTTTTTACATACTTCGCTGATTCAATCTGATGCACGCACTGCACTTAGATATTTTTACTGTCACTTGCAGTTTGTGATTGTGATGGAGCTTTAAATAATGGTTGGAAACTCTAGAAGAGCAAAGCATTAAAATTCTTATGATGAGTTCTGCAAGGCTTATTTTCTCGTATTTATAATAACAAGTTATATTCTGATATTTGAATTATTAGAACACGTGTGGCACCCTATGGACGAAGTGTGCTTAGCGAATAGCGGCACAACGAATACCAGAGACGAAATTTTTTCAGTCGATCAGCAAAAATGCTAGTAGTCTTATGACAATCGTAGGTAGTGATACGTGTATAATAGGCCCAGGAAGGTCCACAATTATGCTCCGATGGGCACAACTTTGGTTCTTAAAGAAGCCTTGTTGTACTCAGAATCGACTAGAACTCTCAAGGATATTCGTGCTAATGGTTTTCACGTAGAGACTGAAGAAGAGTAAGGTAAAAAAATACCTGCAAATTACAAAGCGTGAAGAAAGTGGAAAAAGGGTATTAGAACGATTTCCTTCATATGAAACTGGGATATACTACATTAATATTAAGGCACTTGCAGCCTATACTATCCTGAAACTATATTTAGGAGCTCTAAATTTTTCGATCTCTAGCATAATAGATTATGCCACCCAGATCTTAGAATGATAAGAAATATAATTAATAATTCATAGGGACATAATATCGATGTAAAGAATTTTCCGAATTAAGAAGATTTTGTGTGCCCCGCATGTGCCACCGGGAAATTAATTACTAGACCTTCTGCTCTAAAAGCGAAGGATAAAGTCCCTGCATTCCTCAACCAAATCTAGGGAAACATTTGCGGTCCTATACAACTTTGTCAAGGTTATTTAGGTATTTTATGGTGCTCATCGATGCTTCCTCGAAATTGTCGTACGTATGTTTATTGTCTATGAGAAACCATGCTTCTGCAAAGCTAATCTCGTAGATAATTAAAATTAAAATTAATTTCCCTGATCATCATGTGAAGTCCATCAGAATGGACAACACCGAAGAATTTATTTTGAAGTCATTTGATGATTATTGCATGGCAATGGGAATTAACGTTGAGCATTTTGTACTGCATGTCCACACCCAGAATGGACTAACAGATTTTGCATAATTTTAATTTATCAACTATATGTTAGGGACACACAGTCCTGCACGCAGCAACTCTCATCAATTTTAGACCGTCAGCATATAACATCCATTCACCTATGCAATTAGCTCAAGAATCAGCACCGAAAATTTCTCATCTTCGCATATTTAGTTGCAAGGTTTATGTACCTTACCACCACCGCAGCAAACTGCAATGGGCCCTCTTCGAAAGTCTACGATATACATTGGTTATGAGACAACATCCATAATTAGGTGTTTGGACCCTATGACTGGAGATTTGCATACTGTCCGCTTCGCTGATATCATATTTGATGAGGATAGTTTCCCGTCATTAGGGGGGAGGAAATCAGCCCCTTGATGAAAAATATCGGAAAATAACATGGCAAGCCACAGGAAGTCCAGAAGACAATTGAAGTCCATGCACATGACCTGTGCACTAGTGAAGCAAATAGAGAAGTCCAGAATGCAATTGAAGTTTAGAAGAAAATTGAAGTCTAGAAGATAATTGAAGTCTAGAAGATAATTGAAGTCCGGAAGATAATTGAAGTCCAAAAGATAATTGACTTGCAAGCATTAGCGAATCAACTGCATGCCTGACCACGTTAGTGGTTTGAAGAGCGTGACCAAGTCGCATGTACTTGCACATAATGCACCGGAGAGGGTTGAAATACCGATGAAGGTATCCCTAATCGCGTCCTAAGGTCTCAGGAAAGGATGAGAACTCCGGCCCCTCGAATCCCAAGTAACCGGGGACGCCTGATGAAAAAGGATGAGAAGGACTTGACACAACCGACCACTAAAGTTTTTTAGAACCAGAAGAGGAGCCAGTTTAGACCTGACACCAGTATGGAACCTTTGGGAAAGGCATACCGGGTTTGAACATTCCCACGGAGGGACATACCAGCATGGATGTGTGCTCACACACCGGAGCTAAAAAACTAAAGGGACTTGCCCCGTAATTGAAAGCAGCGGTGAGCAAGTAGAAGTATTAGAAAAATCGCCCTGTAAAGAAATAGCTATAAACTTTGTGACTACGACAGAATCTATTAATAAAACAACAGCCAATGTCAACATTTACTTTGCAAAGAAAATTGTTACAATCATCGATCTTGATCCAGAGCCTACATTGCTCGCTGAATATAAGAAAAGATCAGATTGGGAAGATTGGAGGAAGGCAATAAAAATAGAATTATTGTCTCTAAATAAAAAAGAGGTGTTTGGACCTGTAAGCCGCACACCTCTCCATGTGCACCACGTAGAGTATAAATGAGTATTTGTTCGAAAGAGAATTAAAATTAATGAAATTGTAAGCAAGGCTCGTTGCATAAGGTTTCACTCAATGTCCAAGAGTTGATTATGAAGAAACCTAATCTTTGGTCATGGGTGGAACTACCTTTAGATATTTAATCTCAATAACAATAAAATTGAGTTTAGAAATAAAATTGACGGATGTGGTAATTGCATACCTTTATGGAAATTTGGATTTGGACATTTATATGAAGGTGCCTGAATGTATCCATGTCCCAAACCAAGACAGAGCAAATAGAAATCTATACAGTGTAAAACTCAGAAAGTCACTATACGGACTTAAGCAATTAGGCAGGATATGGTATAATTGCTTGAAGTAACTTTCTATGCAAGAAAGGCTACACGAATAATGAGAATTATCCCTATGTATTTATATGACGATCCTAGGATGGATTATAATCTCATAGTATGAAGATGATCTGAATATTACCGGAACCTTGGAAGGTATTAAGAAAGCAAGCTCTTACCTGGAGTCGGAGTTCGAAATGAAAGATTTTGGTAAAACCAAATATTGCCTAGGCTTGCAGCTTGAGCATGCCCCTCAAGGGATATTAGTGTATCAGTAAATCTACACTCAAAAGATGTTAGAAAGGTTCGGCTTTGAAAAGGCATACCCTTCAAAAGTACCAATGGTCAGGAGATCCTTGCAGCAAGACAAGTACCCATACAGACCTAAAGAAGAGGGGGGAAGTCTTGGGACCAGAATTCCCATACTTAAGTGCAATAGGAGCACTCATGTATTTAGCAAACTGTACTAGACCGAATATTGCATTTGTCGTGAACCTATTAGCAAGGTGTAGTATAGAGCCTACTAAAAGGCATTAGCAGGGAATAAAGGATATCTTTTGATACCTCTAAGGAATCAAAGACCTTGGTCTGTTCTACAGAAAAAACCAAGACATGTCTATGAATGGCTATGCAGATGCCAGGTACCTGTCGGACCCATATACAGCCAAGTCGCAAACATGATATGTATTCCTATGTGGTGGAACTAACATTTCATGGAAATCGACTAAACAAAGTCTTGTATCAACTTCGACGAACCACTAAAAAATCATAGCACTGTACGAGGCCTCCGGAGAATGTGCTTGGCTTCAGCGGATGATTCACCACATCCAGTAGTCATGTGGATTAAATACCGCGCAAACCCCTATTATTATCTATGAAGATAATGCAGCTTGTATTGCATAAGTGCAAATGGGTTATGTGAAGAGTCAACTCGCAAAGCATATCAACCTCAAGTTATTCTATGCTCATGAATTGAAAAAGATGGACGAAATTAAACTACTGCATACTAAGTCATGTGAAAATTTTGCAGATCTATTCACTAAGTCACTTCTAGCATCTAGCTTTGAAAGGTGCATACGTGGAATTGGAATGATGAAACTTAGAGAAGTGTAGAAATCAGGGGGAGAATCTTCACAAACTTATTATTGAAACTTGATCACGAAGATCGAGTACCCAAAGAATAAATCCTAGAGATTAAATGAAATTAGGTGGATTGCACTCTTTTTTTCCCTTTATGAGTTTTCCTAAAGTTTCTCGGCTAAGGTTTTTAATGAGACAATTCGTGCAATACAGCAAAACGTGTATCATGTACTCTTTCTCCAAATTTTTTCCACTGGGTTTTTATAGAGTTTTGACAAGGCATAAACATGTGAGGATGGGTGCGCAACGGGGAGTGTTGGGAAACCATGGACTTGGTCCAGCAGTCGACCCATGGGTGGGCGTCTGACGAGGATTAAAACCTCTATATATTATCTTTAATATATAAAAGACCATACGTCTTCATGGTCGTAACCCTGAGGTGCACGACCTCACTGGTCGTAGAGATTCCAGAGGTTACATAATGGGTACCCTGGTCGGACAAAGGCATAAGCCAAGCTCCCGACCAGGAGAACTGCTTGTAGAAGGTATGAACTGACGCTCGGAATAAATCCCAAGGTATATTCTCTACCGTATGATGAATGGAGCACATGCATATTCCATACCATACAACGTATCTTATCCAAGATACATCAGTGAACAACCTCCGTGCGGTTATATGTTTCATAGACATATAACCGCCGAACGGTTGATTCCGTATCAACCGTCACTTGACTCACTGCACGCAACGCCGCATCGACGCCTTCTCCGGAGAATCGCCACCTCTTCGAGGGCTATTTAAAGACAGAACCTGGACGGATCAAGAAAAGGATCAGAAGAACAGAGGAAGACAAAAGCACAAGCCATAGATTCGTGTAATAGTTCTGAGTTAGCAAGAGAACAAGCAGAGTCCTTAGCGTATACCTTCTAAATTCCAGTTCATATTAATAAAGAGCAGCCCCATCATTCCCTGAGATTTCCCACGTCACTTTCTCCTTTCTATTTTCGTAAGATCGACGTCTTGATCGTCGACAGCTGGCGCCGTCCATGGGGATCGCGGCGTGGAATCTTAGAAGAATTTCTCTGCTCATCAATTCTTGATCGCCATTCCCCGTCTGTGACCGCTGATGCGGTTATGGCGGGAAGTTGGGATGAAGAAAATTGGTTCGACATGGCGGACTACGCCGACCTCGACATGGATGCATGTATGCGCGCCATGGAGGAAAACGGAATCTCTTCATCATCCTCCTCTGCCGGCTCGCCCAGGGCAGAAATCGGCCAAGACGACCGGATGGATGAAGACACACCGCTACAATCAGTGGCGGTTTCAGAGGAAGTGTTTCCGACCGGTTCGGAACACCCCAAAGCCTCAGCAAGCCCGGGCCTTTCGACCGGCAAAAAAGGTGACGAAAATTCAACACCGCAACCCGAGGTTCAACATACCTTTGATGTGATCATGGTTGATAGGTACTCACCAACGGCTTCTAGTAATTCCAGGAGCCAACCGACACCTGGTGACGGTGTCAATGAAACCTCCATTGGTCGTAAACCAAGTGGGGATGATAAAGCTCGACGATTCGATCGCAATTCGCGGATCGGTGAGGTCCTTCCAAAAACCTCAGGAGGTGCTGATCACCGACTGCTCTCCGTCGTGGAAGCTTCTCGCAGAAGCTCTGAAAGGCTCTCCGTTGATTACAACGGAAGCTCATCAGAGGACCGCTGCTGGAAGCACAAGGTCAATGCGATCGGAGATACGGATCACAATGCCGTGTACGGTCCTCCACGCCTCGCCACCACGTCCTAATGGAGATGGTACGGGTGGTCAAGCACCAAATGCCGGAGGTGACAGAACTGGTAGATGTTCACCAGTTAATACGCTTGATCCTTCCCAAACCAATGTGAGGGACCGGGCAAGATCGACCAGAAGGTCGGAGGATGTAAGCCATCAAACACCTTTTTCTGGCAGAAATCCCTCGAGACCTTCAGAACTATACAAAACCCGCAGCGAGTCGTGATATGTTAAATACTTTCGACCCTACCTGGCGAGACTCGGTGTTTTGCCCAACTCGCAGTCAAGTATCGGAGATTATCCAACGAGATGATGCGCGCCGTAGCTTATCGAGAACGAAGGCACCGCAAAGTCGGACCATGACTTCATCACAAAGATTCTTCCCAAAGCGAGGCCCGCATGGTCGTGTTGAGGATCGATTGACATCGCGACCACCTCGACGATTCCGACCAACAAGTCATGAGGGGAGAGACTATTCCAGAATCCTCACCTTCACTTCGCCGAGGGGAACCATTGCTTGATCCGTGATCTTCGACATCACCTAAGCCGAACAAGCGGTCGGCGTTCTACTAACGCCCACGGCGGATCGGGACATTGGAGCATCGATAATCCGCTCTAGAAATCGATCTCCAACCGATTACAATCCGGCGCCTTTTCAAAGAAGGCGCCACGAAACTATCACAGGCTGTCGAGCTTTCTCAGCAGGGCTCCAGGCTGTGCGTTGGCCAAATAGGTTCCGACCGGCCAATATGGATAAATTCAATGGGACCCAAAATCCCTTGGAATTTCTCCAGATATATACCACCGCTATCAGAGCTGCTGGTGGTGATGAAAATGTAATGGCAAATTATCTTCCTACGGTATTAGAAGGATCAGCCCGATCTTGGTTGCTTAACCTTCCGATCGGATCCGTGTATACTTGGGAGCAACTCTGCGACCTTTTGATTGCAAATTTTCAGGGTACGTATGATCGCCCTAGAAAGGAAGACGATCTCCATAGGATACGGCAAAAATCAAACGAGACTCTCCGGCAGTACATTAAAAGATTTAGCCAAGTCCGTAACTCAATACCGGAGGTTGCAGAATCTTCCATTATCCAAGCCTTCAAAGCGGGATTAAGAAATCGAAGGTTTACGGAGGATTTAGCTATACATCCCCCACGAACAACCATCGAGCTCTTCGACATGGCTGACAAGTACGCTACGGCCAGTGAAGCGGTCGAGTGGAACGAAGCCGTTGATCGAAAGGATAAAATTCGCCAACCGGGCTTGGATAGGACGGAAAATAAACAAAAGAAGACTCTCAAGAAAAAGAAGCATGGTAGAGCCAACGACAAAGAGGTTCTTCTTTGCTCTGAAAAATTTACCAAAGGAAGAAAAGATTATACTGGTCGTGGCAAGTCTAAAGCTCCGACCAATGATTATAAGAGAAACAAAAAATGGTGTCCTCTTCACCAGCAAGCAGGACACGATTTGCGCAATTGTCGCGCTTGGCAAAAGAAGCTGGAAGATTATTATGCAGGTAAAGGACCACTCCCGTAGATTCAAGAACTCGGTGAAACAAACTCCAAGAAGGACAAAGAAGGTGACGAAGAAATGGAGTACCAAGAACCTCAACACACCGTCGATGTGATCTTCGGTGGATCTTCTTCGTACGAGTCCAGACGTCACCTGAAAGCCATGGAGCGAGAAGTCAACCTTACCAAACCTTCGATCGCCATTAAACCTTCAAGGTGGTCGGAGACGATAATCTCCTTCAGCAAAGAAGACTGCCCCATTCCTTCGACTCGACCAGGTAGGTTTCCAATTGTCGTTGAGCCTACCATTAATAACTGCAAGGTTAATCGGGTTTTGATAGATGGGGGTAGTTCCTTAAATATTTTATTTGCAAGTGCTTTGGAAGACATGCAGATTCCCAAATCCAAGGTAAAACCGGTGAAATATGCCTTTCATGGCATAGTTCCTGGGTCTACCGCTAAACCAATAGGGCATTTGTCCCTACTGGTTACGTTCGGAAAGCCCGACAACTTCCGAACAGAAATTTTTTTATTTGATGTAGTGAACTTCGAGACTGCATACAATGCAATTCTTGGTCGTTCGGCTTTAGCAAAATTCCTGATAGCCACGCATTACGGTTATCAGAGTTTGAAAATGCCGGGACCAAAAGGTGCAATCACGGTCTGGGGCGATCAAAAGATAGCCTAAGCATGCGATCGGAGGTGTAATCACTCATGCGCGAGCTATATTCAGAATTTTTCACATCGGGTATGTGTTAATGCTTGTTAAGTTCAGTTTCGGTGCTCATTCAAGTAGATCAGTGAGAAGAATTCGGGGTTGAATTCTGTTTAAGAGGGGTAGAATGTAATACCCCAAGTCTATTTAAGTGGAAAGAAAGAATCAGAGAGAAGGACCAACTAGAAAAAATAGAATTAACAGAGGATTAGAGGGGGTTTCTGCAATTATTCGGCAACCTGGGCCTCAGGCTTTGGCCCAGGAGGGCCAGGAGGGGCCGACCACCAATAAAAGGAGGGGGAAACCCTAGGGGTGGTACTGTAGCACGGCGTGCTACAGTAGCCGCCACTGCTACAGTACCCCCATGAACAGTACCACCCCCGCCTCCTTGCGCCGTCTCCTTCGGGTGCTGCCGACCTAGAAGAAGAAGAAGAAGAATGAAGAAGGCGAGGGGAACAGGACCATCTTTGGGGGGAGAGCTCGCTGGTGGGTGCTCGTCGTGCCCGGCAATCGGTTCATCAAGGGTAACCTCGTTTTCCCCTCGGTTAGATGTTTTAGCGCTTAATTGTTCTATGTCGGTAGTTCTGTCTTCTCAGGACAGATCGCGTTAGAGGGACGTTTTTATGTAGTTAAGTGCGGATTCAGTCTCGGTCATCTCCTAGAAAGTTGTAGAGGACGTCAATAGCTTTCAATGAAGTGCTAGATCGTATTTTTTGGACCTCTGTAGCAAAAGTTATGAAATTATTAGTGCAACTGTTCTACGAATCTTTCAAGATTTTGACAGGTTTTAGTAATCTGACTTTTGCGATCAGTTAAAGGGATAATTAGAAGATCTCAGTATAACAAAAGTTGTAGATAATTGTCGTAGATTTCAGGTAAGCATAAGAACACAAAATTTGGACAAACTAGCTAAAAGTTATGATAGTTTTAGTGTTCTGTCCAGAGAACCTGACGTGAAATTGATGTTTTGTTAATCAGCTTAAAAAGGATATTAGATGGCCGAATCAGGGAGGCTCACCAACTAGGTTTAGTTGGAGAATTTGATAACTTTTCGATGAAGTCCAAGAACACCTAATTTGGACCCTTGTAATAAAAGATATGAATTTTAGAACATGACTGTTCTGAGAGGGCATAGATCAAAGATTTAGGAAATTGGAGTCGGGGTCGCGTTGCAAGCTACTACTCGTGTGTGTACGCTTTTATAGTTCTTGTGGTACATTACTGTTGTCTTAGTATATGTTCTTAAATGAATTAGGTGGGGGATTGGTCCCGGAGGCAGCACGCTCTTCACATCCTCCGTTCTCACGGTTAAGGCAAGTACTACGGTTGATAGAATAATTATGAATGGTTGATAGAGAGTGCTAGTATTTTGATACGTATTAGCTATGCATGGTTGATAGTGTGAAATGTATGATTAAGGATGGTGAATGATGGAATACGATTAATTGTTATTCATGAGTGATTGTCGGGTTTGCTAGTATTATGAATATATGTGTTATTCATGGATGCTAGAATGCTATGAATGTCAAGCGATGATGAGCATTGGAGGTATGAATAAGTTTATTCATGTATGATGTTGTTGTGAATACAAATTTATGATGGTTTAAAGTTTTGTTCATGTGCATCATGCTATCATATTGGAGGCTTGGTCACGTTGTGACTATACATGTCGAGTCCCGTCATGTAGATGACGGGCTTGAGAATCCCCACATTCGTGGAATGTGGGCATTGAAAGAGGTCCCCATCATGAAAACGATGGGCTTATGGTCCCCACACTTGTGGAGTGTGGGCTTGAGGTCCCCTTTACTTGCGGAGTATTGGGCAATTGGTCCTGCGCTTGCGAGCACGAGGCATGGGTATCGGCGATGGTTGCATACTTTGCATTCTGGTAAAATGCAAAAGTGAAAGAGAAAGAGAAAGTGCACTTGACATCTTGCATAGCATGAGCATATGACATGTTTATAATAGAGACTATAGATGGATGTTGATGATTCTGATTGTTTATGTTATTATTGCCATTTATTATACTTGTTGAGTCTTTGGACTCACTCTTGCTGTTGTTGTGTTTTTAGGTACCCATTTACAAGAACGGCATGCATGGGAGGGAGTAAGACTTAGAGTGGTTGCACAATGGCACGAACTACTCACATTTGAATTGATAGAATGATAATTTAGTAGATCAGAAACTTGCTTAAAGAATTCTTTATTATTACTCCCTCTGCTTGGAATAATTTGTAATAGAGTTGATTAGAGGATCATGGATGTCCTTTTGTTTATGCTTGTAGTTGTTTAGCATGCTATGGATGATATAGTGATGATTAGTATAAATTTGGTGGTCTCTGTTGATGCTAGGATGTTGGATTATTTAACTATGTTACATTTAAAGGTTGGGACCTCGGTTTAGTAACTAAACAAAGGAGGTTACATGGGATTTTAGAGAATTGTATCAATGTTAAAATGGTTATAGTGTTAGTTTAGTAGCATTCCAGGCTTTTGTCAGGCTGTGGTGTTACAGTTGGTATCAGAGCGGGCTTTAGGTCCGTGGTGAATAGATTAATTAAAAGTTGCTAATGGCTAATCAACTTAAAATTTGACACACCGGGTGCAGTGAGGATGGGAATGGGCAAAGCATTGCATTTACGTTTCCGCTATATCATATTGTTGATTGCTGATATTAATTGAGTATGATTGCTAATTAATTGATTATATAATTATTATGTGTGGGGGATAACCCATGTTGAGAGGTTGAGGTCGTGGTTGTAACCACGGTTTTACCAGTTCTTTGTACTGCTCGCGATATGAGAATAGGGAAGTGGTTACCTCGGATATCTTAGTACAGGTGTTGATAGGGAGTATCTTTAGAAGTGTTGTTCTCTTCCTTGAATTTGAATTTGGTCAACTCTTATCCAGTTGAGATTGATGAGTTTCTCTTGGGTTATTAGTTCATTGCGGTTGATGGGTTGCTTTGAAAAAGGTTGGTGTGTTTCATTTGCCTTAATTTTTCCTGTAAAGCAATCATTGTTTTCCCAACCGATGAGTTATTCTTACAGCTGACGAACTTGGTTGATTGTCAAGTTTGACTTTATATTGGGGTTTTGTCTTTCCCATTGGAAAACTTGACCCACTTATTTGTGTGATGTTTTTGGGTAATGAAAGCTTTCTTTTGCAAGTCCTTTAGTACGTGGGGGCTTTGACTCAATGTATCTCTCTTGGGTATTTTGAGTGTTGAAGATTAATGGATTTCCTTTATGAAAGAAGATGTTAAACCTTTTAGTGTTGTGTTGTCTTGGTTAAGTGAGAGGTTATAACCAAAGCAATTAATGGATATGATATGGGTCATCATGTTAGATCTGCAGTGTGTGCATAATCGATCCTAACAAAGATCCTTGAAAGGAAAGTGATTAATTTGAAAGTGTCTTGTAGTAGTTCTCGAGGAGCTGTGATTAAGAGTATGGTTATACCTAGTTGTAATCAATAGAGTTAATAAGAGGTGTAGAACGTTGTTGAAATTGAGTTGATGACTAAGAGTGATACATTTGGTAAGCTTCTTTGGTAAATTGGATTAACGAGTCTCAATGGTTTAACCTAACCTTTTGTGATGGTTAAGTTCAAAAGGAGTTAGATTATTGTCTTAGTGGGTACTAATCTTGAAGTAACCTTTTTAGGGATACCTAGTGATTATAAGTAATTGTTATGTGCAAATAATGTCTATTAATGTCTGGTGATGAGCATCACTAAGAGATAAATTGATGAGATTTAACGGATGAACAATGTTTACATGATGGTAGAACTATCAGATAAAAGTATGTCTTGATGAAAGGGTGTTGGAATAACCTTTTAATTCGTGCAGTAGGTTTCCTCTAAAATAAAGTGGTTGTTGTAGTGAGAATATAAGATTGCGGCATACATTCAATTGAGGATGGGATGATAAAGGGGTCTGCAACATCTTGGTAAGCCTTTGGGGGCTTAATAAAAGGAAGAGTTGACGATAACGAGTCTTGTTAAGGGTAGATCATTCTTGATGTTAGTAAGTTTGTCCTCAAGAGATTCTGACTCGTCGTAGTAGTGATGATTCTTCTAGAGAGGAAGTAAATTAATTGTCTTTCGTAATATCAGTCAAATGAAATGTTCGGAGTTTTGTATTCGTGGACTTTTGGGAGTTCATGATTTAGGTAGTAGAGAGAATTAATTGAGCAATGTGACGTATGGAAAGGTTACGATTGGTTCCTAGGTGGTTAATGTGATTTGGTTAAGGTTAGCGAATGAACTCTTTTGGTATTTCTATGATAAACTTATTAGAGTATCACAAATTGATAGAGGTGAGATTTTGGGAACTAGGCTATGTGAAGAAGCATGAGAGCAGTGTTTGATTTTAACCTTTAACACAGAATGCTTTGGCGATGAAATAAAATTTGATTAGTATTACAACTAGTGGAGTATGATTGTGCTCTTGATAAACTTATTAGTTGTGGTGGTGAAGTTTAATGAAAGTAGCGGTGTGGAGGAACCTAAGCGTCGTGCTAATTAATGGGATAGCAGGAACTATTGAGTTAATGTCAAGTATGACCCGGCCTCAATGAGTGACCCTATGGGAGTTAAATTAATTCTAAGGATAGCTTGGTCAAGAATTTATATATTGATTTATTGACGCTAGTGATTGAGTATGTTTGAATCTTAGTCAATTAGTGAGGGTATTGCGAATGGGTGTATTGTAGTCGTGTAGCTGAATTTGATTGGTGTGGTTTAGTGAAGGTTCAAGATTGGTGAAATGAAATACCTTGGACGGTTACTTGATTAGTGAGGAATGTTAATATTAATGAGTGAGGTTATTGTTGAGCTGTGTGAAATTTCAGTAAACGAATTTGAGTATTTCCTATCAATCATACCAGAAATTCATTGTAGGAGACTTGGAGGTTAAGTGTGGGCTTTGCATTTTTATGCTAGAACCTTGGAGGCCCAATATTATGTGTAGAAGTAGAAGAACAAAAGTGGATTCTGAATAGTGTGTGATAGAATACTTTGGGTTTAGTAAATGAGTATGTGTGCTGAGAATTTGAAGTTGATTATCCTTAATAGAATGAGGTGATATGATTGTGGGTGAAAAATCTTTATTGAGGTGTTGAGAACCATTTGTCAAAATAATTCCTTTGGTATAGGAGTGGACTAGAGAATCCTTTTGTGGATTAGTAGAGTCTCTCTAAATAAGTGTGGTCGTTCTTTTGGTTTGAGGATCGTTTTGGGGTTGTAGTTAGTGTGATGATTTGAAACCCATGATTTGGGAGGAGGTTTATTTCTTAAAAGAACATCTGAGAAAAAAAAATTCGAGTAGAGAAGTACTATCTTGATTCTTGTTTGACCTGAGTGTTTATGACGGAGATCATGTACAATTTGAGTTGACTTTATGTGGGCATGGTGATTCTTTCTGGTTCAAGAAAAAAAATATAATAAGGGAAATGATTGATTTGGATATTCGAGTGATTTTTCTTTTGGTTGACGTGGTGGTTATTTGCAAACTGCTTAACTGGAGAGTGGAAAGGTTTTCGTGATGAATCTTCGATTCTGGATTTGACTCTTTTGGCAGAGTTGGTAATGTGTGGTTGCGATGGGAATTCCTTGTTTTTTTTTGTTGTGTTCCATTTATAAAGAGTTTGTTTAAAAGAAGTTCGTTTGTGTCCCTGGACAAAGGAGATGCTCCTTGTTAAGATGAAGAGGTGGATTGAGAGTTGGAACCATAGTTTCATGTGTTACGTGTAGAATGTTTGGTTTGGTACCAAAGGGATGGTTGGCCCAAGATACATTGGTTTGATTTCAGAAGCTAGCATTTCGCTAGGACCGTCTCGAGTCCATACGCGGGGTACACAACGTTTTGTATAACCCAGTGTCGAGAGAGTATTCGAGAGTCTAGAGTGTGAGTTTTCGTTAGGAATGTTGAACCACAAGTAAAACCATACGTTCGAGTCCCGTTCGTTGAGTGTACCTGATAAGGTCGAGACGAGCATTGAGGTGTAAGATGTTGGAATCCATCAAAGTGATGTGGTCCCATAAGTACGAGAGGGAAGTGACTTGGGAGTTCGAGTCACTCATGCGCGAGCTATATTCAGAATTTTTCACATCGGGTATGTGTTAATGCTTGTTAAGTTCAGTTTCGGTGCTCATTCAAGTAGATCAGTGAGAAGAATTCGGGGTTGAATTCTATTTAAGGGGGGTAGAATGTAATACCCCAAGTCTATTTAAGTGGAAAGAAAGAATCAGAGAGAAGGACCAACTAGAAAAAAATAGAATTAACAGAGGATTAGAGGGGGTTTCTGCAATTATTCGGCAACCTGGGCCTCAGGCTTTGGCCCAGGAGGCCCAGGAGGGGCCGACCACCAATAAAAGGAGGGGGAAACCCTAGGGGTGGTACTGTAGCATGGCGTGCTACAGTAGCCACCACTGCTACAGTACCCCCATGAACAGTACCACCCCCGCCTCCTTGCGCCGTCTCCTTCGGGTGCTGCCGACCTAGAAGAAGAAGAAGAAGGAAGAAGGCGAGGGGAACAGGACCATCTTTGGGGGGAGAGCTCGCTGGTGGGTGCTCGTCGTGCCCGGCAATCGGTTCATCAAGGGTAACCTCGTTTTCCCCTCGGTTAGATGTTTTAGCGCTTAATTGTTCTATGTCGGTAGTTCTGTCTTCTCAGGACAGATCGCGTTAGAGGGACGTTTTTATGTAGTTAAGTGCGGATTCAGTCTCGGTCATCTCCTAGAAAGTTGTAGAGGACGTCAATAGCTTTCAATGAAGTGCTAGATCGTATTTTTTGGACCTCTGTAGCAAAAGTTATGAAATTATTAGTGCAACTGTTCTCACGAATCTTTCAAGATTTTGACAGTTTTAGTAATCTGACTTTTGCGATCAGTTAAAGGGATAATTAGAAGATCTCAGTATAACAAAAGTTGTAGATAATTGTCGTAGATTTCAGGTAAGCATAAGAACACAAAATTTGGACAAACTAGCTAAAAGTTATGATAGTTTTAGTGTTCTGTCCAGAGAACCTGACGTGAAATTGATGTTTTGTTAATCAGCTTAAAAAGGATATTAGATGGCCGAATCAGGGAGGCTCACCAACTAGGTTTAGTTGGAGAATTTGATAACCTTTCAATGAAGTCCAAGAACACCTAATTTGGACCCCTGTAAGAAAAGATATGAATTTTAGAACATGACTGTTTACAGAGGGCATAGATCAGCATTTAGGAAATTGGAGTCGGGGTCGCGTTGCAAGCTACTACTCGTGTGTGTACGCTTTTATAGTTCTTGTGGTACATTACTGTTGTCTTAGTATATGTTCTTAAATGAATTAGGTGGGGGATTGGTCCCGGAGGCAGCACCCTCTTCACATCCTCCGTTCTCACGCGGTTAAGGCAAGTACTCTGGTTGATAGAATAATTATGAATGGTTGATAGAGAGTGCTAGTATTTTGATACGTATTAGCTATGCATGGTTGATAGTGTGAAATGTATGATTAAGGATGGTGAATGATGGAGATACGATTAATTGTTATTCATGAGTGATTGTCAGGTTTGCTAGTATTATGAATATATGTGTTATTCATGGATGCTAGAATGCTATGAATGTCAAACGATGATGAACGCTGGAGGTATGAATAAGTTTATTCATGTATGATGTTGTTGTGAATACAAATTTATGATGGTTTAAAGTTTTGTTCATGTGCATCATGCTATCATATTGGAGGCTTGGTCACGTGGTGACTATACATATTCGAGGTCCCCGTCATGTAGATGACGGGCTTGAGGTCCCCACATTCGTGGAATGTGGGCATTGAAAGAGGTCCCCATCATGAAAACGATGGGCTTATGGTCCCCACACTTGTGGAGTGTGGGCTTGAGGTCCCTTTACTTGCGGAGTATTGGGCAATTGGTCCTCGCGCTTGCGAGCACGGGCATGGGTATGCAATGACGGTTGCATACTTTGCATTACCAAAATGCAAAAGTGAAAGAGAAAGTGCACTTCAAGATCTTGCATAGCATGAGCATATGACATGTTTATAATAGAGACTATAGATGGATGTTGATGATTACAGATTGTTTATGTTATTATTGCCATTTATTATACTTGTTGAGTCTTTGGACTCACTCTTGTCTTGTTGTTGTGTTTTAGGTACCTCTTTACAAGAACGGCATGCATGGGAGGAGTAAGACTTAGAGTGGTTGCACAATGGCACGAACTACTCACATTTGAATTGATAGAATGATAATTTAGTAGATCAGAAACTTGCTTAAAGAATTCTTTATGATTACTCCCTCTGCTTGGAATAATTTGTAATAGAGTTGATTAGAGGATCATGGATGTCCTTTTGTTTATGCTTGTAGTTGTTTAGCATGCTATGGATGATATAGTGATGATTAGTATAAATTTGGTGGTCTCTTGTTGATGCCGGATGTTGGATTATTTAACTATGTTACATTTAAAGGTTGGGACCTCCGGTTTAGTAACTAAACAAAGGAGGTTCTGTCGGATTTTAGAGAATTGTATCAATGTTAAAATGGTTATAGTGTTAGTTTAGTAGCATTCCAGGCCTTTGTCAGGCTGGGGTGTTACAATTGGTATCAGAGCGGGCTTTAGGTCCGTGGTGAATAGATTAATTAAAAGTTGCTAATGGCTAATCAACATAAAATTTGACACACTGGTGCACGATGGGATGGGAATGGGCAAAGCATTGCATTTACGCTTCGCTATATCATATTGTTGATTGCTTGATATTAATTGAGTATGATTGCTCATTAATTGATTATATAATTATTATGTGTGGGATAACCCATGTTGAGAGGTTGAGGTCGTGGTTGTA
Source organism: Ampelocalamus luodianensis (assembly GCA_036346255.1). Classification (NCBI taxonomy): domain Eukaryota; kingdom Viridiplantae; phylum Streptophyta; class Magnoliopsida; order Poales; family Poaceae; genus Ampelocalamus; species Ampelocalamus luodianensis. The sequence continues at coordinate 56,809,685 of CM070617.1, read as the reverse complement.
ACCTGGATTTTACCAAAGTTACTCTGTCTGTTCGCGATATGAGAATAGGGAAGTGGTTACCTCGGATATCTTAGTACAGGTGTTGATAGGGAGTATCTTTAGAAGTGTTGTTCTCTTCCTTGAATTTGAATTTGGTCAACTATTATCCAGTTGAGATTGATGAGTTTCTCTTGGGTTATTAGTTCATTGCGGTTGATGGGTTGCTTTGAAAAAGGTTGGTGTGTTTCATTTGCCTTAATTTTTCCCGTAAAGCAATCATTGTTTTCCCAACCGATGAGTTATTCTTGCAGCTGATGAACTTGGTTGATTGTCAAGTTTGACTTTATATTGGGGTTTTGTCTTTCCCATTGGAAAACTTGACCCACTTATTTGTGTGATGTTTTTGGGTAATGAAAGCTTTCTTTTGCAAGTCCTTTAGTACGTGGGGGCTTTGACTCAATGTATCTCTCTTGGGTATTTTGGGTGTTGAAGATTAATGGATTTCCTTTATGAAAGAAGATGTTACCTTTTAGTGTTGTGTTGTCTTGGTTAAGTGAGAGGTTATAACCAAAGCAATTAATGGATATGATATGGGTCATCATGTTAGATCTGCTGTGTGTGCATGATCGATCCTAACAAAGATCCTTGAAAGGAAAGTGATTAATTTGAAAGTGTCTTGTAGTAGTTCTCGAGGAGCTGTGATTAAGAGTATGGTTATACCTAGTTGTAATCAATAGAGTTAATAAGAGGTGTAGAACGTTGTTGAAATTGAGTTGATGACTAAGAGTGATACATTTGGTAAACTTCTTTGGTAAATTGGATTAACGAGTCTCAATGGTTTAACCTAACCTTTTGGGATGGTTAAGTTCAAAAGGAGTTAGATTATTGTCTTAGTGGGTACTAATCTTGAAGTAACCTTTTTGGGGATACCTAGTGATTATAAGTAATTGCTAGGTGCAAATAATGTCTATTAATGTCTGGTGATGAGCATCACTAAGAGATAAATTGATGGGATTTAACAGATGAACAATGTTTACATGATGGTAGAACTATCGATAAAAGTATGTCTTGATGAAAGGGTGTTGGAATAACCTTTTAATTCAAGGTAGCTTTCCTCTAAAATAAAGTGGTTGTTGTAGTGAGAATATAAGATTGCGGCATACATTCAATTGAGGATGGGATGATAAAGGGGTCTGCAACATCTTGGTAAGCCTTTGGGGGCTTAATAAAAGGAAGAGTTGACGATAACGAGTCTTGTTAAGGGTAGATCATTCTTGATGTTAGTAAGTTTGTCCTCAAGAGATTCTGACTCGTCGTAGTAGTGATGATTCTTCTAGAGAGGAAGTAAGTTAATTGTCTTTCGTAATATCACTCAAATGAAATGTTCGGAGTTTTGTATTCGTGGACTTTTGGGAGTTCATGATTTAGGTAGTAGAGAGAATTAATTGAGCAATGTAACGTATGGAAAGGTTCTGATTGGTTCCTAGGTGGTTAATGTGATTTGGTTAAGGGCATTTCTGGTTAGTGTTGGCAAGTAGTGTTGTAATCAAAGAAAAAAAGTGTACCATAATTACTGGAGATTGGAGTTAAGTATGGTAATTTGCAACCTTCCTGTTCTTACCGCTTAAGAGTTTTTTGGGTTTTCCATAGCAATGTTTTATTTTGATTCTTGGGGGTTGAAAGTCCCTTCTTGTGGGACATGTGCCCTCGTTAGCAGACTTGTAATTTTGTTTTTAGAGATCATTTCCTTTTGACTGTTTCTATTGGTCACGTGCTCACTTCGAGGGGCAACGTTTTCTTGTGTGTTCAAACTTGTTTTAGTTTGTCTCTTCCTTCTTGAGAAAGGAATTAACCAACTTGTGTTGCCGAGTCTTCTAATGTGTAATTTGGCAATTGGTTGGTGGAGGACCAATATATGATAGAGGTGAGATTTTGGGAACTAGGCTATGTGAAGAGCAGTAGACAGGTGTTTGATTTTAACCTTTAACACCTGGAGAGGATTCGATGGAATGCTTTGGCGATGAAATAAAATTTGATTAGTATTACAACTAGTGGAACCTATGGCGAGTTCTGATCCAATAACCGTTGTCCATGTTGGAATGTTGGAGTTAACGAAAGTATGAACTCTTGATAAACTTATTAGAGTATCACAAATTGGATACTAAGTATGATTGTGCAGAAAAGTTGTGGTGGTGAAGTTTAATGAAAGTAGCGGTGTGGAGGAACCTAAGCGTCGTGCTAATTAATGGGATAGCAAAAACTATTGAGTTAATGTCAAGTATGACCCGGCCTCAATGAGTGACCCTATGAGAGTTAAATTAATTCTAAGGATAGCTTGGTCAAGAATTTATATATTGATTTATTGACGCTAGTGATTGAGTATGTTTGAATCTTAGTCAATTAGTGAGGGTATTGCGAATGGGTGTATTGTAGTCGTGTAGCTGAATTTGATTGGTGTGGTTTAGTGAAGGTTCAAGATTGGTGAAATGAAATACCTTGGACGGTTACTTGATTAGTGAGGAACGTTAATATTAATGAGTGAGGTTATTGAGCTGTGTGAAATTTCAGTAAACGAATTTGAGGATTTCCTATCAATCATACCAGAAATTCATTGTAGGAGACTTGGAGGTTGAGTGTGGGCTTTGCATTTTTATGCTAGAACCTTGGAGGCCCAATATTATGTGTAGAAGTAGAAGAACAAAAGTGGATTCTGAATAGTGTGTGATAGAATACTTTGGGTTTAGTAAATGAGTATGTGTGCTGAGAATTTGAAGTTGATTATCCTTAATAGAATGAGGTGATATGATTGTGGGTGAAAAATCTTTATTGAGGTGTTGAGAACCATTTGTCAAAATAATTCCTTTGGTATAGGAGTGGACTAGAGAATCCTTTTGTGGATTAGTAGAGTCTCTCTAAATAAGTGTGGTCGTTCTTTTGGTTTGAGGATCGTTTTGGGGTTGTAGTTAGTGTGATGATTTGAAACCCATGATTTGGGAGGAGGTTTATTTCTTAAAAGAACATCTGAGAAAAAAAAATTCGAGTAGAGAAGTACTATCTTGATTCTTGTTTGACCTGAGTGTTTATGACGGAGATCATGTACAATTTGAGTTGACTTTATGTGGGCATGGTGATTCTTTCTGGTTCAAGAAAAAAATATAATAAAGGAAATGATTGATTTGGATATTCGAGTGATTTTTCTTTTGGCTGACGTGGTGGTTATTTGCAAACTGCTTAACTGGAGAGTGGAAAGGTTTTCGTGATGAATCTTCGATTCTGGATTTGACTCTTTTGGCAGAGTTGGTAATGTGTGGTTGCGATGGGAATTCCTTGTTTTTTTTGTTGTGTTCCATTTATAAAGAGTTTGTTTAAAAGAAGTTCGTTTGTGTCCCTGGACAAAGGAGATGCTCCTTGTTAAGATGAAGAGGTGGATTGAGAGTTGGAACCATAGTTTCATGTGTTACGTGTAGAATGTTTGGTTTGGTACCAAAGGGATGGTTGGCCCAAGATACATTGGTTTGATTTCAGAAGCTAGCATTTCGCTAGGACCGTCTCGAGTCCATACGCGGGGTACACAACGTTTTGTATAACCCAATGTCGAGAGAGTATTCGAGAGTCTAGAGTGTGAGTTTTCGTTAGGAATGTTGAACCACAAGTAAAACCATACGTTCGAGTCCCGTTCGTTGAGTGTACCTGATAAGGTCGAGACGAGCATTGAGGTGTAAGATGTTGGAATCCATCAAAGTGATGTGGTCCCATAAGTACGAGAGGGAAGTGACTTGGGAGTTCGAGTCACTCATGCGCGAGCTATATTCAGAATTTTTCACATCGGGTATGTGTTAATGCTTGTTAAGTTCAGTTTCGGTGCTCATTCAAGTAGATCAGTGAGAAGAATTCGGGGTTGAATTCTGTTTAAGGGGGGTAGAATGTAATACCCCAAGTCTATTTAAGTGGAAAGAAAGAATCAGAGAGAAGGAACAACTAGAAAAAAATAGAATTAACAGAGGATTAGAGGGGGTTTCTGCAATTATTCGGCAACCTGGGCCTCAGGCTTTGGCCCAGGAGGCCCAGGAGGGGCCGACCACCAATAAAAGGAGGGGGAAACCCTAGGGGTGGTACTGTAGCATGGCGTGCTACAGTAGCCACCATCTCTGATAAGACCCCATGAACAGCACCACCCCGCCTCCTTGCGCTGCCTCCTTCGGTCTTTGCCGACCTAGAAGAAGAAGAAGAAGGAAGAAGGCGAGGGGAACAGGACCATCTTTGGGGGGAGAGCTCGCTGGTGGGTGCTCGTCGTGCCCGGCAATCGGTTCATCAAGGGTAACCTCGTTTTCCCCTCGGTTAGATGTTTTAGCGCTTAATTGTTCTATGTCGGTAGTTCTGTCTTCTCAGGACAGATCACGTTAGAGGGACGTTTTTATGTAGTTAAGTGCGGATTCAGTCTCGGTCATCTCCTAGAAAGTTGTAGAGGACGTCAATAGCTTTCAATGAAGTGCTAGATCGTATTTTTTGGACCTCTGTAGCAAAAGTTATGAAATTATTAGTGCAACTGTTCTACGAATCTTTCAGTATTTTGACAGGTTTTAGTAATCTGACTTTTGCGATCAGTTAAAGGGATAATTAGAAGATCTCAGTATAACAAAAGTTGTAGATAATTGTCGTAGATTTCAGGTAAGCATAAGAACACAAAATTTGGACAAACTAGCTAAAAGTTATGATAGTTTTAGTGTTCTGTCCAGAGAACCTGACGTGAAATTGATGTTTTGTTAATCAGCTTAAAAAGGATATTAGATGGCCGAATCAGGGAGGCTCACCAACTAGGTTTAGTTGGAGAATTTGATAACCTTTCAATGAAGTCCAAGAACACCTAATTTGGACCCTGTAAGAAAAGATATGAATTTTAGAACATGACTGTTTACAGAGGGCATAGATCAGCATTTAGGAAATTGGAGTCGGGGTCGCGTTGCAAGCTACTACTCGTGTGTGTACGCTTTTATAGTTCTTGTGGTACATTACTGTTGTCTTAGTATATGTTCTTAAATGAATTAGGTGGGGGATTGGTCCCGGAGGCAGCACCCTCTTCACATCCTCCGTTCTCACGCGGTTAAGGCAAGTACTCTGATTGATAGAATAATTATGAATGGTTGATAGAGAGTGCTAGTATTTTGATACGTATTAGCTATGCATGGTTGATAGTGTGAAATGTATGATTAAGGATGGTGAATGATGGAGATACGATTAATTGTTATTCATGAGTGATTGTCAGGTTTGCTAGTATTATGAATATATGTGTTATTCATGGATGCTAGAATGCTATGAATGTCAAACGATGATGAACGCTGGAGGTATGAATAAGTTTATTCATGTATGATGTTGTTGTGAATACAAATTTATGATGGTTTAAAGTTTTGTTCATGTGCATCATGCTATCATATTGGAGGCTTGGTCACGTGGTGACTATACATATTCGAGGTCCCCGTCATGTAGATGACGGGCTTGAGGTCCCCACATTCGTGGAATGTGGGCATTGAAAAGAGGTCCCCATCATGAAAACGATGGGCTTATGGTCCCCACACTTGTAGAGTGTGGGCTTGAGGTCCCCTTTACTTGCGGAGTATTGGGCAATTGGTCCCTGCGCTTGCGAGCACAGGCATGGGTATGCGGCGACGGTTGCATACTTTGCATTACCGGTAAAATGCAAAAGTGAAAGAGAAAGTGCACTTCAGCATCTTGCATAGCATGAGCATATGACATGTTTATAATAGAGACTGTAGATGGATGTTGATGATTACAGTTGTTTATGTTATTATTGCCATTTATTATACTTGTTGAGTCTTTGGACTCACTCTTGCTGTTGTTGTGTTTTTAGGTACCTCTTTACAAGAACGGCATGCATGGGAGGGAGTAAGACTTAGAGTGGTTGCACAATGGCACGAACTACTCACATTTGAATTGATAGAATGATAATTTAGTAGATCAGAAACTTGCTTAAAGAATTCTTTATGATTACTCCCTCTGCTTGGAATAATTTGTAATAGAGTTGATTAGAGGATCATGGATGTCCTTTTGTTTATGCTTGTAGTTGTTTAGCATGCTATGGATGATATAGTGATGATTAGTATAAATTTGGTGGTCTCCTGTTGATGCTGGATGTTGGATTATTTAACTATGTTACATTTAAAGGTTGGGACCTCCGGTTTAGTAACTAAACAAAGGAGGTTCTGTCGGATTTTAGAGAATTGTATCAATGTTAAAATGGTTATAGTGTTAGTTTAGTAGCATTCCAGGCCTTTGTTAGGCTGGGGTGTTACATCTTAATAAAGCTTGTCCGAAGGATGACTTTCCCCTTCCTCGCATTGATCAACTTGTAGACTCTACTTCTGGGTGTGAGTTGTTAAGTTTTTTGGATGTTTATTCAGGGTACCACCAGATCAATATGAGTAAACAAGATGAAGAGAATTCATTTCCGAATGGACAAACCCTGAACCCACCCAAGGGACCAAGTACGAGCACCACGACGAGTGGACAATGTACTTCGATGGTTCCTTGATGTTGCATGGCTCGGGGGCTGGGGTCGTCTTGATTTCCCCTACTGGCGAACAAATAAAGTACGCTATTCAGTTTAACTTTCCTGCTACTAACAATGTGGCGAATCACGAAGGTTTCTTCGCGGACTTGAGCGGCTCGCTCGCTTGGGATTCGCAGATTGCTAGTGAAAGACGTTTCTCAACTAGTAGCGAATCAAGTAGGGAAAGAGTATCAATGCTCTAGTACCAAGATGTCATCATATCCGTGGAAGTACGGAAACTCAAAAGCATTTCTTCGGTTTCGGATCCAACACATTTTTAAAAAGGAAAACTTTCGGCGCACGGTTGGCGCAGATGGCTTCCACAAGGACATCCGTCCCGCTCGGAGTTTTTCTCGAGAAACTCGATTCACCCTCGGTAGTCGAGCCTTCCGAGGACATAGATGTTAGCAAGGAGGTTGCACACCTTGATTCTGCAAACATGGATGCTCCACAGGTCGATGATGGTTGGCGCCATCACGATCACGGTAGAGATTGGATGACATCGATTACAATTATCTTCAGCATGACCTAATTCCAGAAGATGATGTAGAGGCTGATCGTGTTGCACGAAAAGCCAAATCATACACTCTCATTGAACGTACCTTGTATAAACGAGGATCTCACGAAGTGTTGATGAGATGCATATCTCGCTCGGATGGCATTAAATTGCTAGCCGAAATTCATGGAGGAGTCTGTGGAGCTCATCATTCCTACATAACTTTGGTTGGTAAAGCCTTTAGGCAAGGATACTACTAGCCAACTGCCCTTCATGATGCAAAAGAGCTCGTGACGAAGTGCGTACAATGTCAATTTCATAGCCGACAAGTACATCAGCCGTCTCAAGCTTTGCAAACAATTCCTCTTTCTTGGCCTTTTGCAACCTGGTGACCGACATTCAGGACCTTTCCCAAGAGCACCGGGGCTTTGAGTTCTGTCCGTCATGATTGACACGTTCACTAAGTGGATCGGCCGAGCCGTTGTAAAAACTACAATCCGAAGTCGCCAAGAGGTTCCTAACAAAAGCGTGATTACACGGTTTGGTGTACCCGATCATATAATCACCGATAACGGTGCCCGCTTCTCAAGCGGCAATTTTCGTGATTTCGTGAAGAACTAGGTATCAAGATACATTTCGCTTCGTTGCTCATCCACGAGCAATGGAGCGATTGAGCGAGCCAATGGTATCATAATGCAAGGATCAAACGACGAGTGTTCACCGCCATTACTTCAACGGTCGGGGCTTGGGTTTAAGAACTTTCTTCTCGTATTATGGGCGTTCGTACCACAACTAGTCGCGCGACCGGTGAAACACCATTCTTTATGGTTTACGAGTGAAGCCATGCTTCCTCCGTAACTTAAAATTGGTTCGCTCGAACCGATTCCTTTTAGAAAGTGATCGCAGAACGACGACTTGACGACATCAATTTCTTGAAGAATGATGAAATCAAGTTTTGCTACGATCAGCAATCTACCAGCAAGCCATGCGTCGGTACCACAGTCGTAAGGTGCAACCTCGCAGCCTAACTGTAGGTGATTTGGTTCTTAGAAAAATTCAGAACCAAGCAGGTCGCAACAAACTTTCACCTAAGTGGGAAGGTCCATACACTGTGGTCAAAGTTACCCGACCAGGATCGATACGATTAGCTATGACAGATAGGTAAGTTTTGTCTAATTCTTGGAATATTGATCAATTGCGTAAGTTCTATGTTTAAATTCATGTATTTTATTTCCTTTCATTTTTCAATAAAGATGTTTTTCCTTAAAAACGATAAGTATGGTTGTTTATACTTATTATTTGTTGCATCTGGTCATATGCCATTCCCGTTGCTGGTTGGTCGGAGAAGACTCTCATTCTCTCCGATATTCCTTTCCGTAGGACCTCCACTACTCATGGTTGCTGACTTGAATGTCACCGATCACACTGGTTTTAGCCGTGATCATTGCTTCAATGATACACACTCACGACCAGACATTCTTTTCTTAAAGAAACATACGAGTATAAGGAGTACCAACTCAGACGATTTACTTGGTTTTCGTTTCTTTCTTGAATTTGAAGACTGTTATTTTATTTCAACATTCTGTTCTACTCAAGTTTGGCTACTGGTCGGGACACAGAAAGCCTCCTGGTCGAAGTCTCTCCTCTCTGCACGTGGTCCTGCCCACTGGAAGGAGCTTTCTAGTGACGGTCCTTTTCCTACGATCCTCACTGCCAGTCGAATTTGATCATGAGCACGTTTCGCGAAATATTTTAACAACTCTTTAGTTCTTGAGATTCGATACAACCAGATCCGAATATTTTCTAAACAACGGTACTTATCTCTTCATTTCTTTTTCTTTGCATACATTCTTAATTCATATCTTCTTATCAGCAAAATCCGGTCTTTGTTATATCTTCCGACTACAAGTGGTATTTCATAGTACTTCGATAATGGGCAAGATCTAGACTAGCCGAAGTCGTCAGTTGGTTCCGACCACATGATTTCCTAGTATTTCCTAGATCATTGTCATACACATTATCAGCACTCTTACCATGGTCATTGTTATTACTCAATTACAGGTCTCATCGCTTTCTTTTAGTAACGTTCGCCTACTAACATAGCGATCGGGGCTAGAGATATATGAGTATTTAACAACATTGATAAGACAAAGTAGGATCTTCATTGATAAAAGGTAAGTTTCATTTTACATAATCTAATATTACATCCGTTTACATGTTGGGACCACGGTGATCGGTCGCTACGTGATGGAGATCGACTTCCATTTCTCAAGAACTTTCTCTCAGAGGTTTTACTTCCTCGAGAAGTTTTGTTGCTTCACTTTCAGAGCGATCAAGTCCTCTTCCACGACTTTAAGATTAACAAAGGGTGGAAGCCTTTAGTTTTGCTAAAGCAACACCAACTCCAGTTACAATAGCTTCCTTCATTGTTTGGGTATGGTTTTCCCTCATGGTTTTGAGCATGCCTTTGAGATCTTCTAGGAGTTGACCAAAGTAGTTCATCTTTTCCGTTGGATCTCCTAATGAAGGCAAGCTTGATCCCGATCCCATATCAAAGATCATTTTGTTAAAGCCATGATTTTCTCATCAAGGCCAAATACAAGAGTCGCCTTTGACCACGCTCAAAATTGAGAGTCTTCTCCGCTGCTCAAGTGCTTGCTTTTTACGCACGAGTAGATAAAAATTAATGTACTCTTTACAATTGGAGTTATGGAATCTTGGATTAAGTCTACGACCGATTACCTTTGATTTTCTTCTCACAAGAGTTGAAAACCTCCTTTTGCCTGGTCATCGCATGTTCGATCGACCGGTCTTTACTCTGATTTTCTTCCTCGCTTTATTATTATGGCTTCTTTAGCTACAATCTCTTCTTTAATTTTCTCTAAATCACAAATATGATAGAAAGAGAAGATTAAACTATAAAGAGAAATAAGATAATAAAACCTAGGAGGTCAAAAAGAGAAATGTTCTTACTTCTCGGATCGGAGTGTTTTGCTCCAAAGTTTTTATTCATTGGTCACCCTCCGACCACAGCATAGTTTTCGACCATGTGCTACAAATACAAAAAATTCCTTTCTTTGATAAGCTTTCAAAGCAACTTCAAAAGAAAGAGTTGTAAGGATGGTCGTAGAACACTTACCCGAATTGCCATATCGTTATATTCGGAAAAGATTGTATCTGGACCAATCTCGGCTTGATGGTCCGATATCTTTCCCCAGGCTTCATCAAGTTCCTTATCCTCGATAAATCGGGGAGAAAAAGGGAATTTGTTAACCTGAGAAGTATTTCCTGGAGAAGGTGGAACCTGTTGAGGGTCTCTGGGGATGACTACCTCCGGAGAAGGAGTAAGGATTACTAGAGGATCCTAAGCAGATGTTGAAACCTGCTCGGGGGCTTCTTTTACTACTTCATCCTCGTAGATTTGGCTTTAGGAGTATCTTGATCAGGAACCTCCACGACCACCTCTTCCTCAGGAACCTTTTCCTGAGGGGTGCTCTGGTCGGACACGACCGGAACACCAGAAGATCTAAAAAACAAAGAGAATGTAAGGAAGATCCAAGGCATGTATAAATATGACCTCTTCATTTAATATATGTACCTTGTTGATTTTCTGAATTTACCCTTGTAGCGCATCGAACTAAAGTTCGTTGCTCTAGCCTTCCTCTTCCTGTCAACTGATCTCACCGGTTCTAAACCGGTAGGGTTGACTAGGTCTTGCACATCCACTGATCGGAAATCAGAAGCGATATCCGTGACCATTTGGTCGAGGTCCCTGATTGCCGGGTCAGTAGATGTAGATTCGTCGACCTCCACAATAGTGGCCTCAGTAGGCACTGGAGGGTCCTCAGTGACCTTGCTAGAAGGTATGACAACCGCCTAAATTCATCATCAAAGATAGTTAGGCGATGAACATAATTTATCCAAAATATTATTTATGTTCGATCACCTACCTCTGGAAGGCTGACATCCTGTGTGGTCGAAGGGGAGATCGGATCATCAATTGGCTCACATCTTTCAGTGACCTCGTTGATTCTCAACCCAACCGATTACACATCAAAGAGGATTTATGGTATACCGATCAAAAATAATATGTACGATAACAAGACAGCAATTGATGTTTTTACCTTATATCTTTCAATCCTTTGTTCAGCGGAAACGACCGCTAAGATCCGAGGAAAACTAGCCTTGTCGCCAGGCTCTTCGGCGCAGATCATCTTGGTCCGGCTTCTAATCTCATCAGAAGATAGAGCTGTAAAGGTAAAATGAAAAGATTTAAGAATATGGAAATAATCAACTAAAGTAGGTAAACTAGTCGGAATCATTAATGGCTTACCATCTTTGGAATCTCTGGTCGTATCATCACGAGCAATGTACCAGAGCATCTTATGTGCTCGGGCCTTCAAAGGACTAACCCGGCGTGTGGCAAAATCTTTTACTACATGCCAAGATGTTAGACCTTTGACACTAAGAAGCTTGATTGCTTCGGCCCATTTCTTCACATTTCCCTCTTTCTCATAGAGGAGCGTCATCTCGGATTCTCGACCGCCTTCTTACCAGAATAATATAGGCTGTCTTTCTTCGTGATCTTGATATAGAACCAGCTTTTCTTCCACGATGACCACGAAGATTTCGAGTACATAAAAATGTACTCATCAGCTTTTCCGTCATGGAGGCGCAAGGTGCATTCTCTAGGCGTCCCAATCGTCTTTCCGGACTTTGTCATCCTGTAGTAGTACCTGAATAGATCCAGATCTGCTGGAATCCCCAAGTACGCTTCGCAGAGATAGATAAAAATACTGAGATTGGCGATAGCATTGGGAGCCAGATTCACCAATTCAACTCCATAATACTCCAAAACTTTGGGAAAGAAGGAGTGAATTGGTAGCCTAAATCCGCATTCGATATATGCGAGAAAAACAGGAATTTCTCCATCTTCACTACTCGGGGAATGTTCCCTAACTGCAGATCTCCAAGAAATTAGATCTTTTTTGGGAAGCATCTCGATCTTCTCTAGGTTCTCCAACTTCTTCTCACTCAGGTCGGAAACCGACCAGTTGGTAATTTGGTCCGACATGGTTGGGTTTCTTTCGGGTGGGGAAAGCAAAGGAGGTCGGAGGTAGTTTTTACTCGGGAGATGAAGAAGGAAAGGAGGAAGTGAAAAAAAACCCAAAATCTACAAAGGGGTTTTATAAGCTTCAGAGTTTCTAACCGTAATAAGGAGTTACCCAAAGAAGTCCAACGGACACAAAAACTCTTCAATTCTCATGGCAAGGTTCTCAACTTTAAAGTGAATACAAACCGCTTCAAATGCCCTTGCATTTAAATGAGCGTCAATCCGATACGATTTCATCGGAAGGAAAGTGTTCACACGACCTATTCATTTAAAGTTCGGGGGCTAGCTGACGAGGATTAAAACCTCTATATATTATCTTTAATATATAAAAGACCATACGTCTTCATGGTCGTAACCCTGAGGTGCACGACCTCACTGGTCGTAGAGATTCCAGAGGTTACATAATGGGTACCCTGGTCGGACAAAGGCCTAAGCCAAGCTCCCGACCAGGAGAACTGCTTGTAGAAGGTATGAACTGACGCTCGGAATAAATCCCAAGGTATATTCTCTACCGTATGATGAATGGAGCACGTGCATATTCCATACCATACGACGTATCTTATCCAAGACACACCAGTGAACAACCTCCGTGCGGTTATATGTTTCATAGACATATAACCGCCGAACGGTTGATTCCGTATCAACCGTCACTTGACTCACTGCACGCAACGCCGCATCGACGTCTTCTCCAGAAGTAACTGCCACCTCTTCGAGGGCTATTTAAAGACAGAACCTGGACGGATCAAGAAAAGGATCAGAAGAACAGAGGAAGACAAAAGCACAAGCCATAGATTCGTGTAATAGTTCTGAGTTTGCAAGAGAGCAAGCAGAGTCCTTAGCGTATACCTTGTAAATTCCAGTTCATATTAATAAAGAGCAGTCCCATCATTCCCTGAGATTTCCCACGTCACTTTCTCCTTTCTATTTTCGTAAGATCGACGTCTTGATCGTCGACAGCGTCCCATCCAAACCCCGGCAGGGTCTCTAGATTATAAATAGGGGATACTAGTCATTGTAAAAGGTTGGTCGCTTAATGAAGGAATAAAAAGAAGAATACTCGTACACATTTATCTCTCTATGTGTTCATCTACTATTTGTTCTTGTATTGTTTGATGTGATTCTACGTTTGTCTACGAGTTGATCATTCAGACTGGACTCGCCAGCGATGGTTCCTCAACAATACGGAGTATGATTCGAGAAGTTGGTTGCCACACTTGTATGGGCCTTGCCGAAGCACTTTCTGTTGCTGAATATTAGTCATTTTAAGATTTTCACAAGAAAGATTTATGTATATATAAAAGGTTATCTTTTCCTTCTTTATTTGGTCATTTATTACTGTTGGATGTTATATGTACTATAGTTCATGGTAGTAAATAGCTTTGAAAATAGGAATGAGAGAGGTATGCAAAAGAAAAATTGGTAAAAAGTTATCGCGAAAGTGTAAAGTGGCATGTATTAAGGAACAAAATTTAAAAGACAAAATGACATGTGTTTAAGAATACAAAGAGTATCAATTGCATATGGAGTGGATCATCTTTTGCTATAGATAAATATAAATCATGTTCACTTCGAAAATCCTATTGTGTGTGTTCGCTGGATCTTTTTAGCGGAGAGCGAGTAAACAAAAAAAAACCCAAATCTCATCGTCCTAACTGCTTAAACACTAGCGTTGGCTGATGCTCTTATAATGCATACCCATTTTCTTATACTCAATTGCATATTGATTGCTATTCTCTTAGTTTTTCAATGAATAAATTTGTATTTGTGCTTGTGCAGACTTATACACTAAAGGTATCGATACTATCCAGAAACAATTATCGAAGAATCTTAAAAAACGGAGGATACTTTCTTTGAAGGAGATGGGCGCAACGAACACAGACTGATGCTCACATTACAGGTTGTGATACCATATCACCTTTGAGGCGGTTTGCCTCGTCAAACATAACTTGGAAATGGTGGCCCTATCCCAAGATTTCAAATAAAGAAAACCAAAAATATTCTTGAGGGGTTCGATATCGATACTTACCACTGGTCACATGATGGTGGTCGGTGGGTGGAGACAGGTTGAGAGTTGAATAGGCTTCCAAACCATATGAACTCATGGATTGAACTCATATGAACCCGAACTTTTTGAGTCCACACCAAACCAACCCAACCTGTTTTCAGTGCAAACCTAAACCAAACCAACCCGTTAGTCGCCTCAACCCATTTCAACCCACTCAAAGCCAACCTAAAGTGAAACCCAACTCATTACCAGGCCTACTTGCCAGACTCCACTAAGAGCCAATCTACAGAGGGGGAAGCGCAAAAAGGTATATGTAAATCTTATAAAATTGAACCAAATGTATCAGTGTATCATATTCATAGGTACTCGTATAGAGGAAAACTTAAAATTTTGATGGAACATTCTGGTTGTTATACCACCTGTTCGGGGCTTAAGCTTCAAACACGTTGGGCTCGTATAGGTTTATGGTCCAAAATTTGTTCCGCCATCTTTTTGTAAGCATTTATTTTTGGGTCAAACCAGTGGCCATTCCTTCCATGACCAACATTTGGATGGTTGGATTCTTTTATTAGGTTTTGCTAAAATATGAATTAGTTTTACAAGAAAAAAAGGTTTAGTTCAAGTTTAAAAGATAGACTATTTTGAACAATTGGATCCTAATCAAAATAGTACATGCTCCATTAATAAGGTGTAATACCCAGTATAATTACAGAGAATATAAGGAGGGATTAGAGGTACAAGAAAAGGGAAAGAGGGCGGCGGGGGGTAAAGTGTGCCGGATCGATCGAGTCCGAGTTGGACTTGGCAGGGAGGCCAACTTTGGCAAGGGCCCTCCCTAGCCGCCTACTGCTGCCTCCACCTACCCTAGCACCCAGCTGCCTAGCACTGCCTCCTACTATCGCCGCCTCTATTGTCGTTGGTGCTCCTGCCCTCGTCGGCTGATGGTGCTACTGTAGAGAAGGAGCAAGGGAAGGCAAGCAAGGGAATCAAGAAGGTCAGGAAGGAGAAGGCAAGGAGGAAGAGGAAGGAGAAGAAGAAGAAGGAAGAGAAGATGAAGAACTAGGGTTTCGTGATCCAACCCTAATCGTCGACCGATTTCGTGGGGTAACAATTTGGAAATCCTTACCATGATATTAGATTGATCTTTAATCAAATGTTCGAGTAGATTGATCACATGAATTGGTAGATTGGTGATGCCTTGTTTCAGTTAGTTGTGCTGGTGAACCTAACAATGGAATTTTGGGGTATCTACGTCTTATTTTATAATTTTTCCATGTTAGAAAATTTGTAGATTATTATCTAAGATTTCTATAGACCGCAAGATCACTAGAGTTGGTTAAGCGGTGTAAAAGTTATGCCTTCTAGAGTGTTACTGTCCAGAATTCCATCGCCGTTAACAACAGTCGGGTATATTGCATTAATTTGTGCAGTAGATGGCCGAATTAAATTATAGTTATAACTAGGTTTAGTTAGATAATTCTCCATAGTTTCCAGAAATGGTATGGTTTGCTATTTTCATGTGGTAGAAATGTGTGTGTGTGTGTGTGTGTGTGTGTGTGTGTGTGTGTGTGTTGTTGTTATGTAATGTTCTACTTTGACCTTTGGGGTTAAAAACGGAGATCTAGATGACATAATCAAAGAATTTGTATAACTAGGAAGTTGTACAAAATTTTGTGTAAATTCCATAAAATATAGAGTTTGCTACATTTGTATTCTAGGAGTAAAAGTTATGGATGTTTGATCATCGGGACAGTGGGTGAGATGTCCGATGAAGAGTGGTTATTTGTGTTAGGTTTGTGTGCGTAGGAGCGATGTTGAGTTGTGTTATGTGATTGTACTATTTTTGCATGTTTTTGAGGTAGAATATTGGTTTTGTCCAATGAGTGTTACTTCAAGTTCAATGCTGCCTTTGCATCATTTCAATTTCTGTGGCTAAAAGGCAAGTGCATGGTAAAACGGTACACATCGGTTTGTTTGCCACTTATCTTTACATTTAACTTATCATTACATTTATTTATGCTTATTTAAATACCATAGTGATGATGATATGGTAGTGATGGTAATATGATGATAATGGAACATGGTAATAGATAATGGAACAAATGGTATTCTTGCATCATGTGCACAATCATGTCATAAATGATGGAGACTAGTTACGATGGTCATCTGATATCTACCATGGTAGTGGACCTCCACGAGAGTGGAGAGATCTCTGGTTCCTCGTAAGATGGGCTGATGAAAGGGTGAACACCGTCGCGGGTGTTCACTCATGCTATATCAGTATGAGCGATGGGATAATCAAATGAGCATGTAAAGTAGAGTTGCATTGCATTAATGGACAGATGATGATATTACTTGAACACATGAATAATGATTATATTATTCTTCATAATTGAAAAAATATTTGTTTATTGTTCTATTATGTACTTGTTGAGTCTTGGACCCACTCTTGCTTTGTTGTTGTTTTTAAGTGATCATGAAGGCGACATGCATGGGATAGAGTAGCATATGTGCATCACATGTAATCAATTACATATACATATTTACTTAGTTGCTTTCACTAAATCTAGAGACATGATATTTTCATTTATAGTTGAGTAGTGGACTTTGTTATCATTAGCTTAATGTTTGGAACATTTGTTTATTTGAGTTGGTTTGATTATATTAATTGTTGCTAATCAATGTTCCTGAGCACATCGTTCCGGGCGTCTCTTGGGCACAAGTGTCCCGAGCATTCTCAAGAGCGTGGTCCTGAGCGTTCTTAGACGCATAGTTTCAAGTTGTGAAAGTTATTTTTTTTATGCATTTATATTGCTATGATTGTTGATAGGTGACTTGTTGTGGGTTTTTTTCCATTCAATGCTTGCTAGAATTATTGGTAAATATGGTTTAAATTGCTAGTGAGAATGATTTAGGTTGCATTCTGGGCTCAGTGTTGGGCCA
Source organism: Ampelocalamus luodianensis (assembly GCA_036346255.1). Lineage (NCBI taxonomy): Eukaryota > Viridiplantae > Streptophyta > Magnoliopsida > Poales > Poaceae > Ampelocalamus > Ampelocalamus luodianensis. The sequence continues at coordinate 56,792,584 of CM070617.1, read as the reverse complement.
AGGTGTTACATAAGGTATATAAACAACACACCTCATAGATGCACGCCAACACCTTAAAACCCGTCAAGCACATATATATAAAAAATGTTACACGCTTATGTATATATCCAAAATAAACGTTGTGATGCGACCATGACTACTAACCCTACTAATAAAATTAATTCTATTGTAGATCATTTTGGAGATGGAGAAGGATTCTCTAAGGAAGAATTTTTTCCTACACGACTGTTGGTGATATACCCTAGAGGCAATTATAGAGATAATTGTATCACATTTATGTTTATGATTTATTGAATAAATGTTATTATGTTCCTTGAATAAATCATTGGTTATAAAGATTAACAAGTATGTGACTTGTTGGTGAAGCTCTTTAACTTATATGATGTCGTTCTAAATAGTATCCCTGGTCGGATGTTACTGGTCGGAACACCAGTGACTTTACGACCAACACATGTATTGATTGATGACCATGTTTCACTGGTCATGAATATAGGGATATCGAATCAATAATGTGAACACATATTAGAGAACATGGGGTTAGATAGACCCACATTGAGACACTACTGAGATTGTTATGATTCTATGTGTCATTAGTTGGTCTCAAGCAATGATGATGTATAATCCTTAGACCTGAGATCAGCATAGTTCCCTACATGTGTAATAGCACTCTTAGGGGTTGCCAAATGCTACTCGTAACTGGGTAGTTATAAAGGTAGCTTTCGGGTATGCTATAAAACATGCGGAGGGATGTGGCTGGTCGGATATGAGATTTGCCCCTCCTAACATAATAGGAGAGATATCTCTAGCCCCTCGAAGTGGTCGGATAAAGAAAGTACATGGCCATGCCACTGGTGGTCGAAGAGTTCGACCACATAAGGTTATCCGATACTCGATCGAGAAAGTATTGAACAGTTCGTGGATAACATATATCTCACCTAAAGTTCAAACCAGATATCGTGAGGCAAAGGGAGAATACGCGAGTAGGTCACTTAGTTCGATCAGTTACAGACTAGTCGTATGGAAATGCGGGCTGATCGTAGACTAGTCGAACGTAATCACGGAGTGGTCAAAACCTGGTCGTAAGGAGTTACAAACTGGTCGAGACTAAATATAGACTGGTCGTACACAGTTTCAGACTGGTCGTACTTAAATACGGACTGGTCGTGATGAGATACGAGCTGGTCGTAAGTGATGAGGACCTGGTCATAGATTATATTGCATTAAGGTTCGTCTGATATAATTTGTGTGTCTTCGGGAATCGTTATGTCCTGCTAGAGACCGCTACGACTCGCGGTCGAAAAAGGTTTCCGCATCACAACCGACTATGCATAAATCTAATGGGTCACATACTTAACGGGTTGGAACAAAACGTGTTTAGATAGGATCCGTCACGGACACTATATAAGGAGATGCTTGAGGCTATTGGGATCATACGAGCAACGTGAGTTACTCCACCGAAACCCTAGTCGCCATCTTCCCGAGAGAGCCCCGCCGTGCGACTGGGTGCTAGCACACCAGCGTCCGATTGTTCCTTCCCTGGACATGTGGATACCGTAGAGACGCTGCTGTGGTTGCTGTTGCACTTGAGGATGATCCACAATCATCACAAGGAACTTCAGAGGTTGCTGGAGGAGACGATCGACCCACAGGGGCGCTGGACGATCGACTACAACCACTGCATCGACGTGCTCTTCATTGCACCAGGCTACTCCGACTCTCCTTCCGCTGCACTGCGCGTCCTGTGGTAACGATCTGTGATCATTTACTTGCTTGGTATCCTGGTTTACGTAGTAGAATTTTTTGATTTGTCGCTATCGTAGCCTACCCGTATCCCTTCACAAGATATAAACTCTGAAATAAAAGGACTTAGATCAGGAAATTTGCACGAGCAGGTGCATAGAAGTTAGGGGCCGATGTATGCATTTTGATTTCCCCACGTATTTTCCTTTCATCATGTGCACTCGGATGGGCTCACCTAGTGACCGAACGTAGTCGAAAATAAAAAAGATGTTGTACAATAATTAGTAGTAGGAGTCGGTTAGGTAAAACTTCGAGATGTAACAGGAGTTTATGCTTATTTTTTGTAGGTCCAATTTAATTAGCTTTCGGTTTTTGTGAGTTCTCTAGGATACCAGAAAGAGTCCAAATTGATCATGTTAATTATGTATGTGCGTGAGAGTCCAAATTGACCTTAAGTCGTGGTGTACGTGTGTGGCTGGCGTACCATGGTTTTGTGCGTGGTGTTGGCTGTATAAACATAGAAGGTACGTCCGATGTAGGGGAACAGAGTTGAATTATGAGTTGGAAATATGTGTGTGTTTTGGCCGAGTGTCATTAGGGTTTATCCTTATGTATCATGTGTTGAGATTTTCCCATCTAGGGTTTGCGGGAGTTCTCGCAGATCAAGGGCGTGGTGTTCTTGAGATTGTCTACAGAATCTATACGATTCAATCTCTTAATTCATTATCAATCCCTTTTTCACGGTTTAGGAGGCTACAACTGATCACTTCTACTTTGGTTCCTGCCAATCTAGTGCAATTCAACCACGTTACTATGCTACGGAAGTCGTGTTACTATACCATCGTTAGAGTGTTACTTCACGCAAGACATCGTGTTACTACACTACCGCCTAATAGTAGTTGTTAGACAACCATAGGGGGGAGGGTAGGCCCCTGCCAGCCCCTCCTTCCCTCCATCCCTGCTTGAAGGAGACCTCTACCTTGATGTTTTAAACATCTCCTTGTGTTTTTTTTCCACTATCTAGATATGGACTATGGTTATTCATTCTAGGTGAACCCCTCTTTCTTAGTGGTCATTTGGATGGTAAATTTTGGTACTTAATATTTATGCAAACGTATGGTTTTTAGTAATTCAGATTTTGAGTTGTTGTTAGTAGGTTAGGATAGCATAGCATTTAGTGAAAATGTTGTTTGGCTAAAAGTGTTTTAGTTATTTTGAGTTGTTGTTAATAGGTTAGGATAGCATAGCATTTAGTGAAAATGTTGTTTGAATGTAGTGAAAAAAATAGGTAGAAATGGTTTGTCACAAAACCCATAGTTTTGAGTTTGAGGAAAATATGTTTCTTATTATTGTGGTTTTATCTTAATCCAACCAAACATGGTTTTAGTTGGTTAGGTCTAAACCAATATAACCAAATCTTGTTTTGCCTATACTCGAGATCTAATCAACCTCACATCTATTTGTTTTTTATTCAATAGAAGCACCAAAGGAAGGAACTCAAAACTATCTAAGGGAGAATCCATGTTGAAGATCAACAAAAGAAAGAGATTGAGGGCATGGGAATATCTTATAAAAGAATTCAAAATATCTTTTCTACCTTTATCCAAACCGTTAGATGCTTGGTCGCATGGCTCACAAGCTAATGGAGTGAAAGGTGTGGAGGCGAAGGTACATTAGATGTTTTACTTTTCCTTGGGAAGAAAAGCTTAAAGCTAAAGCATTTGGCCCCATTTGGGATGGCTTCTTAGCTGGCTTCTACTTCAGAGAAGCTGGAAGCTGCCCTAAACACCACACGTTTGTAGTGGCTTCTTGGAGAAGCTGCAACCGAAATACAATAGGGAGAAGCACAAATCGAGAAGTCAGCCGCCCCCAGCTTTCGTGGCTTTTGCGGGTTGGACTTTTGACATTGACACTGGAAGTTGTGTAGAATTACCCACCCATACTAAGGTATAAAATCAACAAATCCACTCACCCAGCCCCCATTCGGCCTCACCCCCCACCGAGTACTTCCCAAGCTCCCAGGCAGCGACTATGGTTTGGCTCCTACTAGCGCCATCGTCTGCCACCTCCACCCAGTGAGGGTGACCACCTCCATGCGGTTTGCGTCAATATCCATCGCCTCTGCCCTGTGGCCGCCCCTGGCCACCTTCACCTCCCTCACCCGTCATTGTCTTCACCAAGCGCGGCCGTCACCACCCTACACCGACCCATCCTCCCCAAGCGCCGTCCCACACCGATGCCACCCTCGACCATCGACGGATTCATCGTCTTCACCAAGCATCGTCGTCGATTCCTCGGGGTGCCTCCTCCCTCCGCCAAGGTAAGCCTCGTTCTCCTCCCCTTAGTTCAGATTTGAACAACCTCAATGTCCCAAGGTGTGATCAGATTTGAACATGGTGAGACCCAGCTTTTGGTTTGTTGATCTATGCAATTTACCCCATATTGATGTTAATTGTTGTTATTTGGAAGAAATTCTAATTGACAGTTGTCAGTTGAACTCGGATTTTATTTTCTTGTATATGGTCGAACAATTATTAGCTTGTATAGTCTAATACATGGTCATGGTTTGAACCCCATTTTGGCACTACACTAACGCATGAGTATTGCTCAAAAATCAATTTGAGACTCACGACTTTGGTTGATTATTGTGCAAGTGAGGGTAAGTGATTCTGCACAATTTGAAGAAAATTTCATCTTTTTCATGTCCATGCCCATGTGTTCCCGAATGATTAGTGACGAGGTTTAAAATCTCTATGTATTACTTTAATACAAAATAAAAGACCATATGTCTTCGTGGTTGTAACCCCTAAGACTAATGACCTCAGGGGTTGAAAGGATTCCAGAGGTTACGTTGTGGGTAGCCTGGTCAGAAAGGTCCTGTACCTAGTCCCCGACCAGATAACTGCTTGTAAAAGTCACAAACTGGCACCGGATCTAACTCCAAGTGTATTCTGTACCGTGTGATGAATGAAACACATGTTGTAGTCTCCATACCATGCGACGTCTTATGATCCTAAGACATTGACAACAACAACCATACAGTTGAGTGTCTCACAAACATTCAACCGTTGAATGGTTAGTACTTCATCAACCGCCACCTCGCTCCGACCAGTCGCGACCCTTCCCAACATGCGTCTTTTCTAGGAGTAACTTTCACCACTTCGTCAACTACTTAAAGGAGAACACGAGCGGTAGAGAGGAGGATCGAATCCAATTCGGAAGATCAAGAGACGATTGGAATTTATCTGAAGCATAGCACTAAGTACATCAAGTGTAATTAGGATTGGTTCACTGCCTTATCGAAGGCATCTCCTGTAAAGGATCCAGTTTATAGCAATAAAGAGCAAACCTATTCTCTTCCAAGAATTCTTTGCCATTTTTCTCTGTTTATTTTGTAAGATCGGTGGCTCGATCGTCGACAATCAGGGATTTAATTGTATCTGAATGTTTAGAGATTTAATTGTGTATGATTATCCCTAACTTGCCACATCGTATTTTGGCAATGACTTGTCTGCAAGTACCAATCCAATTTACATAGATATGCGTGTTCATATGTTGATACATAAATTGTTGGTTCTTGGTGTTCAGTGATCAATGTTGTGATCATTGCATGTGTTCATCCAGTAAGTTTATGACTTATGGGGTTGATTTTCTATCATATTAAGTAGTGTTTATTTCTTGTCTTGCGTTACTGCACCTAGCCTATTTGTATCCATACAATTGTTAACTCGACACGCTTAAATTTACATTTCTGCGTAAACGTGTGAAAAAATTAAATCAAATCAACTCATTATATCCTTCCAACAACATCAAATAAGCCATCATTTGTCTTAGAGCATTTCAAACATTTTACAACTTAGAATAGTCAGGAAGCCCAACTAAAAGTCAGGCTGCCAAACACCAAACTTCTTCAGCTCCTGAGTTGTTCTCTCCCGATTTCCCCCGCCTCCTCCCCGATCTCAACCACCTCTGCCCTGGTATGTGCCGCCTCCGCCGATGCTGCCACTTCCATCCTCCGCGCCAGATCGTCTCCCTTCGTCACTACCTAAAAGCCATCATTTGTCTCAGGAACATTTAAGACATTTCTATGCGAACATGCCAAAAAAATCAAATCCACTCCTAATATCCTTTCAAATGGCATCAAACAAACTATCATTTGTCTCAGGGGCATTTAAGATATTTTTCAACTAAGAATAGCCAGACAACCTACCTAAAAGCCAGACTGCCAAACACCACACTTTTTCAACTTAGCCGTTCAACCCTTTAGCCATACAGGCTAGCCGGAAACTACTTTTCAAAAAAGTTGTAGCCATGCCTAGGGATGGCAATCGTGCCCGATCACCCATGTGCCCGTGGGCGAATACCCTAATGGCGGCGGGTATGGGCGTCTTTCTTTACCCACGGGCATAGAAACGGGCATAATTCCTTGCCTATCGGGTAAACGGGCGTGGGCATGGGTAAGCCCCACTCGTGCTCGCTTCGCCCGATTACCCGCAACCAGTGGCGAATCTAGGATTTGATCAAGCCTCGGACTAATTTCTAATAGGATATCATCTTAAAACTAACGCTAATTTCTACCCACACTAATACATAACACAAAAATAAGCCACAAATGCTTCGTTGACATGAAATTTTACCAAAAATGCTTCAACATCAAATATAATAAGAAAAACATGGCAAAACATAAATAATATAACATATTAGAGATACAAATTGTGTATCTAAATAACGAAGATTTTATCTGTAACCTAGCCCACCATTTCTTCGTCAATAGTTGGACAAGTACCAAAACCTACAAAGACAACATAAAAAAATAAATCAAACAGAGGTATGATTAAATACAAAGAACATGAAGTTTAGATTTGTAACCCAGTCAGTGGCAAAGAAACATCAGAAACCCTTCTGTTCATTCATTAGTGTAAAATGTGAAACACATCTAATAAACATGCATCCATAACAGGCAAACAAACCTACATTACCCTGTTATGCATGGAAGATTGAGAAGAATGGAAGAAAGATTGACATTCTCCTTGGTTGAACTCCCAGTCAGACCTTTTCAAGAGGCTTTCATATGCTTTAAACGACTAAGGATCCACCAGTTGCAGCACAAGGATATAATAGCCTCCACGCTTCTAAAGAACCACAGGCTACAACATAAACCCGTCCCCTTCCTCTTTATTGATATGAAGTGATATAATGTGGCGAGTGATCGGATCATCGACCCAAGAATCTGATCCCACGGATGATACGCTTGTACGAATACCAGAACCACGTGTAGTGCCTTCCCTGCACAGTATCATATATATTCAATCATTCAGATATGTATCACATCTGTTCCTACACCAATAGCAGAAAACAACAACGAGCTTATGGCTTGGGCGGATGAACTGTAAACGCAATACCTATATTTTCTGTATTTTGAGTTTGTTGTGCTATATGTACTAACCTACTAGAAGCCTCATCTTATGGTTTGTCCAAAAAACAAGATTGTTGTATCATTCTACCATATAATCTAAATCATATCCTATCACCTAATTCAATTCCACACACGAGTAATTTAGTAACTGATTTTACACAACCACACCAATTCGCCGAAGCAAGCTAGTCCAAGAGCCAAGAAACCCATGCAAAACATTCTCCGGCGCTCGGCAAAGGCGGCGGCGACCTCGTGGTCGGCCGGCAGTGGCATCTCCGTGCCCCTCCTGGCCCCGCCGTCCCCTTCCGCATCCCACGCAGCCCGCCACCGCTTCTCCACGACCGCGAACCGCCTGATGCCCTGATAGGAGGAAAAGGTGAGTTATGAGGATCAGAAGGGCCGAATCTTGGCGAGAAAAGCTCGGATTTTCTTAGGGGTTTGCGAGGACTTCTTCAGTCTTCAGAGTTCAGACGACTACCTGAGCGCTGAGCGGCGAGGCGAGGGTGCGGCGCAGGCCGGACGGAGCCACTGAGGCACTGAGCCACGGACGGTCGGATGGAGCCACAGAGGAGAGGCGAGGGCGCAGCACCGGCCGCCGGGCGTGGAGGTGGAGGGAGGGCGCGGCCGCGGCGCCGGGCATGAGGGAGGGCACGGAGGGAGCCGGGAGGGGCGGCCGATAGCGCAGCGGGCGGGCGAGGTCGCGAGGGCCGAGGGTGCCGAGCCAGCCATAGAGCCGCCGATGGAGGCAGTGGCGCGGAGCGGTGGAGGGGATTAGGTCACTGCCTCACTGGTGCCCTGGATGGAGTGGGGGAGGGAGGCGTCAGGCGGTCTGGGCGGCTGGGCCGGCGTGGATGGCTGGGCCTCGGGCTAAATGGCTGCGAGCAACGTTTTTCAGCCTATATGTAAAAAAAATTCCACTGGTATTTTTCCGGGCCTTGGGCTATAGCCCACCCTGCCCGAGGCCCAGATCCGCCCCTGCCCGCAACCTACACTAATAGGTAGGGCCACTGCTAAAACCCTAGTCGCTCGGTCGATCTTGCTCCAAGTCCCAGGCTCCCAACTCGCAACATCCCACTTCCCAGCCGCTAGAAGTCCTATCCCCACACGCTCTTCCTCAGTCCTCACTCTTCCAGTCTTCCTCATGCGCCCTCATCCCCATGCGCTCTTCCAGATCTTCCTTCGGTCCTCCCCTAGTCCCCTCCCGGCCAACTACCGCCCTCGTCACCTGTCCTCCTCTCGGCCAGTCGCCCAAGAACTCCAGATCCATCACCCCTGTCCGGAACTCTAGATCCCCAATAACTCTAGATCCGGCCAGCTGCCCAAGAAATCTAGATCCGGCCACCGTCCAAGAACTCCTCATATTTGTCCCGTCGACTTGGTGGTAAGTAGGGTCATAAATTTTCTTGTATATTGCAATTTCTTTCTATGGGCTGCCTGCCTCCTGCTAGGCCATCCGGTTCTCCCTGGCGTGGATGGCTCCATCGATGCCGAGCGTCTCTCCACCGCCGCCACCCTTGAGAACGCAATGGAGCTAGCGGAGGAGAGCGCCGCGCTGGCCAGAGGCGCTCGCGAGGATGTATACGGCGCCAACTAAAAGTTCTCTTTGTTCCGCAGAACTTGGTTTGCTTAATCGCTAGTCTGTCGATTGCTTGCGTTTGCCATACGATGTCTTGTGTTCATACTTGTTCATGTGTTTTTGCATGCGTCACTCGTCTGATCGATGAGTACTTGTTCATGTGTTTTTGCATTGTTCGCAGGTAAACGGATACGCCTACAGGCGACGGGCATGAGCGAAGTTCTTCGCCCATCGTCCTTCGTGGGCATGCCCGTGGGGGGAAATTGGGGTTGCAGGCATGGGTATGGGCGAGCACTACCCATACCCACCGCGCCCGATTGCCATCCCTAGCCATGCCAAACATGACCTTTTACCACTATATAATCTTACTCCTCCTTAGGGCATGTACACTGATATAGACAACTGCTGTCTATAGTATCCCTTAATGTCATCTATAAACAATGCTAAAGACAGCTCCTATAATGAGTTGTCGTTTTATGTGTCTCTATATACAACTTCTCTATGTACAATGTGTCTACTACTGCATGAGAGACGACCCAATTCTCTATGCTCCCTCTCTCATTCACACCGTCTCGTGTCCTACGTGACAAAGCTTACAGATAGCTGACACCATACTATTGTACATGCTCTTAATCCTTATTGAGGCCATTCAGGCTAACGAGGACTCGGTGCTCACAACATAAGTTTCAAAAAGGCATGTCACTCCAATAGTCCAATCTCCAAGCCTGAGTTTTTGGCTCATATGGCACTATTGCTGGGCGTAATAACAAATTTAGCACCATCACAGCCGTAATATCAAAAATAGCACCATGGAGCTGCTAGCAACCGACATGTAGCGAAGTCGGTCCCCAGGGGGCTGGACTCCACCTCCACTGTGGTTAGACCTGTTCATGGGTGACCCACCCCGAGCTCGACCCTGTTCGAGTCGGGCTTGGGACTAGAAAGCCCGACGACCCAAAAAATGTAAAACTATTTTTTAATTCTAGAAATGAATTAAATATCACTTTTTATTCCAAAAATGATTAAAATAATATATTTAAATTGGGGAAAAAATATCAATTTTTGGGCCGGGCCAGGCTCGGACCGGGGCTCGGGCCTGCCCGTTTGAGACCGGGATTTTCTAGCCTAGCCTGGCTCGGTGTTTGAACAGGTCTAACTGTGGCCTAGGTGCGGACCCCCTGTGCCACGTATGAAGTCCGGTCCCCTAGGGGCTGGACTTGGCGCCACGTGTGAAGTCCTGTCCCCAAGGGGCCGGACCTCGCTCGTCCGTGCCCCTGAGGGCTGGACCTACATTGTCCATGCCCGGGGCACTTTGCAACCGAAGTCAATGCCCTTGGGGCACGATATTGCCATGTCGTGGCCCTGAGGGCCGGACTCCCCCCCAACACGGGTGTTTTATGATTTCATGCGAACCTCTTGGGTATTTTATGATTTCATGTGAATCTCAGGCATTGCAGCCGTCTCCAGAACCAATGTACTCCGGCAATATGCACATAATGTATGCAAATATGTTATAGTACAACATAAACGCACAACATCCTCGATACATCTTAGACTAATTAACTAAGACTATCCATTCAAAAAAAAACTAAGACTAAACTAATTACAACTAAATAGTAAGGACTAAATTAATTATGACTAATTGAATATGGCTAAATTAATTATGACTAATTAACTACGACTATATTAATTACGACTAAGTAATTATGACTTAATTAATTATAACTAATTAATTAAGACTAATTAACTAAGACTAATTTAATTATGAGTAAATAATAAGGACTTAATTAATTATGACTAAATAACTATGACTAAATCAATTACGACTAAATAATAGTGACTAAGTAAATTATGAGTAAATAACTACAACTAATTAATTAGGATTTAATTAATTATGACTAATTAGCTAAGGCTAAATTACTTACGACTAAATAGTAAGGACTAAATTAATTCTGACTAATTAATTATGACTTAATTAATTATGACTAATTAACTAAGACTAATTTAATTATGAGTAAATAATAATGACTTAATTAATTACAACTAAATTAATGGCGATTTAATAATAATGACTAAATTAATTACAATTAAATAACTATGACTAATTAATTAGGACTTATTTAATTGTGACTAATTAATTACTACTAAATAATAAGGACTAAATTAATTAAGAATAAATTAATTTAGCACTAATTACATAGTTAATAAGCATAATGCATAGGAGGAGAAATTACCTGCTCCTGATGTCGAACTTTCTGTATTAATACGACCGCTAATCACAGCTCTAAACACTCCTTAATCGATGGAGAAATCGGAACTCACTGTATTCTCTCTGTCTCTCTAGGTCGAGCGAGAATGAGAATGAAAGCGATAGCATGAGCGATCTGGGTTTTATAGCCGTGTGAGCCAGAAATCTTGACCGACCGCAAAGCGACAGGAGGGAATCAGATTCCCTCCCGTGCGGGTTTTTTTTGCATGCATGCGGGACACGATGGTCGTGATGGGACGGAGGGAATCAATTGATTCCCTCCCACCCGGGCATGTGAGGGGTGTAGGGTCGTGGCGTAGTAGCAGGCAGCCCCATTCCCTCCCACACGGGATGCTTTGGATGCACGCGGAAATTAAAAAGGAGGGGAAGCGAGACCAGGGTAAGGAGACGATAGCACCATGCCCTGGGGGCACAGATGAGCTAGGTTCAGCCCTAGGGGCACGAACTGTTGGTGATATGCTCTAGAGGTAATCATAGAGATGATTGTATCACGTTTATGTTTATGAGTTATTGAATAAATGTTATTCTGTTCCTCGAATGAATCATTAGTTATAAAGATTCACAAGTATGTGACTTGTTTGTGAAGCTCTCTTTAACTTATATGATGTCATTCTAAATGTATCCCTGATCGAATATCACAACTTAGAATACTGGTGACTTATCGACCGATATATGTGTTGATTGATGACCATGTTTCACCGGTCATGGATATAGAGATATCAAATCGATAGTGTGAACACATATTAAAGAATATGGGGTTGGATAAGACCCACCTTGAGACACTATTAAGATTGTTATGATTCTATGTGTCATTAGTTGGTCTCAAACAATGATGATGTATAATCCTTAGATCTGAGATCAGCATGGTTCCCTACATATATAATAGCACTCTTAGGGGTTGCCAAACGCTACTCGTAACTGGGTAGTTATAAAGGTAGCTCTCAGGTATGCTGTGAAATATGCGGAAGGTGTGACTGGTCGGATATGTGATTTGCCTCTCCTAACATAACATGAGAGATATCTCTGGGTCCCTCGAAGTGGTCGGATAAAGAAAGTGTATGGCCATGCCACTAGTAGTCGAAGAGTTCGACCACATAAGGTTGTCCGACACTCGATCAAGAAAGTATTGAGCAGTCCATAGATGGCAAATATCTCACTTAGAGTTCAAACCAGATATCGTGAGGCAAAGAGAGAATACACGAGTAGGTCACTTTGTTCGATCAATTACAGACTAGTTATATGGAGATACGAGTTGGTCGTAGACTGGTTAAACATAATCACAGAGTGGTTGAAACCTGGTCATAAGGAGTTATGAGCTGGTCGTGATCAAATACGAATTGGTTGTATAGGGATAGGACCTAGTCGTAAGTGATGAATACCTGGTTATAGATCATATTGTATTAAGGTTCATCCGATATAATTCGTGTATATTCGGGAATTGTTATGTTCTACTAGGATCCGCTAACAACTCGTGGTTGGAAAAGGAGTTTTCGAGTCACAACCGAACTACGCATGAACCTAACGGGTCACACACTTAACGATTTGGAACAAAACGTGTTCGGATATGATCCATCACGGGCACTATATAAGAAGATGCTTGAGGCTGTTGGGTAAAAGAGAGGACATGCGAGACACGTGAGTTGCTCTACTAAAACCCTAGTCGCCATCTTCTCGAGAGAGACCCGCCGTGCGACTTGGTGCTAGCACACCGGCGTTCGAAGTTTCTTCTCTGGACTTGTGGATACCGTAGAGACGTTACTACGGTTGCTGTTACGTTTTAGGACGATCCACAATCTTCACAAGGAACTGCAGAGGTAGTTGAAGGAGACGATCGACTACGACAACTACATCGACGTGCTCGACGTTGGACGATCGACTACGACCACTTCACTAACGCGCTCTACGTTGGATCATTCTGCTCTAACTCTTCTTCCACTTCACTGCGCGTATGGTGGTAACGATCTGTGATTTCTTGCTTGCATGATTTCCTGGTTTACGTGGTAGAAATTTTTAAATTGCTCGCTTTTGTAGCCTACTCGTATCCCTTCACGAACTTGCTACATGATGTGCGGAGGTGCTGTCCGGCCCCTGATGAACGGACGAGAGGAGTCCAGCCCTCTAGAGCACGGTGGGGATGGAGTTCGCCCCCCTTGGGATTGGACTTCACACGTGATGCCAGATTCGGCCCATAGGGACTGGACTTGGGTACGTATCAGTTATTGGTAGTTCTGTGATGCTATTTTTAGCATTATGACTGAGATATTGCCAAATTTGTTATTACAACCCGCAATAGTGCCATATGGGCTAAATCTTCATATTGGACTTCAAAACGGCAAAGGCCGGAGAGAGAAGAAAAAAAGAAAAGAAAGAGGAAAACCTTCGTTCCGTAACGCAATAGAAAAATCTAAAAAAATAGCCTGCGCCTCAAAGCTGCAGCCTCCCCTCGCCTTCTTGGAGGAGCATCGAATCCAAGGACCAAGGTCGAGGCGAAGGCCCCCAAAAGAAAAAACAGAAAAAAAAAATCAAAGCACGGAAATCCCCTTGCGGCTCCCCCGGGGCCAATCCTTCCCCTACCTCTCCATCTCGCCGTCTCTATCTTCTCTCGGGAGGCCGCGAGATCTGGCCGCGCCCGAGCCGAGGTGAGCAAATCCCACCCGATCTCGCGCCGATTTCGGCTGAATTTGGGGCATGATATAAGTGTTTGGTTTGCGATTTGGTGTTCCATCTGTTAGGGTTTTGTCCCGGGATGGCGTCGTCGGGGAAGATGGAGGGGCCGTCGGCGCCGGCGCTACGGCGGGACCCGTACGAGGTGCTCTGCGTGCCCAGGGACTCCTCCGACCAGGAGATCAAGTCCGCCTACCGCAAGCTCGCGCTCAAGTCCGTGCTGAACCTTCTCTCTCATTTCGCTCTTGTTCACGCTGTTTAGATTGTGCTATTCGGAAGGGAAAGATGGTAGCGTGGTAGAATGCGTTGCCTGGCTTCATTTGTTATGGGCGAAGTTGTATGGTTTTTGTATGCCAATGCTGCCACGATGGTAGAGACGTACTGATGGTTCAGTCTATACTAAGATCATTTGTACTTGGAGATGGAGAAGGTTTCTTTAGTAATGGGGTTGGTTCCCATTTGGTTATCATCGAGTAGGCAAGTTAGCATACCAGCTATGGTGTTACTCAATGCAGTAGGGGGGAAATTCCATTGTCTCACAATCACTAAGCTTTTTTTTTACCCAGCCATTAGCAATGCTGAAGTTTACATCAATGTGGAAATGACTACTCATGTCTTTGTGTAATATGCTACAATAATGATATTGTAGTTTCCTCCTGCTTCTTTACATAGCAACCACAATGTTTTCAAGGCAATGCATAGAATTGTGTTCAGAACCATACATTGCATAGAATTGAATAGTGGCACTCTTAATTCATTATGTTGAATAAGATCTGCATCGTTGCAAAGATATCTCTTTTACCCTTTCTTTTTTTTGAGTTAAAATTTAATTTGTGTTTTCAATCAAATTGTGTATTCAATTTGAGAGATGAGAATAAAAAGCTTGGGATGATAACACAAGTTTCTTTGTTGTACTTGCCAAGTTGCCATCCATTTTGCATCTCCACCTTTTTGTATGCTCTTAATTTTTTGACACTGGTAGTCTGTTACCATGGAATCAAGAGCTTGATGCTTTTCTTTATTATGATAAATACTTGATTGTAGGAAATTTAAAATAAATAAATATAATTTTCTTTTTTCACTGTTTTCATGGTTGCATAGCACACCTGTTTTTGGGGTGATGGAATCATTAATCATTCGACAGAAAAGAAAACATTAAGATGGTTTCTACTATGACAATTAGTTATATATGGGCATAGAAATGGTCTGCTCATATGAGGTTAGAAGAACATGCTCTGTTGAGATAACTCCATGTCAATAATGATTTTTGTGCATTTCGTGCAAGATTTGAAATGTCACTGCCACATGATTCCTCTGTGAATTATGATCTCTCTCCATGAAAGGAACCTTAAATGTGTTCAAATACTGTTGTTCCATTACACCCAGCTTATTACTGAATCAGTCTGCTGTTTGCATGATGTTTTTGGAAGCAATCTACTCATCCCTGCCCCCTACAGTGTTGATGAAGTCCTATCTTAGAATGATCTTATTCACAGTTCCTATTGTATTTGACAGGTATCACCCGGATAAGAATGCTAGCAATCCAGAAGCATCAGAGCTCTTCAAAGAAGTTGCATATTCATATAGTATCTTGTCAGATCCTGAGAAACGGAGGCAGTATGATACTGCTGGTTTCGAGGTGCGTTCTCTTGTTGAATCTGCCAGACTAATTTCAACTAGCATTTCTTGTCTTTGTATATTTTTTTCCACTCCAATGCTTGTGCATTCCGTCAACTTTTCTGTTCAATAAAGAGTTTTATCAAAGACTCTCTAGATGCTAAAATACCTGTTTGGTTACTGTGGTTTTATCCCCAATATGTCAAAGTGGTTATATTTTCAATGAAGTCAAGATTGTTCTTTAAATGCACTCCGGCATATTATGGTAATGGGACTCTTTTCGCCATTTTATATATTATGCTTTAGTGATCTTTTTGTGAGAAAAAAATTCTTTTGTATAAAATTATGAAAACACATTTTTTCTGGTGTATTAATCTTCTTTGTGTAACTTAATTGGATTTGTTGAATACTAGCTAAGCTGTTTATTCATGCCTGTCTCTATGTAAATTTGATGCAATGTTAACATAGGGAGAATGTGGATGTTGTCTATGCAGGTTATACCATAACTAGTTACTGCGTTAACAATGAGAAATGCCAGCTACAGTTCAACTGTTGTGTCTAATATATTCTACCTTTTACTGGATCAACAAATTCTACATTTTACTGGAGGCTTTGGGTTGGCACAAATATTCTTATGTTCTTTGGCACAACGTTAGCATAAGGAGAATGCATGTATTGTCTACCTGATTATTAGTTTAACAATAAGAAATATCAACAAAAAAATCATGATTGTTCAACTGAGGCTCTAATAACTTTTGCATTTTACTTGAGTTTTGGGGTTTGCACAAATGTTTTCCTTGTACATTCTCTCTCTCTCTCTCTCTCTCTCTCTCTCTCGCGGTCCATGTGGCCCATGTAGCCCATGAGGCCCGTGTAACCCATGTCTATATATACCCTCTCATTAGTAAATAAGATGCATAGTTGTGAATAGCAAATCATCATCTCCCAAAAGTTTAACATGGTATCAGAGCTACTCCCAGATTAGGGTTAGGGTCTACCGCTACCGCTGCCGGCCGGCTCACCGCCGGCGATCTCCGGAGATCCGTCGCCTCTAGGGCCACCGGTGAATCAGGTCTGCGCTGTCTTCCGCTCTGCGCTTCGCCCTCTCGCTTGCCGCCTTCCTCATCCTCGCTTCGCCACGCTCGCGAACCAAGCTCGAGCTCGCGTTCTTGCGCCGGCTCGCGTTGTCTCGCGCCTCTGCCGTCGGCGCATACCACCTCCTTGCCAACTAGAATTCCTACGTTGCTTCCCGCTCTGACGCCTCATCCTCAAGCCCGAGCTGCGTTGCCGCTGCCGCCCCGAGGTGCGTTGCCGCCGCCGCCCCGAGCTACGTTGCCGCCGCTTCAAGCTAGCGTCGCCGACCCTGATTCGTCGGGCGACGCCTCAAGCTCGCGTCGCCATCCCCAATCTGCCGCCCCGATTTGTCGTGGCACGCTCAAGTCGCTGCGAGCCGCTTCGATCTAGTTGGAGCGGCCTAAAGCCGCTTCGATTCGTCCGAGCCCATCCAAGTCGGTCGGCCGCCGCTTGATCCGCTTGAGCCCATCTGAAGCTGAAGCCTAAATAGCTCATCTGAAACTGCTCCATGCCTCCATCTCCGGCCCCTCGGCTTCCTAATCCGACCGGAGCCCATCTGAAGCTGCTCTAGCTCCTCTGCTTGAGCCCATCTAAAGCTGAAGCCTAAGTCGAAGCTTGAAGCTGAAGCTGGTCAGACCTAGACTCAGATGAGCAACCTTTAGGCTTAGTTGTGTCAGCTACAGGCATCTTCCGGTGGATCCCTTGGTTTTACTGCACCATCATGTCCTATTCCGGGTGTTTCACTTCCATGGCTATTGGATTCAGGGGCTTTCTTCCATGTGACATCTGATGCATTTCAGCTCATATCATGTTGTCCTGCTGCCCAAGGTATCAAGATTCAAACAGCTGATGGAACGCCATGCATGGTCACTCATCAGGGGACTCTTTCCACCTCTCACTTCGCAGTTTCAGATGTCTCACTTGTTCCCACGCTCTCCATAGATCTCATCTCTATTGGGCAGCTCACAGATATGATCTGCTTTGTTGGGTTCGATGATAGCTCCTGCTTTGTGCAAGGTCATCGAACAAGAGTTGTCATTGGTACAGGTCATCGTCATAGAGGTTCTGCAGGGCTTTATGTTCTTGATCTTCTGAGTCTCCCTTTGTCCTCCATTTCTGGTACTGCTTCTGCTTCTGCTACTATTCCTTCATCCTCTGCTGTTGGTTCATCTACTCCTTGTCCTTTTGCATCTACTTTTGTTTGCAAGTCTTTTCCTCAATGACAGCATCGCTTGGGCCACTTGTGTGGCTCACGCCTCTATCTTGATTCATCAAGGTGTTCCTGGTTCTGTTGATACCAATTTTCACTGTAAGGGTTGTAGACTTGGCAAGCAAGTACAACTCCCATATCCTTCCAGCTTTTCTCGATCTGATTGTCCCTTTGATTTGGTACATTCGGGTGTTTGGGGTCCTCCTTTATTTCAAAGGGCGGTCACAATTACTATGTCATCTTCATTGATGACCATACTCGATACGCTTGGATCTACTTCATGAAACACCGTTCGCAGTTGATTTCTATCTATCAGTCTTTTGCTCAGATGATTCATACTCAATTTTCTTCTGCCATTCATGTTTTTCGTTCTGACTCTGGAGGAGAGTATCTTTTATCATTTTTTCGCCAGTTTCTTTCTTATGAGGGTACACTTCCTCAGCTCTCGTGTCCTAATGCTCATGCTTAGAATGGTGTTGCTGAGCGCAAGCACCGTCACATCATTGAGAGTGCTTGTACTTTCTCATTTCCTCCTTTGTTCCCTCTCACTTCTGGGGGAAGCAGTCTCTACGACAATCTATCTTATCAACCATTAGCCCTCTTTCAAGCTTCAGGGCAAGTGTCTTGGTGAGGTCCTGTACAAAGCACCTGCTCGCTATGCTCATCTTCGTGTTTTTGTTGTGTTTGCTATGTCCTTTTAGCACATCGTGAGCGCACAAAGCAAGGTTATTAAGTCTTAAAGTCGAGTCGAGTCACAAGAGGGGCGACTTGTCGACTCGGTCGACAGTTGACCGACTAGTCGCGACTAGCCACGACTAGTCCATAGACTAGAAAGTATTTAAACAGGGCATGTAATATACTAAGTTGTATAACAATTAAACACACACACACATATTGTAAATCATGAAATAAAGAGAACAACATAATCATGATGATGAGTTGATGACTTACTCGTTTTGATCGTAACAAATATTTCTTGATGAATGGCTTTCTTTGAAATTGATAAGGAGCACCCTGGAAGTTGAAAGAAAAAAAATCAGCAAAGTGTAATGAACAAAATATTTATAATACTACCGCACAATGCTACTACTATTAGTCCTTTGCTACTACTAATACTACTAGTAGTCTGCAACTACTACTGTTGCTTCTACTAGTGGTAGAGCATTGAGAAAAAACAGAGCAAAGGCACCTACGCTATTAACCTGGCGACAAGCGAGCCGGTCGAGGAAGGAGAGGAGGCTTCATCGGCGATGAAAGCGTGCCAAGGAGCAGGCGACGAGCAGCGCGATGCGCGTGGCTCTGGCGACGGTGGGGGGCTATGGCTCTACCCGCCCCTTGTGTCGTGTCCTGGCTCCTGGCGGCGGCGAGTCGGGGCGACGAGCCGGGGATGCGCGATTGGAGCGGTGACCGGCCTTGTGGACAGCACCACCGCCGGCGGTGGGGGGCTAGGGTTCCACTCGCCCTCGCGTCGTGTCTGGTCTCCTGGCAGTAGTCGAAAGAGAGCCTCGATTTGTTTGCTGCTAGGACTGCAAGTTCTATAGCAAGTCACTCACCTGACAGTGGGCCAGCAAAACAAGTTGGGCGGCTAGCAAATCTTGATTAGTCACGACTAGCCACTGACTAGCCCTCCTAGTTGAGTCGATGACCCTAGTCGGGGGTTGTGTACTGACTTGTCGTGTGATTTAATAGCAGTGGCACAAAGCTGAGCCCCCGGTCGGTTGAGTGTGTTTTCCTGGGTTATAATCCTGAGCATAAGGGCTATTGTTGTTATGTTCCATCAGCATGTCGCATTCGCATATCTTGTGATGTGACCTTTGATGAAGGTTGACCCTTCTTTTATGATCCTTCTACACATGCCGCTCCTTCTTCCACAGATTCCACCTTTTTTTGTGTCTTCCTCCCATACCTCCATTAGACTTGCCTTCTCTAGATATACCTTCATCAGACTTATCTTCTCCAGATACACCTTCTTCACCAGTTTCACCTTATAGTGTGTCTCCTCCACCCACTCTACCAGTTTCTGACACTCCCACTTTTCCCTTTCACTATAGTCGCCGACAGAGAGTTCCTTCTGATCCTTAGACATCCATTCCTCTTGAACCTTCTAACCTCTCGGTCCTCCTCTTCTCTACTTGACCCTCCAGCCAGTACCACAGACTCTGACGATCGTTTTACTACATCACGGTATGCCCTACGTGATCGTTCCTCTATTCAGGCACCAGAGAGATGGGGTTTTCCTCATGTATGCGTAGTATCCGAGCCTCGTGCATGCGTAGTATCTGAGCCGAGTACCTATCAGGAGACAACCAGTATACCTAAGTGGCAGTTGGCTATGACTGAGGAGCTTACAACATTACAGTCTACAGACACTTGGGATCTTGTTCCACAACCATCTAGAGCTTTGCCTATAACTTGCAAGTGGGTGTACAAAGTAAAGACGAAGTCAAATGGTTCTTGTTGCAAGAGGTTTTCAATAGGCTTATGGTTGAGATTATGATGAGACTTTTGCTCTAGTTGTTGAAGTTGTTCATGTGCTTAGCCAGTTTGTTAGTGCTCCCACATTAGTCCACTATGGTTATGTTCTTCCTGTGCTGAGATACTTGAGGGGGACTGTGTCCAGAAGTCTGTTCTATGCCAGTTCGAGTCAGCTCTAGCTTCATTCTTACTTTGATTTCACTTGGGCAAGTGATTCTGCTGATCGCCGATCTATCATTGGCTACTACATCTCTCTTGGTACTTCGCTCATTGCCTGAAAGTCCAAGAAGCAGACCGCGGTGTCACACTCTAGTGCAGTGGCTGAGCTTCGAGCTCTTGCCGCTACCACCTCAGAGATCATTTGGCTTCGATGGCTCTTAGATGATCTCGGTGTCCATTGTGATAATCCTACTCCTACACCTTTGTTTTGTGACAATACAAGTGCCATTCAGATTGCTAGTGATCCGGTCAAGCATGAGTTGACAAACCACATTGGTGTCGATGCATCCTTCACACGGTCTCATTGTCAGCAGTCGACCATCGACCTCAAGTATGTACCCTCAGAGCCAAGGTTCTAAAAACCGGTAACCGGTACTCGACATGTCACTCACCTAGTAGTATTATACGGCATAACTGGTCCGATTATGCGGCATAACCGATAATTACACGGTAACAGGTAGGGCACCCGTTACTTGTATACGTTCTAGTAGACCTGTTTTTAGAACACTGCTTAGAGCTTCAAGTTGCAGATTTCTTCACTAAAGCTCAGACTCGAAAACAACATTGGTTTCATCTACTCAAACTCAGTGCATCAGATCCTCTTGATCCACCTTGAGTTTGAAGGGGGTGTTAAGAGTTATACATTCTCTCCCCCTCTCTCTCTCTCGGATCTTGGTCTATGTAGCCTATGAGGCCCATGTAACCCATGTCTATATATACCCTCTCATTAATGAATAAGATGTATAGTTGTGAATAGCAAATTATCATCTCCCAAAAGTTTAACAAGTTATACTGACCACTATGCCTGCCATCACCGGATTTTCATGCTTGATATGTTTGACAGGCAACACTCATATCTTGGTGGACAAATATTTGCATATATAATTCCTGAGGAACCTATTGCATTAAGACCTATATAAACCCATTTATTTTTGAAGAAAAACTCCAATTATTGAGTATCTATTTTTAAACTTTTACTAAGTCCGCGGAATAGTAGGTGCATCCCAAATCATACATAGAGCAGCTCCCTTATTTACCAGTAAAATGCCTTGTATTTATGCCTTTAATCTACGGTTTTATTTTACTATTTTTGCATATATGTTAACTAATCGTAAGCCCCTTTTCTTGAGATACAATACACCATAAATGTTTTACTAGAATTGGTAAAGATTCTCTTAACTATCTAGGTTCCACAGCATAGCACAGCACAGCAATGGCAAATTGGGCCTTAGGCAGCTGCTAGCCTGACTGTAGGAAGGAAACCCTGACTGACCATTTATCTTCAGACTTTTTTGGGGGGATGGTTCTTGAGTGATATCGTCATACAGCTAAAAGGTCAGCATACAAAGGTGATGTTTGGCTGGTCTGTATCTAGGGTGCACCATGGTGTTGATTAGGCAACGTGAACAAAGATTTAGGCCATGTTTGGAACGCTGAAATTTTGTAGGAAAGGAAATATTCACTCTTACTGGATGTGGGCTTCCTACGAAATTCCATTGGGAATCTTGCCTTCCAAAGGGGGCTTTAGTTGGTTATCTCCAAGCCTTTCTTCTGTTACAACTTATATATGAAGAGTATCAAAGAGAAAGAGGTGGACCCCCACAAAACCACTGAAGAGGCAAATGAGCACCTCTCCTCCTAACATAGCCAACTAGGGGAAGCACTTCTACTATGTCTGGCTGTTCGGTTAGAAAGCTATCTGACCAAATACTTTTATTTTCTGGATAATTAATGTAAGATAATGATTGTACCAAGTAGCTCAGAGCCTCAGATTTTCCTTAAACAAGTAGAAACCAGAGTAACATTATTAAATTGAATTAATTTTTGGCACTTCGATGAGGATTGCACCCATGAAAATTGAAATTGATGCTTATTATTTTGATGGCAAGTAAATTTAAGATGTGTTTTCTAAATTTCAGACAATCAGCAGTGGAATGAGTCTCTTGTTGAAAATGAAAAAAAAAGTCAATATGAGTTATAACCTTGTAATATTTTTGGTCAGGCGTTAGAAAATGAAGGAATGGATATGGAGATTGATTTGTCCAATCTTGGAACTGTCAACACAATGTTTGCTGCACTTTTTAGGTAATTGTAGAATAAGTGAGAATTATTTTGTAGAAGCAATTGAAGATTAATAATTGCCTACTGATTTTCTTATACATATTACTATTTTTAGCAAGCTCGGGGTTCCAATCAAGACCACAATATCCCCTACTGTTCTTGAAGAAGCTATGAATGGAACAGTTACAGTGAGACCACTCCCAGTTGGAACATCAGCCGCGGGAAAGGTTCTGCCATTGCCATTCTTATGGTACTATTTATAATTGAATGGCTGCCATATGTCTTGTTTATTTATAGGTTGACAAGCAATGCGCTCATTTTTTTGGTGTAACAATAAGTGAAGAGCAAGCTCAGTCAGGAACAGTAGTCAGGGTCACCTCAGCTGCACAAAGTAAATTTAAGGTACGAGGTTGATTATTCTTTCTTCATTTTCTCTGGAAATGAAGCTTTTGCTGTGTTAGGTTTTTTTGAATTTGAAACATTATTCACTTTTCTACTTGTGCAATATTTGTGTACAGCTTCTTTTCTTTGAACAAGAAGTTAATGGAGGTTATGGACTAGCTCTGCAGGTAATTTCTGCTTTATATCATTGCATGGTTTATAGGTTCATTATTTGACAATTGTATGCCATGAATTATATCTAATGGCCCATAGTCATCATTTTATGTCTTCTGCGTACAAATTTGGAAGTTATCTGGAATAAAGCTTTAGAGAAATTGCCTGCCACCATCATCACCAGTGTAATTTTTGAACATGTAGATGGGTTAAAGCAAGTGCTTACCAATAACCTGTCCTCTCCAAAGTAACTAATCCTATCATTGAATTGCCAACCAGACCCAAAGCACATCGTTTGCTTTCTGTAGATATGCAATAATGTACTATGTCAACCTTTTGAACACTATTGCAAATATAGTAGTTTGACCCCTGTTTTAGATCCATAAATAATGTAATCCTTTATCCAATTGTAGAAACGGCAAAACTTATCTGAAGAAGAGGAATTGTATGCTGTTTCATTATCTCACTGGGAAAGCAACTGAATAAACTGTTAGCTATTGTACCTACCTAAACTTAATTTCAAAACTTATCTGAAGAAGAGGAATTGTATGCTGTTTCATTATCTCACTGGGAAAGCAACTGAATAAACTGTTAGCTATTGTACCCAGGGATCAAAAACCCGTTACCGGGCACAATCCCGTTCGGAGCCCGGTAACGGTTCCCGGCCGGTAACCGGAGATCCCGGTAGAAAACCGGATAAATTTCGTCCAAATAAATTTGGATTTGAGATGTTTTCACTGGAATTTTGAATTTGAATTTGAATATGAATATGAAGGATTCCGGCCGGGATTTTGAATCCCGGACCCCACCGGGAAATCCGGTAACCGCCGGTAACCGGCCGGTTTTTTGTTCCCTGATTGTACCTACCTAAACTTAATTTCCAACTTTCTGAAATATGGAAAAACATTTTCCAAGAAATCGAATACTCTTGGTTATGTAGAGCACAGCTAATCGTAGTGTATTACAACAGAGGCTGCCCAATGTCTTCTATTTGATTCCTTGGCTTAACTCCATCTTACGGTTTATAACTTTAACCTTGTAAAGAAGGTATATGCTCATCGAACAGAAGGGTACTGCCAAACGTTTAATTGTTACGCGAAATAGGAATTTAGTGGACAATTATGCGTTCATAATAATATATCCATTTATATTTGAAATTGATTAAACATAATCTCTTTTTCAGTATTATAATGAGTTATCACTATACAACATGAAGTTTTTAGTCTTTTGGGGAATCTTTTCAAATGTATCTTGTACATCATTGCTACCGATAGTGAGAAATACATGCTCGACATCACTATCTATTTTATGAGGATTAGAACTGTGTTTTTCTAGCTCTGTTTCTAATTTTGCATCCATATTTCTACTATCAGTTTAAATTTATATAGTATAAATGGATAATTGAATAACTGGGACATATTTGGTAAGTGGCTGTGGACATGATCGTCATCATTTTTACCTGTAGTCTGCAGTTTGTGTATGTTAGGAATACTTTTCAGATAAGAATTTAGATGAGATAAAAATTTAGAGGTCTAGTTTAATATTATCTCCAGTTTGCCCTCTTACCTCCAGGAAGATAGTCAGAAGACTGGCAAGGTGACATCTGCAGGCATGTATTTCTTGCATTTTCAAGTTTACCGTATGGACTCGACAGTGAATGCGGTACGTATATTCTATTTTGTGGCTTTAGTTTTTATTCTCATCGGAACTGATGTGAGGATTTGTTGCTTACTACTACAGCTTGCAATGGCCAAAGATCCTGAGGCTGCATTCTTTAAAAGATTGGAAGGTCTCCAACCTTGCGAAGTGTCGACTCTCAAACCTGGAACTCATATATTTGCTGTATATGGTCTGCATACTTACTCTCTCTCTTTATATCGATGCCATTCCTCTGCTCTGAGCCTTCCTAATTGAAATGTTCAGGTGACAATTTTTTCAAGCCAGCTAGCTATACAATTGAAGCAATGTGTGCAAAGAGTTATCAAGACACAACAGAGAGGCTAAAGGAAATAGAGTCTAAAATTCTAGAGAAGAGAAATGATTTGCGCCAATTCGAAACTGAGTACAGAAAAGTCAGTGACCATATTTTTGTTATATATCAACTAATGTAGTATTAGGTGTTTTTTTCCATTTGGAGAAAGCATTGACCAAGTAAAATGGCTATGCAGGCTTTGACACGGTTTCAAGAAGTGACCAACAGATATACCCAAGAAAAAGAAGCGGTATGCACATCTTTTTTCTTCCCTGTAGATATGTACTGTCTCAAATTGATATGAATATTGTGGATATGTGGTGACAAGAAAGAGACATCCTGTAATTTTTGGTCGCAGCA
The DNA here is from genome assembly GCA_036346255.1 of Ampelocalamus luodianensis. Classification (NCBI taxonomy): domain Eukaryota; kingdom Viridiplantae; phylum Streptophyta; class Magnoliopsida; order Poales; family Poaceae; genus Ampelocalamus; species Ampelocalamus luodianensis. The sequence continues at coordinate 56,767,376 of CM070617.1, read as the reverse complement.
GACTACATGTAGAGTATAGAATTGCTAGTTCATACCTGCATTTTTTGTAGCAACCACGCCTCTGTTTGATCTGACTACAGTAGATGGAGTAACATATTGTCTAAAGTAGATTTAGCATGCTTCCTCTAGATAGAGAGGTGCCAGGTTAGCTTTCAAATAATGTATGCAGAAACAACTATCTAAATTCCCACACATGGATTTTCTAGGTCTTCTACTTGCAAACCAGTCTTCCTTTGCTTACCTAGGAAACAAGTCAAAATAGTATATGATTTCAAAGAGGTCTGTGTAACAGCGTAAGACACTTTCAAAATCTTTCACTGCATTGTACTACTCTACAAAGAGGCGCATTTTGCTACAGAAAAGTGTTTATAACTCAGTCTATATGTTTTCAACGTTCATGTGTTAGTTTTTTTGGTTGCCTTATCTCTTGTCATGCTTTATGAGTTTAGCCATTTAAATGTTGACAATGAACTGTGTGATTCCATATGTACTGTTCTTGTTTTCATTGTTATAGTATTTGCAAGTGTTTGGTTCCATGCTGTGTTAAAATGCCAACCAGTTGCAGCTAATATTTGATTGCCAGCACTGATGTTGGATTATATGAAACGTTCATGCCCACATTCAAATAGTTTAGAATGAGACATGCACCGTGGACGAGGCATGCTTAGTGAATGTGTGTACGAAGAATGCACTTACTTGAATGGAGCACACTAAAACTGAAATATCATCCTTAATAATTGGCTAGTTAAATCATTTTAGAATTTGATGTGCAGTTACTCCTGAAATTTCACTAACTTAATAATACCGTAGCTATTCATCGGTATAGAATATGTAGTACTTTAGCATACAAAACTGTAGAAAGTTAAAAAACGGAAAAAATGGCATCAATGTATTCCTCACACAAGAAGTTGATCTAAGAGAGTCATGCATATACATTATGCATAATCCTCAAGTTTTTTTTAATCATAATTTGTCTCTGTGTTGAACCTTGGTGTTGTAAATAATATGTTCTCTATGGCATTTAATATGGACATTTGTTAAACATGTTGTTAAAGAGCTGTAATCTCTGCAGGTTGATGATATGTTGAGAGAAAGGGATGACATACATTCTTCATTCACAACTGAACGAACTATCGTGAACTTGGTTGGAGCTGGTAGCAGCAGCAGTAGATATCCCACTGAGCAGAGCAGAATTGAGAGTCCCGAGAATGGTAACATAGATGGCAAAGACAAATCGGGTAAAAAGAAGTGGTTTAATTTAAATCTTAATAGATCTGACAAGAAAGCCTGAGTAAGCTGTCTTTCATCAAAGCCAGCATTTGCGCTTCCACTGTGTTGTACATTTCAGAAGCCCTATTGTATTTGTGCCTTGTGAGCTGTATGGTTACCAATTCCTGGGAGTTTTGTAGCATAGCAGTTTGAGTATATCATTTTCAAGTCGAGTATCGGTTAGCCATCTCCCTCCAGTTTTATACCCTCATTTATCATCGGAAAATTACAAAAGTAATAGAAACTGGTGTTATAAGTCGGACCTTGAGTGTCGGTTAGCCATTTTCTCCATATAATTGTTAATTTATTGCATTATTTTAATGACAATTATCCCGTGTTGGAACATACTTTGCAAATGCTACATCTTCATAAGTTGTAACAATAGGTCACAGAAGTTATTTATTGCTTCGTTGCTCTGGAGCGAGCTGCCTTTGCATTTGTTGTGGACAGTCAGTCTGTATGAGCCAGTAATTTTGGGCTTTTGGCATTAGACGTGGGGAGTGTCTTTTGTGCATTAGTGCTACTTCTGTAACTGTTCGTAATTGTGTCTCCATATAGCTTATCCATTGCATTGTTTTGCATGCAATGCCTCTGAAGTGCGTTGCAAAATGCATCTTATGTATAGTAAAGCTTGGAAAGTAGGGTTACTATTTATAGGCTACATGAAATCCATCACAACTCAATTTCGGCTAGTAAACATGACATCATATTACTTAAAAGACTAAGAAAAACATGGTATCATACTACTTAAAAGACTAAGAAAAACGTAACATCATTAAACTTAAGCTTAAGACTTATAGTAGTCTGAAGGAAGTAGTAGTAAAATCAGAACTTGCTTCAGATTCTTTATTGTCTCATCCTCCCTTGTTATTTAGAATTCAGACCCTGAATTATCATCATAAAGTTTGTGTTCGTTCTTAGCAGTGTAGCCTTTTAGCTGCCCTTCTCTCTGGCCCCGATTACTAAGAGCTACTTCCTTGCTAACCTCATGTGTTGATTCTTCCTGAGCCTGTGAATGAGGTTGAAGGACTGAGTTGAAAGGCTAAGTGCATCAGTATCTTCATGGATTTTCATAGCTTTACCCTATCTTTGCTATCAAGCAATCTATCTTGAAATGATGCCTATACGGCAACCATGCTTCCTTTGTATGGAATGGGGATGGTTGCTGCTATGATGATGTCATCGCTACAAATGACGAAAACCACATTCCATAAATGGGGATGGTTGCTGCTATGGCTAAGTGTTGGTGCCAAACTGCTAATGCAGTGAACTTGTCCTCCAGTTGTGGCCAAATATACTTCTTCAGTGTAGTTCTTCATCTCTAAGATAATGGTTGTAGTAACCGAAGAGTAGCTAAGAGCCTTAATGTCAAAGTTATGCCCTTGTAGATTTGCAAACATTTCCCAAAATCGGGATCCACTAGGATAACCATTAAATCTGAATGTTCTTGGTCACAATGTCAATTAGAGTCACACATTGAGCTTGTATGCGCTAGTCAAAATTACTATCACCTCCTCTAATGGTTGCCTCCGTGGTTGTTGATGCATGTAGCATCTCTTGCTCATTTGGTGCTATCAGCTCTGTATTGAAGACGTCTTCCTTTGATGATCCAGTTCATGTTTGTCAACAGCCAATTGTGAAGTGTCAACTAGAGGTGCATCAATAGCTTGAATGCCATCTTACCTGTGGCTGCTTGTCGCTTCTCAATGATAGCTAAATCATCCTCACCCTTATTTATAAGCATCATTTCCTGCTCCTTTTGAGTCCTCAAGATAGTTATTTGAGTTGTAGGTAACAGTAAATGGATTCCTCTCCTCCATTTAAGAGGTAGCACTATCAGCTTTCTTAGGAAAATTGGCAATGTTCTTCTTGTTCTAAATAAAGGATAAGAATTCTACCATCCTCGTGTAAGCATCCACGTAAATCGCCAAGATCCATATCCACCAACATGGCCAACATCCATATCCACCACATCATGTAGTACATTTGAGTGATGATACTTACCAAGAAAGATGAGTAAGTTGTATGTTTTGTTATCCTCTCATCATTTCTTTACCGATCCAACAAGTAGTGTATGGATTTGGATGGTCTTGACTCTCAATATTCAAATAATTCACCAAAATTTGAGAAATCAGGTTCATACATCTACAACTGTCAATCACCAACCTGTACACCTTGTCATTTACATAGCATTTGTTCCCAAATATCTTCTTTCGTGAGTGTTGTCAGGTTATGGCGTAGAGCACAAGAGGCGTTGAATCACACATACCACTCCCTGGCGCTCTTCTTCACGAAATGTCTTGTCCTTCCATATCACAACCTTCACATTCTTCATCCCCATCTCCATGGCGAGCAGTAGCACTACCAATGTCAATTAGCAACTTTACTATGGTTTAACTTAACAGAGGTTTGAGTGTTTTTTTAAAAAAATCATGAGGTTTGAGTGTTTTTTCAAAAAAAAAAAAAAATCATGAGGTTTGAGTAATGCAAGTGTTAGTGTTAGCTGTACTATCTTTATTTCTACTACTTAAAAATTAGAGTAGGTGGTCGTTCGTTCTCTCTACCCTCTCACCCACTACTGACATGTGAGCCACGTTATCAGCAAACTATTTCCTCGCATCGTGCACTCTCTGCTCCTCCTCTCTCGACATCGTCAACAACATCGTCTGCACTTCCTCCTCTCCGCCCTCGCCTCCACCCCCGCTCTTCTGCTCTGCTCCACGCGTCTCCGCCCCGTCGCCGCTTCTATCGACCTGATCTGGACGGGCCTTACATCCTCCTCTCTGGCCCCACTTTTCTGCTCTGCTCCGCACGTTTCGACGAATTGAGATATATTATATCTACTTAATTGATAAATGATTCATTCATGAGATGTTTTGTAGTAACGCACATGCACTTAACTAGTTTGGGAAAAAGGGAGCCCTGTAATCCCCCGCCTTCTCTCTATCGGTAGGTAGCTGGCACAGAATTGTGTTCGAACGGTGGCAACCATTTTGCTAGCTACCACAAGTTTGCCGCCTCACTAATCTTCTATAGAAAGAGTCTGTAACTTTACAAAAAAAAAATAGTTGATTTTTTTTTTACAAAAATAGGTTCTTGTCGCCATTTGACCTAGTGATAGGCTCCTGTAGCTAGTTCAAATGGCGACTGGAACCTATTTCCTGCCAGTCGTCATTCCAACTACTTGTCGCCATTTCAGCAGGCGATTTGTATTGAAGAGTGTGCAAATCACCAGTTGAACTGGTGATAGAGGCTGGCTATATATACCCCAAAATTCGGTGAAAAGTCATTTTAATTCTAGAAAAAAGAGAAGAGAGAGAAGGAGAGGGAGAAGAGACATAGCGAAGCCCTACCGGTTTCTAGCGGAGGAGAGAGACGGAGCACCGGATCTAGTTGCCCATTTTGTAGGTAAATGTTCTTGCAACATTGTACATAAATTTGAAACCTTGCACGTTAGTAAAAAAAAATAGCAACATAGAATTCAATGAATTAGTTAATTTTAGGTGTATTGCGGTTTGATGTAGTACATCATTTTAGCTGTATATAGTTTAGTTCATCGTATAGATATTATTTATGTTGTAGTACTCGAATGATTTAGAATAAATCCGCTAAAATACTAAGAAAACTTTGTAGGTTTTTATTTTTACACGGTAAATATTTTGCTAATGCCGAAAATACTTTTGAAACCAGGAAAATAGGAAGACACCTCTAAAAAATCTATAAGAAATCCAGAGTAGGTACATAGGGTATGTAGAGCTGAATTAAAATATTGTAAACTTAATTTTTGTTTTCACTTGTACACGATAAATATTTTATAAATACTGAGACATTTTTTAAACAAGAAAAATAGCAAGATACCTATTGAAAATCTATAAAAATTGCAGAGTAGCTAAATAGAGTATGTAGAGCTTAATCAAATAATCCCAACTTAATTTTGGTTTCCATTAGTGCACGATAAATATTCTGTTAATGCCAAAAATATTTTTTAAACTAGGAAAATAGCAAGGCACCTCTAAAAATTGTTTTTAAAAAAATCTAGAGTTGCTACATAGGGTATGTAGAGTTTAATCAAAATAATTTTAACTTAATTTTGGTTTCCATTTATGTACGATAAATATTATGTTAACGTCGCTTCTTATTACTTTTTGTATGCGTTTCATTGTGTAAATATAAATTTCTATACAACTTACATTATGCTAGTCTCGTGTTCAGTAGTGTTTGTTCTTGTGTGTACAAGTAACCATGTGAGGGAGTCAGCATCGCGACACCCCCCTTTTAAGACCGAAAAGACCGGGTGTTAATGCCAAAAATACTTTTTAAACTAAAAAAAATAGGAAGACACCTCTAAAAAATCTATAAAAATCCAGAGTAGGTACATAGGGTATGTAGAGCTGAATTAAAATATTGCAAACTTAATTTTTGTTTCCACTTGTACATGATAAATATTTTATAAATATCGAGATATTTTTTAAACAAGAAAAATAGCAAGATGCATATTAAAAATCTATAAAAATTGTATAGTAGCTAAATAGAGTATGTAGAGCTTACTCAAAATAATTCCAATTTAATATTAGTTTCTATTTGTGCACGGTAAATACTCTGTTAATGCCAAAAATACTTTTTAAACTAGGGAAATAGCAAGGCACCTTTAAAATTATATAAAAAAAATTCAGAATTGCTACATAGGGTATGTAGAGCTGAACTAAAGCATTGTGAACCTAATTTTTGTTTCCATTTGTACACGGTAACTATTTTGTAAATACTGGAGACACCTTCTAATACAAGGAAAATAACAGGATACCTATAAAAAATCTATAAAAAATTACAGAGTAGCTAAATAGGTTATGTAGAGCTTAATCAAAATAATTCTAACTTAATTTTGGTTTCTATTTGTGCACGATAAATATTTTGTTAGCATCGCTTCTTATTACTTTCTATATATGTTTCGTCGTGTAAATATAAATCTCTATACAACTTACATTATGCTAGTCTCGTGTTCGGTATCGTTTGTTCTTGTGTATATAGGTAACCATGTGAGGGAGTGAGCATCGCGACACCTCACCTTTTCAGACCGAAAAGACCGGGTGTTAATGCCGAAAATACTTTTTAAACCAGGAAAATAGGAAGACACCTCTAAAAAATCTATAAGAAATCCAGAGTATGTACATAGGGTATGTAGAGCTGAATTAAAATATTACGAACACACGATAAATATTTTATAAATGTTGGAGATATTTTTTAAACAAGGAAAATAGCAAGATGCATATTAAAAATCTATAAAAATTGGATAGTAGCTAAATAGAGTATGTAGAGCTTACTCAAAATAATCCTAACTTAATTTTGGTTGCCATTTGTGCACAGTAAATATTCTGTTAATGCCAAAAAATACTTTTTAAACTAGAAAAATAGGAAGGCACCTCTAAAAATTGTAAAAAAAAAATTCCAGAGTTGCTACATAGGGTATGTAGAGCTGAACTAAAATATTGTGAACCTAATTTTTTTCCATTTGTATACAATAAATATTTTGTAAATGCTGGAGACACTTTCTAACACAAGGAAAGTAGCAGGATACCCATAAAAAATCTATAAAAATTGCAGAGTATCTAAATAGCGTATGTAGAGCTTAATCAAAATAATCCCAACTTAATTTTGATTTCTATTTGTGCACGGTAAATATTCTGTTAACGTCGCTTCTTATTACTTTTTGTATATGTTTTGTCGTGTAAATATAAATTTCTGTAGAACTTACATTATGCTAGTCTAGTATTCGGTACTGTTTGTTCTTGTGTGTACAAGTAACCATGTGAGGGAGTCAGCATCACGACACTCCACCTTTTCGAATTGAAAAGACCGCACCCAGTCACGCCACACACTGCTACTTTTGCAGATCGAGATGATAACACACTTCGATGCTTCCTTTCCACATTGAAAAGACCACACTCCGCCATGCCCCCTTTTCAGATCGAAAAGACCTCACCCAATCACCCACACGCTGCCACTTTTGCAGACCGAGATGACAACACACTTCGATGCTACCTTTTCACACCAAAAGACCACACTCCGCCACGCCCCCTTTTCAGACCAAAAACACACCCTATCACGCCACTTGTTGCCACTTTTGCAGACCGAGTTGACAACGCACCGCGACGCTACCTTTTTAGATCGAAAAGGCCACACTCTGCCACGCCACCTTTTCAAACCGAAAAGAACACACCATGACACGCCACACATTGCCACTTTTGCAGACTCGAGATGACAACACACTACAACGCTACCTTTACGGACTAAAAAGATCACACATCGCCACGCCACCATTTTAGACCGAAAATACTCATTATAAAAGGAGGGAGAAGAGAACTAGAGGAGAGGAGAGCTGGAGAAGAACACTACACCACCACACCCAACACTTTACCAAAGCTTGGTTCACACAACTAAGAGGAAGGAGATGTCGGACTCGTCGGCGAACTTCTATACGAAGATGCTGCGGAAGCACAAGTGGCTTACCGAGAGGGCTAAACCCTATCTGGATTGTTCTATGAAGGATGTACCAGTACTATCGAAGTTCCCACGCCCATAATGTGTGTACAAAGAACCAACTAAAATCATCCAGTCGACACACCTAGCGACCGCCGCCCGGGCGTACTACACATGCGGGAACATCCTCATAAGCGAATCTTGCATACACATAGATTTTCCCAATCTTTTGTTCCAATCCACATATCCCTAACTATATTTATGCATAATGGCAGCCGGAGATGAGATGCAACTTCTTCCAATGGATTGATGACCCAGACATGTACGATATGGCGTTCATCGAGCAGAAGCAGAAGTACATATTGAACTATGCAATGCGAGTCAAGACCTTCAAATGCTGGAAACATTATGTATCTGACCCTATTGAAGAGGCATTGGAGGAGCCATGAAAGTAGGTGGTGGTGGAGGACCCCCGAATAGGAAGCTGAGTATGACTGAGCTGAGCACGCAACAGACAAGGGGAATGCTCCTGCTAGTGAGACCAACGGCCGTCCTAGCACTCCCCGTCGCCCGGGCGTAGTTCGGATCGAAGATGTGAGTTATGTTCAATTTGCATCCTGATTATTAATTTGGCCCTACGTTGTGCTATCCTAGCATCATTCAATCGTCTAGCCCGTCTCACAGAACATGACTGACTTCGAGATTGGCTGCCGTCATGAGCAGTAGACAAGGGGAAGGGACAGGTCGACCACTAGGAATGATCGATTTCATTCCAACCAACCCTTTTTTATTCCAAAAAGGCGCACGTGTATCTTAGGTGTATTTCGATTTGTTGATTCGTGCATGTTGGTGTTTCTAATGTACGTAACCAAACCCGGTGTGCCATGTAATTTGTAGTTAAATTATAAAGTCTTTCAAACTTCTCTTTTCCTAAATATTTTGATTATTAAATATTATGTTATCTTTCCCCCAAGGAATCGGTTCCACGAACAATACAATCGGGATAACAACACGCATGACAACTCTAAACCCAAATAATTTTTTTCATTTCGCTCCAAAGGGGTCTATTTCTATTATTGCGCCGCCAAACTCGTATTCCAACTTGCGCCACCGATCTCGCATTGTCTACTTCACATTTCGTTATCTTCTCCAATTTCGGATTCTGAACTACGCGGACACTTCACGATATTACCAAAAAAACTTCATGAAATACACTAAATCTTTAGGCTTAATTCTCTACACATAAATTAAGAAAATTACAAAAAAATAGGTTCCTATTGCCAATTGAACTGGCGATAGACTCCTGTCGCTAGTTAAATGGGCGACAGGACCCTCTCAGCACTGTTCCAATTGGCGACAGGGTTCCTGTCGCCAATTGGAATGGCAACAGAAACCTATTTTTGTAAAATTTTTTGATTATTTATTTTTGTAATTAACTTTTAAATTAATATTATTTTAAAAATTCATGTTTTGATTATGATTTGGTTGTTGTAACTGGCTTTGGTCATTGCCGTATGCACTATAGCATATCCAACACTTCCATATAAGTCAAGCGTTAGCATGTTTAGCCGTGTGTATTGTTTCCCAATTCCTGCACCTCTCTTAGCCTCTCATTTTACATGGTATTAGAGCCTTCTGATCCGTAGTAGCCATGACAACCTCTAGTGCCTCCATTACCTCAACTCTCTCGAGATCCAGCTCTACCTCGGCTGGATTGCTTCCTAAACCTTCCTTTGCTCACCTAATCAATGTCAACCTAAGGCGCGATAACTATATGGAAGGCTCAATTTCTCGATTTTTTTAAATAATCATTTTTTATTTCGAAATACAATAATATACCTCCCTTTTTTATTTTACAGAAATAATTATCTGTCGCTCCACCGTTCGACGGCTTGGATCTAGTCGCTTAACCATTGGGTGACTGATCCAAGTCTCCCAACAGTGGAGTGCCAATTGGAGTAGTCGCTCGGTGGTTGAGTGACTTGTGATAGTCACTGAATGGTTGAGCGATTTATCCCCTGGTCGCCCAACGGTTGGACGACTAGGGGCCCAATTTGATAGAAAGGCACACTCGATCCCATCACGGTCTCTTTTGCCATTTCTCTCGGGATAGAACGAGAGGAGCTCAGGAGAGGAGAAAAATAGAGGGGGAGAAGGAGAGGGGAAGTGAAGAGGTGGAGAAGGTCGGGATAGGTGGAGAAGGAGAAGAGAGAATGACGAGGGTGGGGGAGAAGCAAAGGAGCTCGGGAGAGGGAGAGAAGGTGAGGAGAGGAGCTCGGAGGGAGAGGGAGAGGAGCTCGAGAGAGGGAGAGAGAAAGAAGAAGGAATCTCATTGATAAGGAGAGACGGTCTTTGCGTGAAGGTAATAGTCTCATCTACTCTTGTTCTCATCCGAATGTAGGCAACTTGACACTACTTATTTGTTTAGCACGTATCTGAGTTTTGAAATCTTTGAAGTGAGAAATCAGTCATGTCAGAACCCACAAGATTAAAACTGCATTACGGTGTTGGTACGATTCGTGAAGGTCCATACGGTGTCGACCTGGGTGGTTTCCTGCAAGTCAGTATGGTACACCTAGACACAAAGAACGCTCAAATTAGAGATGTCCTGCACTGGCTCACCTGCAGCTTCTCCTTGGACCCTGAGGTGTGCAGTGTCGTCCTACATGGGCTTTGAAGTCAGTCTGCCACACACATTCGATGAGAGTTGAGCAGACTGATGTGCATGGTTGCATGGAAGGGCTTTGTGGAAGGCTATCGGCATCGTGGATATGAGTGTGTGCTACTCATGCAACCATATCCGAAGGGAGTCACACAAGGGCCGGTCGACGGCTATCGTCCGATTGGTGGGAGCAGCTCGGGCGTGGTGGCCGATGTTGCGGAGGCAGAAGAGGACGCGGTGGTCGATGTTGTAGAGGCAGAAGAGGACGTGGTGGCCGATGTTGAGGAGGCAAAAGAGGTAGATCGCACATCGCACGCTGAGCCCACTGGACAGGCGGATGCAGGGGAGCATGTCGACAGCATAGTATGTCAGATGGAGATCGATGACTTGACAGCTTGGGCCGAGGAGCAAGCTTTCGAAGAGGATGACGATCACTCTTCCGATGAGGACGAACGTCTCATCCCACAGGAATAGAATAGAGTGGATGTTGAGGGTCTTGCTGTGCACGACGAGCATGAATCACTGTGGGAGTACCATGGTACGGAGGTTCGGCTTCATGCAATGTTTGCTGACAAGGGATCACTGCAAGATGTCATTAAACTGTGGGTCTTGTCCATACACGGACGTTTCGGGTCCTCAAATTCAGCTAGGAGCAGTACACCGTGGTCTGCGAACAGGCTGGTTGTCCTTGGTATGTGCATGCACGTAGACCCAATTACGAGGCTCACTGGATTGGCTCTAGGGTGGAGGCGCACTCTTGCGTGCTCAGTAGTGTTTTGCCGAAGCATCGTAACCTAACATCCACCTTCATAGCCAATCTCATGTACGGAGAGATAGTGAAGAAGAAGTACCTGGAGGCCAAACACATCATGGTGGCTATTGAGCAGAAATTCAAGTACAGGATTAGCTACGCGAAGGCATGGCGTGTGAAGCAGAAGGCTTTGAAAAGGAGGTTCGGTTCTTTCGAGGCAGCTTATGATAACCTTCCTCGTATGCTCTATGTACTGCAGGATAGGAACCCGGACACATACATTGCTTTGAAGGACAAGCCATTGAGAAGACCCTGCTAGGTTTCATGGAATTGCAGAGGGCCTTCTTAACCTTCGGTGCCTACATCGATGCTTTCAGACACATGTTGCCTATGATTTCAGTCGACGGGATGTTTATAACTGGGAAATACAAGGTCAAATCCTGACAGCAATTGGTGTTGATGGCAACAATCATATTCTGCCCTTGGCTATTACATTTGTCAAAAATGAGAATTTCGATAGATGGTTGTGGTTCCTTCGACATCTCAAGGAGGGAGTAGTTGGGGCACATCCTGATGTATGTATAATCCATGATCGTCATCCGAAATGACGAAGGCCATAAGAAAACTCCAGCAAAACCCCGAGGAGCCGTTCCCTTGGCCAGACATGAGGAACAGATGGTGCGTTCGCTATCTGGGGGGCCAACTTCTTCAAGTAGTTCCCACAGCAATCGTAGATGAAGCTGTTCAAGAGGCTATCTATGCAGAACTAACAGCATAAATTCGATCCGTTGTGGGAGATGTTGGAGGAGCACACTAGCTAGCACGTCGTCGAGAGGAATAATCGTCCGCCCATTCCTGGGGCGGCACAACCCGAAGGCCTCGCACCATTGCTCGATCCGTTGTGGGAGATGTTGGAGGAGAACACTAGCTAGCACGTCGTCGAGAGGAATAATCGTCCGCCCATTCCTGGGGCGGCACAACCCGAAGGCCTCGCACCATTGCTGGAGCTTGACCCCGCGTGTGACGCAGAGGACCTCGAGGAACATCAAGTGTTTCTCATGTTGGATCGAGGTCGAGCCATTGTTGAAGTGGTCCTTGCTGCACGACACGGACGGTGTAAGGTACGATATAATGACCACTAATCTTGCGGAGGTGTGCAACTGGTTTCTTAGGGGCCTCCGTCCACAACCCCTGGTCGCCATCGTGGAAGGCATTCTGCATAGTATAATTGGATATTTCAGGGAAAGACATACAAATGCGGCACTTCATGCAGCCAACCCACATACACCGTACTGCTCGAAGATTACAGCGTACATGTAGGCCAAGACTAAGAAGGGTTAGTTGCACACGATCTTCGTGATGGGCAATACGGAGTATTGTTTCGACGTGCTCCTTCGGGACAGAGCCAGATTTGAGACAACTCGCTCTCTTGTTACCCATGAGGGGTGCCTTGGAGATTATGTGAATGAATCTAACTGCACATGCAACAAGCCAAAATCCTTCACAAAGCACGCTCTTATATCCTCACCACATGCGGGACCATCAACATAGACCCATCGAACTTCATGTAGGAGTACTTCATAAAGGAGAGGGTGCAGCAGGCGTGGTGTGGCGAGCTAAGAGGCTTCAGGTTGTGGGCAACTTCACCATGTTGGATATGGCACAGAGGATTTAGATTTTAGATCTTGACATGTTGAAGGTTTGGAAGGGCCGTTGGTAGAGTCATCACATTAGGAACAATATGGATGAAGGGAAAGTTGGGGCGACGGGTAGACGTTGCGTCCGCTGCGGCCAGGGAGGTCACACTACAAGAACTTGCAAGGCGCCTGCCAACAGGTAGGAACACACTAGAAATGCTAGCATGTTGTAACTTGTACTTCAGTTAGTGCTTTGCTTGTTGTACGAAGTGTGGAACTAATTGTATCATAATTGCACACTTTAACTTCATTGTTAGTGTCAATCTGTCGTCGTTACCTATCTCGGCAAAGTAGGACGTGGCCACTCTCTGCAAGTAAGACATGACCTATCTCTGCAAAGCAGGACGTGACCACTCTTTGCTACAGCTACAGCTACAACTGCGTTTGCTCTGCTATAAATACAGCGCTACTCGACTAGGATATCCATACCAACAAACTACCTAGATAACATGGATAAGGAGAAGAAATGGAAGCACATCCACGAGCTTTTGCAGGACTGGGTGTCTCCCCACAAGACCGTCGCTCGCCACAGGGTATTTAGTCAGCAGCCTTACACACACCAACCACCTTCTCAACAGCCACCTCGTAGTACGCCCAACGATTTCTGGGCGAGCCCCCCTCCTATTCCAAATGAACGCCCTTCAGATGGGCCCCCAACAGGGGTGGCGCCACCCCTTTGCTGGTGTCGGGACGCCTGCAAGTGCGTCAAATCAACCGACGAGTGGACCATTGGGCAATGCTATTGGTGCTGCCCAAACTTCAACACGGACTACCATAATCGCAGGTTTGACACGCCGAACCACAGACAACCGGTAATGAAATCGCATTTCAGTGTACACCACTATTTTGCTTCCTGTTACGCCGTAACCACGTCTCTCTTCTCACTGCAGTCTCCGTCGCGCCTATACGACTTCAACTAGTGGATCGATGACAAGATCTACCCCTACAACATGTGGATGCTACTGACAAGGAAGCGGTGGGCCAGGGAAAGGTGTCTCGAAGAGCTGCAGGCTGAGAAGGCTGAGAAGGAGAGGCAGGAGAGATTGCGCGAGGAGCAGGAGCACGAGCATGCTAGGCGAGGCTGAGAGGGAGCAGAAGAGGGCCATCGCGGTGAGAGCTAAGGTGCAAGGTGAGGAGTACAATGCCGAGCTAGGCCGCAAGGGCAAATGGCCATGTTCCACGCAGTAGTTCGACCCTCTTCGTCTATATGTCCCATGTATTTCTAATTCCCTAAAGGCATGTGTGTACCGTCCTTGGTTCGTTAGCCTGCGTGCCATGTAACCCTCTTGTCGGATCAACTGTCATGTTGTTATCGTTGCGCCATTTCTTCAAAGTTCACTGTGTATGAATTCTCTGACGCATCGCAATATCACTTACCTTTCTACTTACGAATCATTGCTACCTCAATCGTCCTCACAAAATTCTTCAGAAATTTACCGCACTACAACAACATACGATGATCACAAAATGTTATTGCGAGTCTAACAGATTTCGTACCCTTGAAAATCTACGAAAATCACAAAGGGACCAAACAACCTTATCAGCACCCTTTTATTTCCAAATAAATTAACAACCTGCAAACAAGATTTGCTAAATGTATCACCCACAAAAATTTTCATTTATTCCCCACAATTATTTTCATCAAATTAATAAAATAATAATTTTATTATTTCAAATCACCTTGCGGTTGAGCGACACGCTGAGTAGTCGCTCTACAATTGGGCGAGTGATCTAAGTCGCTCAACCACTGGGCGACTACTCCGCGTGTTGTGCCAACATTGGGCGACTTGGATCAGCCACCCAGTGGTTGAGCGATTAGATCCAAGTCGCCAAATGGTAGAGCGATAGATGATTATTTGTGTAAAATAAAAAAGGGAGGTATATTTCTGTATTTCAGAATAAAAAATGATTATTTAAAAAAATTCTCAATTTCTCCCCACATGTGAAGCCAATAACTGATGGGGTTTGTAAATGGGATTACGGTCTGCCTGAGAAGTTGATCTCACAAACTACTGAATCGGGCGCAACACAAGTTTAGAACCCAGTCTACCTTATGTGGTTGCAGCAAGACCAAACAGTCTTTAGCGCAATCCTTTCTTCGCTCTCTAATGAAGTTTTGGCGCAAGTTCTGTTCCTCGGCTTTGCCTGCGAGGTGTGGACAACGCTGGAGCGGGTATGCTCGTTGTAGTCACGTGCATGTGTGATGTAGATCAAGATATATGCAACCGCCAATGTGAATAAGAAGGATTTATCTACCTCGGAGTACTTCGGCAGGGTGAAGGCGCTCACTGACACTCTTACCTCCATTGGGTAGCCATTGGGAGATGAGATCGTGACATATCTGCTGGCTGGTTTGGATCAGGAATATGATCCTTTGGCCACTTCAATCACCACCAGATCAGATGTCAGGTCTCTCAATGGTGTGTATGCACATTTGTTGACCTTTGATCTGCGCCTTGAGCTGCGCAATAGGGTCCAGAATGAAGAAGCTTCGGTGAACTTCGTCACCAAGAACAACCGTCGCAACTACACCAACAATGCGCCATAGGGGAAGGGCCACGGCAAGGGAAGCGGTAACCTTCCACCGTGTGGCAAGAACCAAGGTGGCAACACCAACAACATCTACAACATGGGTGGCTCCTCCGGTGGAAGTCGTCCGGTGTGCCAAGTGTGCGGCAAGGTGGGGCACATTGCACTGAAGTGCTATCACCATTCCGATCATTCTTATCAAGCTGATGAGGGTAGTCCTACTCGATTGATGCAATTTGGTACAACAACATAGGAGCAACTAAACATATCACTAATGATCTTGATCGGTTGACCATGCGCGAGAAGTATCACGACAAGGAGCAGGTTCAAGCTACGTACAAACGGTTCAAGTTTGGCTATTACTCACACTGGTCAATCTTTTATTCCAATACCTGTTAACAACCTTAGGATTAAGAATGTGCTCCATGCCCCAGATGTTAGCATCTTCTTTCTGTGCATCGCCTCACATATGACAATATCGTGTTCATGATCGAGTTGTGTGGTTTGCGTTGGTCGAGGCAGCATACGACGTGCGTCGGTAGCAAATCCAAGTGTTGTGCGGTGCATAGGTCGAGGGAAACAAAGGCAGCGTGTGAGCTATGGACCCTTCATGCATGGCGAGCCAGGAATATGGAAAGGAGCCAGAAACCACAGCGCACACGCCAGGAGGGAGCCAAACCGAGCTAGAAGAAAACATGGGAGGAAAGCTAACGTTGCGACTACAAGGGTGTGTTAACGCGTGAATATCTTCAGTTGACATCACATGCACCGAATATATCTTTGGTTATGGATGATGCACCGAATATATCTTCGGTTATGGATAGTTTAGATATTGCTGGTCGGTTGCTGTTTATAAACCCACAATATCTTTTGTGATCTTGTATAGATAGAATCTGATATCTTGTATAGATTGGAACTATTGACATGTTTGTAATTAATACATATATATCTCGATCTTCTTGGATCAATATACTACTACAAAAAAGGTCATCACAGACGGTTCGAAACGTCATCACAGATGGTTTTCTGAACCTTCTGTCTTTATGGGTTAGTAATAACCTGAGGTTATCATAGACGGTTCGTAACTCAGAACCGTTTGTGATAGTCAATTATCATAGACGGTTCGTAGCAAAAACCGTCTGTGATAGTCGACTATCACAGACGGTTTTTTGCTACAAACTGCCTGTGAAGGATATATGCATGACAAAAAAAAAAAAATGGTGCGGCCGCACCACAAAGCGTCCCCTCACCACCGGCTGCAGCCTGAACGCCACCGGCATGGTGTGCATTGCGTTTTGCAACGTCAGCTCTCCACTCGCCAGCCTCCCCAGCTCCACTCGAACCACCACCTCTCCCCTGCTTAGAGGCCGATGGGAAGACCGGAAGCACAGCAAGGGAACACATTCCAAACCCTAGGAACAATAGCAAAGAAATCAAACCAAGGAGAAAGGGAATGGAGAGATTAATGGGAGGAATAAGCTCACCAGGGTCTTAGGGGCGTCGATCTAGATGCAGCGAGGTCGGCCTTGGATGGAGACACAGCCGAGGAGCGCGGGCTCGGGGAGTGGAGACGGCCTCCACGCCAAGCTCGTCGCAGCGCCATGGGATGGGATGAGAAGCGGGGACGGGAGCTCGCCATAGTGCCTCCAGGATGGTCGACGGCAGGGGAGAAGAGGCGGGAGGGTGGGGAGGGGGAGAAAGAAGAAGGGGCGGGAGGGTGGGGAGGCGGAGGGATGTTTGGAGGGTTGTGCTTGCCGTTCGATATTGAGAGAATGAACGAGCGAGATGGGGATCGTGGGGAAGATACCGCAGATTGATGACGTGGCTAGAGCTCGGATCGGTGGGCGGGTTATCACATACGGTTTTTAAAAAAATCAAAAAAAATATTTAGAATTAAAAAATACATAAAAAACTTGTAAACAATAAAATAATTATATTAAAAATATAATAAAGAGCTTTATTAATGTTTACATTACTACCACAATCGCCAACGTTGCAGCCGGATCCTCATCTCTCAGTTAGTCGTGTGCATCGGTCGAATTCGCCCCGAATCCATGCCTCCACATTCCTTCTCTTTTTATTCATTTTTTCTTTTTCTTTTTCTCTCTCTTTCTCTTTTCTTTCTTTTCTTTCTTTCTTTATTTTTTCTTTCTCCAGCCGACAACCTCCTCTTTGTTTTTTCCTTTTCCCTTCACGACTGCCTCTTCCTCCCCATGCTCCTTTCTTCCCTATTGTCTTCTTCCTTTTCCTTTCTTGTCTTTCTTTTCTTCGGATCCCAACTTGCTCCTTTGGCTTCCTTCGGTCGACCACCCCACCGAGCCACCTTGCCACCAGCCTGCCATGCCACCTAGAGTCGCCGTTGCACTCCACCGCCTCTCACGTCGCACGTCGCGCCACCCTGCTCGGCCGCCGTCGCGCTTCACCGCGCCGCACGCCACACCACCGCCTCCACCCTTGGCTGCCTCGGGCCACTAGGGCTAGGCCGTTGCCAAGCTCAGCTCCCCTCGGCTGCGCACTGCCAAGCGGGGCGCTACCATGCGCTAGGCCGCTGTGCCCTCGGCTTGGCCGCATCGCCAGATCGCTTCCTCGCAGCGCGCCGCCACGCCGCCCCATGCCGCGCTTCGCGCCATCGCGCTGCGCTGCGATCGCCGGCCGCATTGCCCCACCATCGCTCGTCGTGCGTGCAGCCACCACTGGTCAGGGTGCGAACCTGCACTGGCCGCCGCCGGGTTGTGTTGGCTTGGCCCGCTATAGTGTGGACTATGCCGTGCTCGGACCGGGCCAACAATGCAGTGCTTCGAGCCGGTCCGGTTGGCACAGTCTAGCTGGCCATATCTAGCTACAACCAGTAATTTCCCCATTTTTAGCGTTAACCTATTAAAAAGCTGAAATGAAAATGCGGGCGCTAACATGTGGACCTGGCAGTGGCCGGTCGTCGTCCGGCCCAAACCGCACCCCACCGCGGCACGAGCTCTCCATGTCGGCGGCGCCGGCACGCCCCCCGAATCCAAAGCAGCCCCCAAGACCACACAGATCCACCACGTCCCACCTCCGATGGCCTCCGCCCCGCCGGCCCCGGCCCTGGCGCCGTCGCTGGTGGACACCCTCTTCCAGCGCTGCCTTGACGACCTCGTCAAGTCCCTCCGCGCCGACCCGTCCGCCTCTGGCGAGTCCGCGGCAGTCGCCCGCGCGCTCTCCGAGATCCACCGCGAGATCCGCGCCCCCGACGCGGCCACTAAGGCCGCCGCGCTCCAGAAGCTGACCTACCTCTCCTCCCTCCACTTCGCCCCCATCGCCTCCCACCCGCTCGCCTTTCCCGCCATCGAGCTCCTCGCCTCGCCACACCTCCCCCACAAGCGCCTCGCCTACCTCGCCGCCTCGCTCTCGCTCCACCCGGCCTCGCTCTCCCTCCTCCCGCTCGCCACACACCAGCTCCACAAGGACCTCTCCCCCTCAACATCCGCCGCCGCCTCCCACCACGTCTCCGCCCTCGCGCTCCATCTCCTCGCCTCCCCCGCCGCGGCCGCCGCGCCCGACCTCGCCGTCCACCTCGCGCACGATCTCGTGCCCCACCTCTCCCGTGGAAGCCCCCGCGGCATAGAGGCCGCCGCGCGCGTCATAGCCGCCTCGCCGTCCGCGGCCGTGCCGGTCCTCTACAAGCCGCTGGCCGCGTGCCTCCGGTCGCCTGACCCGCGGGCGTCGACTGCCGCTGCGTCTGCCTTCTGTGAGCTCTCGGCGCCGCCAGCTGACGTGTGCCCTTTCCTGCCGCTTGCGCCCGACCTTTACAATCTGCTCACCACGTCCCGCTCGAACTGGGCGCTCATCAAGGTGCTCAAGGTGTTTGCCCGGTTGGCTCCGCTGGAATCGCGACTAGCCGCACGAATAGTTGACCCAGTCTGCCAGCTTCTCACCCACTCTGCAGCCATGTCCCTGACGTTTGAGTGCATCCGCACCGTGCTAACTGCGCTGCCGGCGCATGATGCCGCTGTGCGCCTCGCCATTGGGAAAGCTAAGGAGTTCCTTGCTGCTGCTGATGATCCCAACCTGCGGTACCTTGGGCTCTTGGCGCTTGGTATGCTTGGCCCGGCATACACATTGATCGTGCATGAATGCCGTGATGTGATTGCTCAGTCACTGGGTGATGCTGACTCGAACATCCGCAGGGAGGCGTTGCACCTTATGATGGGGATGTTCGATGACAACAATGTCATGGACATTTCTAGCATGCTGCTCCGTCATGCCGCAAATTCAGACCCGGAGTTTGCAAATGACATTCTTGGGGCTGTTCTAGCAGCATGTGGGCGCAATGTGTATGAGCTGGTGTCAGACTTCGATTGGTATGTTTCACTTCTCACGGATATGGCAAGGAGCCTGCATTGTGCCCAGGGGGATGAGATTGGTCGGCAGTTTGTTGATGTGGGACTGAGGGTGCAGGATGCACGGCCAGAGCTTGTCCATTCAGCTCGAACTCTTCTAATTGACCCTGCTTTGCTTGGGAACCACCTCCTCTGCCCTGTTCTTTCTGCTGCTGCATGGGTCTCTGGTGAGTATGTTAACTTCATCAAGGACCCTGTTGAGCTTGTCGAGGCACTCTTGCAGCCAAGGACCAGCCTCCTGCCGATGTCAGTAAGAGCTGTCTACATCCAGGCAGTACTTAAAGTGATCACATTCTGTTGCACTTTGTATGTCAAGAGGTTGAGTGATTCAAACAAGGAAGTGGATGTAGTGTTGGATGAGTTAGTTATTGATCAAACTGTCAGCAGGGGAAGCGGCACGGCAATTGGGGAAGAACAAATTGTTATGCCAAGCACAGTTGAAAAGGACCCTTTTTCACACAAATTAATAGTTTACATGATTGACTTGATTGAAACAACAGTTGGCCCACTTGTTGAGTGCAATGAAGTTGAGGTCCTGGAGAGGGCACGCAACCTGATTGGTTTAGTCCATTTGCTAAGAGAAATTCAAGAGTTGAAGGAAAGGAATGTTGGTGACGATGACAAGCATAGTCGGGTCAAGGATTATGTTAAGAATATGCAAACAGTATTCTCTCAAGAATTAGGCCCTGTTTCTGTGAATGCACAGAAGAATGTGTCTCCTCCAAAGGATCTTGTCCTGAATGAAAATCTGGCCGAACTTGCTGACATTGTGAGTGAAGATGAAACTACTCCCTCAACTTCAATCTTTTTCTACCCTCGCAGCCGTCGTTCTGTAGAGACTAGAGATGAGCCTGCAGTGTCAGTTGGTTCATCTGCTCTTCTTTTTGAGCACCGTAAACGGCATGGGCTCTACTATCTCCCAACAGGAAAAGTTGAGGATGAACCAAACGATTACCCTCGTGCCAATGATCCTCTGCTGCCTGCTAGCAATGAAAGTGCTACGGAGGATAAATTGAAGACTGTCATGCCTGTATCTACTGGGAAAAAAATCAAGGCCACGAGATCCAGACCAAAAGTAGTGAAGTTGGATGGTGAGAATTTCCTAAGTTCTATGATGGCTAGTGCAAATGTTCCAAAAGAAGATGCCTTGTCTGGTGCTGTACGTGGTGTGCTCTTGGGTAGAGATGCCAAGCCATCATCTTCACAAAAGGTTTCAGATAGGACCTCTGAAGGGGTGCTAAACAAAAGGGACATGGGTGAATGTAGTTCTCAGCGGATAGAGAATATAGATGCTGATTTAGGAGGCCATCCTACTTCGAGTTCTAGGAGAAGTAAGCAACGAAATCATGACAAAGAGAAGAGTACAAACCCTCCTGAAAGTGATGGGAAAGAACCAAGAAATCACAGAAGCTCTGGTAGGAGTGGGCATCGTGAAGGAAAACATAAGCGCAGAGAAAGGCCTAGTACTGAACCTGATGGTGTACATCAAGCCCCAGTAATCCAAGATTTCCTTCTGTAGTTGCCGAGAGATTTTCTTGTTTGGTACATTTCTATAACCAAATACATGTTGATTTTTGTTCCTTCACATTTTGCGCATTTTCATTTCTCTTTTATTCTGTGGTGTTGTTTTATTGGTTGATCAGTGATGGTGTTCTAATTATCACTGTTGTATCATGTCTATCTTCTTGGGCATAGAACTTGATGTTCTTGAATAGCCCTGCAATATATTAGTTCATATTGTACACAGCCAGACCCAATATTTTTATCTATTGATGTAGACTTCTTTACATCCCTCCAATATAGCTCTAAAACAATGTTGAAATCTTGCAAACTAATAATGCACCAACATTAAAATACCATGAGAACTTCCGATACACATAGACTTACTGCCAGAGAACATATGTGCAGTCATTTATGTACAATCTACATTGAAAACTGCAAACATTTTCTGCAGCTGCTAAGTAAGATGACCTGAAATTAAAATGGAAAATGTTTTAAGTAAAGCACTCGTATTCCTCAATTAAAATGGAGAAATATTTTCATTGGTGACTGTCATGGGTGTGGGCCCACTGCAATCATGTACTGTAGACAGCGGCAGATTTAGTTAGTTGAGATAAGTCAGTAGTAGTTGCATTAGAGATCATGGGTGTTTAGCCCAGATTATATTACTCCCTTTAGTCACAAAAGGAAGTCCTTTTGGGTAACCTGCAGTCAAACATTATAAACTTTGGCTACCAATATCTTTTTGAATATTTAGAATGGACACATGAAAATGATACTTGTAGATTTATCTCGAAAAGTATTTTCATCATATTATAATTTTAGTATGTTTTATAAATATGTTACAATAGAAATGAGTGGCCAAAGTTGCATTTTGGGGACCATGCTGATGCCAAAAACGACTTCCTTTTGTGATTGGTGGGAGTAATTGCATTAGATGGCATCTTACCCCACTTGGATTATATTGTGAGGGCTTAGGGCCTTTTCTATATAAGAGGGAAGGCGGATTGGTCACAAATAGTTCAATGACTCCCGTATAAGTGGGAGTAATTGCATATTAAGATAAGATTAAGATGTTCCAAATAGTTAGCAACTTCCGACTGGTCACCCACCTTTCAGAACTTTTGCGTGTTAGAGGCCTCTGTAATTCAGTATGAAGCAATGTTCCAAATAGCGGTTAGCGAGTGGTCACCCCACATTTAAGCACTTCTACGGTTAGTGGCCTTGATATGTGGATTAGAAGTGTTTGATATGCAGATTGTTTGGGCTACCTTGAACACTTTAGCGGGCTCATATGCGGCTATAGTGGCTGACTGGCTGCTATTTAAAATGCTGGTTCTGTGCACAAATTGCTGATTTCCTGGTTTCTACGGAGCCCTGGCATGAATGAGCTGAAACTCCATATTTTTTACAAGATGTTCAGGTTGCAATTATGAACTCAGAAACCACACAAGTCTCATGTCCCAAACCAGAATGACCTCGATATGGCCTTAATTTCATCCCCACTTATTGCATAAAGTTTTAGCTTTATATTCCACAGTAGAAGTATGTGCATCAGACTTACGTGTGGTCTTTTTATGTTTATGAAGCTACTCAGTGATGGATGATTGGTTGAATACAAAATCGTTTCCCCATTTATCATGAACTCAGACTACAATTTCAGTGCTACAATTCGAACCTCTTGATATGTAATGTATGTTATGTCTGCTGCTATGTTGTTCTGAAATAGTTTTTCTTATGTCCAAGTAGTATGATGTGCATCATCCTTACACTTCAGAAATATTTGAAATTTAGCTTCAATCTTGTCTGCGGTCTTCCATGCTCACAGGCTTTTTTTTCCGGTCCAGATGTCTGATGACATACTTACCCATTACTTTCTAACCCAACTGACATTGTCTTTTGTCTTCCTATGGCTTCTCTTTGTTCGCTATTTTCTTTGCTTATATGGTGCTTCTTGTAGGTTTATTGATCTGTTTTCATTTGGTCATACTGCCACTGGTCAGGACTATTATGAAATCTGAGGATTTTTTTTGGACTGCGTTATTCAACTGTGTAACATCCCAAATTTAGGGTTCTTTTTAGCCTATAAAAATAAAAATAACTATTTGAATTTTCTTATTGAAGTTAAAACTTAATTTGAATTTTCATAAATCAAAACCATTTAATGTGAATAATCTTAACTTTAATTAAATTCAAAACCGTTTTATTTGGGTTTCTTGAGTTCCAAAGTATTTTTTGGAATTTTCTGAGAATTTTGGAGTTTATTTGCTAATTCTTTGAGCTTGGTTATTTAATCATTTTTCTAAAATTCAGAAATATTTCTTTTTCTGGATTTTTTCCTTCGAGCCGAATCCTTTTCTTCTCGGCCCACTTTCCCTTTTTCCTCTTGGCCCATTCCTTGCAGGTGGTCTGGTTCCTTTTCTTCCCCAGCCCAGCCGTCTTGGCCCGCAGCCACTTTTCTCCCTCGCGCTAGCCAGCCCAACTCCTTCCTCCTTTCTCTGTCCCGCTGGTCCGCTTATCAGCCGCCATGTCGCTTCATTCCTCCTTGGGCACGGCTCTGTGCCCGTGTCCGTGTTGAAACCGGCTGCGCTGTCGTCCCTATTGCAAACACTCCTTGCCCAGCCCTTTTTAAGCGCGCCACCCGCATCGAAATTGTCACGCCATCCTCCTCTCCCGAAGCCCTAAGCTGCCGTCGCCGTTCGCGCCTTCGTCTTGTCGGATTTCCGCCGAGAAGCTGTGGCCGCCGTAAGCACCTCGTCACCCGTTCCATAGCCGTCGTTGCTCCTTCGTCCGTGCCATCGCCGTGTTCTAGCTGGTGCTTCCTTCTTCGTTCCTGGAGCGTCATCGAGTCGCTGTCGCCGCCTTCCCCTTCAACTCCGGCCGCTGCCACCATCGCCGATCTCGCCTCTGGTGCGTCTCCTTGCCTCCCCGTGTGCATTACTCCGTGCCCCTCGCCTTCCTCTTCTGATCCCCCGCTCTCATGTCGCTTCTCTGCCGCCGTGGTGCCCTGCCGTCACCGCCCTTCGTCTCCACCGCCGGTCACCATCGCACCGCTGCTCCCGTTGTCCTCCGGCTACCCTGAGCTCTCTGTCGTGTTCCCCTCGTCGTCACCAAGCTCATGCTCCTCCCTGTTTCCTCAGGGCGCTGCCGAGCCGCCGTCGCCACCGCAAGCCCGTGTTCTTCTCTGCCACCGTCGTCTCCCCGCCTTGTCGCGCTGCTGTCGCTCAGAGGTTCCCTTTGCCGCCAGCGTCCCTTTTTGACCTCGCCGACAGTCGCCACGTCGCCGTTCGCCATCGCCGCTGTGTGCCAGAGCCGCCACCAGCTTCCTCTATTTTCCCCTTGCCCCCCTCTCCCCTCTCTCCCTTACATGTGGGTCCACCTCGTTAGTCTCTCTTTCTTGCTTTCTCTCTCTGCCACTTCGACCCCACATGTCATCCTCCTTTTCTCTCTTTCACTTACAAGTGGGTCCCACTTGTCAGTGTTTTTTTTTCAACCGAAGGAATATTCTTTGGAATATTATTATCTCTCTTTTTCCTTTCCGACAAATCTTCCAAGAGTCCGTTCTTATTCGTTCGAACTTCGATTTAGTCCGTTTAGGTTCCTAAATTCGTCTAAAATCAAGCTCTTTCTTTTAGAGTTGGTTTTGCTATTTTTGGATTTTATTTGATTTTTTTTTTGAATTTATTTGTGTTTCGTCTGTTGTTTTCTCTCTTTTAGATGATCTATTTCAAAGAGCAGGAGCAAGTTTTGAAGATTAAAGTGTGGTAACTGAGCAAAGCCAAGGCAAGTCGTATCTATTGATCATATTGAACCTATGTTTTCAAAAGTATCTTGTTTTATATTAAATTGCATGCTACTTTTTATCAACTGCTTTTGGGAATAGTGAATCTTCTATTTGTCATTTATGCCTCCATTGATTATTTGAATACCATAAATCATTTGTCACCATAGGATGGTCATAATAGTTGGTAATATTCGTATCACCAACATGGGTATCGTAGAAATGCTTAGCCATGCTTAGTTGTACGATGTGCACATGTCACTTGTTCAATAATGTTAATTTGATTTAATGAGATATGGAATTATGCCGGATAGCCATTGTTGTTAAAGTTTGTGTGCCATAATAGGGTATGTCATTGGTCTTGGTTGAACAAAATAATTTTCACTCAGTCAAGCGATCGTGCAGTAAAGGGGTGCGGATAGCATATTGTTAGGATTAGGTAGACTCGTCTGAGTAATTGTTAAAAACTTAATCTTATGCGCTATTGAACTAGACCATATCGTACCACATGTCTAGTATTGGATGAACCTGGCTAATTAATTAGCAATTTCTCAATTTCGGTTTTGTTTTAGAAGCGTGAGTTACGGGATAGATGCATACTTACAATGGCGCAAGAGGGGGGGGGTCCTGTCTGGTCAGAAAGACATTCAGTGTTGAAATCTTAGTGGACAAAATTGGATTAAGAAGCTTTATAAAGGCCTTGTGATAATCACTTAGTCGCGCACCTACAGAAGTGTGTGATCAGACATTATAAGTTGATTTATCTCTTGTGGTAAAGTTATACAACCTCTACAGAGTTAAAACTGTTTAACAACCGTGTCCCCGATTATGGACAATGCTCGGGGATTTCACACGAGAGACATTTTTTATAAAATTATGGCCGGAATGTGAATGAGAAGTTTACTTGGTGAATATGATGTTCGCTTGGTGGATGGGATATTCACTTGGTGGTTTGGTTGGGAAGTAAATAGAAAGTTCACCGAAGGTTTCAAAGAAATTGTTTAATCTATTTATTTATTGTCTTTTAAATTATGTTTTATAATTTATTTACTGTATTTACTTCCAATACTCGATTTTTGCAAAAGAACAATATATCTATTCCTTTGTTCAAGTCTTGCATAAATATTAATTGCATATTGTTTTCTACGATTTGCTGAGTACTTTATGTACTCACTGATTTAAATTTTGCTGCCCAGTTGAAATAACTCAAGTTGCTCAAGAGTTCTTTGAAGGTTTTGCGAATTAGGACGCGTTCTTTACTTGATTGCCTGTGGGCATATTGAATGGCCTCTCCAAGTATCTTTTGCGCTGCAAGAGTTTATTTGTGTCTTAAGCCTTGCATGATAAGTTAAATAAACGTTGACCATATTGTCTAGTTATTATTGTTATTTGGTTATTTTGCTATCTTTTAGTTAAATCGTTGAATGGATGATATTTCATCGATGTTTTAACGTGTGAGCTAACTACTGATATGGAACTAATTCATAATACACAGATGGTTTTGGATGTGTAAATCCGGGTCCCAACACATTGCCATTTGCCACATACTATATTGATTTTTTCCCCTTATACTTAGCCTTCGTATTTATTGTGGTTACTGTTTTCTTTTTGTGTCCTCGAAAAAAAATGGCCTGCGCACTGCAGATAAAAAAAAAAATCAGAGAAGAGGTTAATGATCAATTAGTAAAAACAGGTTACGACATTGCCATTGATTTACACACCTGCATCACGAGACTTTTCTCATCCACTGTTGTATTTGTAAATATAAAATTTGTTTGACAACAAATTGTTCATCTGATGCCTCTTCTCTTCGCAGCGTAGCTAATCATGTTACGTGGAGTACTTGTTGCCAAAGTCGAGTTGTTGCCAAAGCCGAGAGGCTGGTGACACACTGACTGATCTTGTCAGAACTATCGTGTTTCTCCGGTTCACGAGGCTCGCGGCATGTGCTGTGCAGAGTGTCAACATGGTTGTTGCATGTATATGCTCTACATCGGTTCCTGGACTGATGAGTTTGAGCTGTTTTCCTGCAGGTTTTGTATTAGCAGGAACGGTTGGCACCAAGGCGCTTCAACGGTGGGTATTTGATACTGATCTAAAGTGGTGACAGCATTGCGTTCTTCTCAGTTTGAACCTAGAATATTGACTCTCTTGTTTCTCCCACCTAAATAAATTCGAAACCATCTCTGAATATTTCCTTACGTCACAGTGACTATATCACCAATCTTCAATATCATTGTAACACACTCCCAAGCTACTTTGATGGCGCCTGTGCTCACCAGCAACGGTTGCACGACGTTCTCCTCCAGGATGTTTGTGATCCAGCCTTTCCTCACATTGATGCTAGCATTCCTCTCACCCTTGGCATGGCGATTTCTCAGCTCTATGACAAGAGAGACAATTATTGAGCCCTGCATTCTCGGCTAATGTGTAAGGGGTGACCTCAAGTGCCTTATGGTATCTTCAATAGTTAAAGACAACTTTATCTTTAACATATATTAGATCATTTTTAGAGACAACATCTCCAATAGACAGTCTCTAATACACTCTTCAACTTTTATATTTTATAATTTTTTTTAAAACGGGCATACATGTCAACTAGAGTAAATTAATGTATCATGTATTGTTTCACGTGCACGATCGTCTCTTCAGGAAGATGCGACATATTCTCTCTCTTCTCCCCCTCTCTCTTCCACGTAGGATTTTGTTGACGTGGCATAACTAAGAGACAACGATACATACACTATTGGAGATGCCCTCAGCAAACCCCTTGATGCAATAACTCTCCATACCTTGGAGCTCCTTTGTCCAAGCAGCCAGTTGCATTGACAATTTGACATCTCTATTTCTGGAGCATGTGCGTAGATTTTTTTCCTTGGTTTTGACTTGTGTCTATCACGTAACATTTTTTTTCTTCTCTCGAGCATATTATGATCAGCTGCTGCCTGCCAACAACATATAAGGTTGTGATTGCAGTAGGTCTTGGGCTCTAAAATGTCAATTCCTTCATAGAATTGTTGATCAAGGCCTTTGCCTAACTCCATGCATCGACACCATGTATTTATATGTTAAGATCGAGGAGCACACTGGACGCACATCATCAAAGGAAAAAAATAAGGTATATATCCGTTTTGAAATTTCTTTGGTACATGTCTTTGCCTCTATCACAATATTATATTGCCTGGGTCACTCAGCACTGTCTTTGGCACACAAAGGGCGGAGCGATCGAGCAACAGCATTCATCCATGGCTGACGAAAGGGCGGAGACGACGTTGCTTGTGTTGTCGAGGGTCGGCTTCCTCGTATTCGACTGCGTAGCAATGCTCACTGCGTGCATCGCCATGAATCATCGTGAGCAACCCTCAGCCATCGAGTCCGTACTACTACATACGCGGACGGATACACCCTGAATTATATAATCTAGCGCGCGCATTGTTTATCGATCCGCACGCATGCGACGTAGGTACCTGAGGGAGGCAATGTTGATGCAGACGGCATGGAGCACGGCGCGGCTGTGGCATCAGGTCATTGGTACGACTGCCTGTGTCCATGGTTCAAAATTTTGGCTAATTATCATCGAAAATCGGTGAAAATCATTTCTATCGGACCATTGGTAAATTTTCAAACCGTATTGAAATTTTTGCTTTGCATAAATTTTGTCAAATATAGAAGAAATTTGTGCCAAAATTTAATTTCAAAATTTTCGGCTCATTTTTGGCCATTTTTTAAATTTAAAATTTGATTTGAAAATTTCGACCGAAATTCAAAAAAAAAAAAAGATTTTGGCTAAACCTGACCTACCGGACCCGGTAAAATTTTGATACAGGTTATCTTAACCCTGCCTGTGTTTGGGAGGGCGCAGCCGAGCGATGGCATCCGCGCCCTGCTCATCGCCGAGGAATGGGCAACTGACTAAGTCCCTCCCTCATATGTACACGCCTCCCTCCTAAACCAAACTAGCTAGTCATTTTTTCGTACGCTTACGGATAATTTATTTGTAAGGCATAAGAATCGCCGACACAAAGGGACCGCAGCCGCTCGCGACACGCCGCCGCGAGCCCACGGTCGGCGCCGCGCCCTTCCCTGTATCGCAAGAGCGTCAACCCATCATTCGCCTTGGCCATCCATGGATTCACCGAGGTACACGGATAGAGAAAAAAGAGAACAAAAAAAATCCATAAACACCCAATTAAGTCACCTGTCTTTTCAATTTACCATCATATCTCATTTCCGCTTACTTTGCCCTCCTAATAAGTTAAGTTGGCTTGCAAATGCCACTAGATCGCATGTTTTCACTATTTTATCATGGTTTTAATTATCTTTTGCACTTGTTTAAATGATTTTGGTACTTGTTTAAGTGATATCAATATTTGTTTCAATGATTTGAGTGATTTCAGTATTTGTAATACATGATTTTAGCATTGGAACATTAGTAATGAAGTGATGTATTACCAGTAACGAAATCATCCAAATAAATTAAATAAGTATTAACATCATTGAAACAAGTATTGATACCACTGAAACAAGTACCAAATATAATGAAAACCATAAGAAATAGTGCTAACATGAGGCATAAGGGGTTATTTCCATGTCAACCTAACTTATTAGGGGCAAAGTGAACAATAACTAGATATGTGTCGTAAATTAAAAAAAGTAGATGACTTATGAGGGTGTTTATGGCAAGGTTCTGAAAGGCGCTACTAGGCTTCGACTAGGCGTCACCTAGGCACAAGTCGGAGCACGCACGACTATTTCCACCGAGACGACGGGCTAGGTGGGACGGTTGCCTTGGATAGGCAAGGCGGTCCAAGGCAGTCCTCGGCGGTACACGGACGGCTCTAGGCGAGGCGGGAGATAAGACGAATAGCGCCCGATGCCCCGACCACATTGTTGATTCGTCGCGGTGCACTAGGGTTCGGCCTCCCCTGCCGTCGAATCGATCTTGCCCCGGGTTCCGGCCATCTTGCGTCGTTGATTCGACCTCGCCACCACCGAATTGAGCTCGACCCGCCATCTCCGCCACCGAATCAAGCTCGTCGCCTCCAAAACGCGGTCGTCCCGCCATCGAATCGAGGTATGCCTCTTCACTCTACTCCCTCACTGCCGACCTCCTCCGCTCGCTCCTCTCTGATCCCCTCCGCGCCACCGTCCTCCCCTGCGATGCTCCATTCTCCCCTCTCTTCTCTAGCGCTGCCGCCTTCCCCTCTCTTCTCCCATGCCGTCGCCATCCCCTCCGATGCCCCCTTCCCTTCTTTGCTCCACCCTTGCTCTGCCGCCCTCCCCTCTCTTCCCGCTCCCCCTAGCGCCGCAGCTCCCCCTCAGTCTCTGCTACTTTGCCCGTTCCCTTCTCTGCTCCCCCCTAGTGCCGCAGCTCCCCCTTAGTCTCTGCCGCTCTACCCCATTCCCTTCTCTGCTCCCCCTCAGTCCCATCTCTGCTTCCCGACCCTAGCGCTGCAGCTCCCCCTTAGTCCCTTCTCTTCTGCTTCGCTATTGATTGAATTCTACTGAATCCGAATGTTTGAATGTGTGACTCAGGTCAGGTGTGTGACAACTCTTGGGAGCATATGCTTTGAAGTTTGAATGTTTGTGCTGATTGTTGAAGTCAGAAGTAGTGTTGTCTGCTACTCTGCTTAGTGCTTACATGGATGTCTTGCATATTTTGGCTCTTAGTTTACATATGCTTGCATATTCTGGCTCTCAGTTTACATATGTTGGGAGCATATGCTTACATATGCTGATTTCTTACAAGTACAATGTCTGAATACACAACTCTTGGGAGCATATGCTTGGGAGCATCAATTTTCGCTCTCAAATTTCGTTGTTAAGAGATAAATCAAGCTAGCTTAGTGTGTTATGAGAACTCTTCATTAGACAAGTACTTCCTTATGAGTTATGACTGCTTTGCAGTTTTCTGTTTACATAAAGATGCGAGTATCTTTTTACATTGTTGTGTATTTTTCATCGTCTTATTGTCTTGTGATATCCTGTTACTTATGATCAAATCTGGTGCTCGGTTTAATTGTGTGGTCTGTTATTACTTATTAGTGGAAACTTGCTTGGTGAACCATGGGCTGTTGATATGTATGATGAATGATTTGCAAATATAGATGTATAAAATGTGTGATATGTATGTTACTATGTTATGACTTACTGACTACTGTCGATTTGTCATTTTGTCAAGATGTTATCCGTTGCTTCCGGAGGTGCGACAAGTTCAAGCGTCTTTAAGAGGAATTCCGAAGATATAGGATGGGAATTTGGGTATTTAGATGATCTAAACAATTTGGATAGAGTGAAGTGTCATTTGTGTCAAAAGGTAATTCATGAAGGGGTGTATAGGCTCAAACAACATATTGGTCATATTCGTGGGAACATTGCTAAATGTCCAAAGTCCTAACAAGAAGAACAAACAAAATATAGGAACACTACTACAAACAGGGTCATCATAGACGGCTCCAAACCGTCATCATAGGCGGTTTTTGAACCCTCTGAATTTATGTGACTGTGATAACAAGCAGTTATCACAAACGGTTTGTGAGCCGTCTGTGATCAGTCACAACACATACGGTTTTTTGTTGAAACCGTCTGTGAAGGCCTACTATCATAGACGATTTCCACCAACAACCGTCTGTGATATGTAGGATATCACAAATGGTTCTTTTTACTAACTGTCTGTGATTGGAGCATATCACAGACGGTTATTTTTTACTAACAATCTATGATATCATAGACAGTTATTGGTAGAAACCGTCTGTGACGGTAGGCCTTCACAAACGGTTATTTTTCTAACCGTTTGTGATAGTTCGTTATACCTAACTAATTTTTTTCTTCTGATTTTTGGCTAGCCTTAGGATTTGCTAGACATGCCCCTTGAAAACAAGCAAGTATAAAATAGATAAATCACAGATGAATCAATTGTTGACAATTCAAAGTGATCATTTACAACTCTCAAAATCAATTACAAAAGAATATGTTCAAGTATTGTCGATAGAGTTACAATTGAATTACAAATACTCAAAGTGAATTACAATTGAATCAATTGTTTGAAGGTCGTTCAGCGGTGTTGACGAAGTGATACTACTACACAAAGGGTCATCACAGAAGGTTTTTGAACCATATGAAATTTTACGTCTGTGATAACAGGTGGTTCTCACAGACGGTTTTTGAGCCGCCTGTGATAAGGCACAACACAAACGATTTTTAGTTAAAATCGTCTGTGAAGGGACACTATCATAGACGGTTGGTAAATAGAAACGTCTGTGATATCCAAATATCACATACGGTTCTATTTACCAATCGTCTGTGATAGTTCTTTAAACCTAACTATTTTTTTATTTTCAGCTAGTCTCAAGAATTGCTAGCCATACCCTCTGAAAACAAGCAAGCAAAAAATAGATACACCACAGATGAATCAATCGTTGACAGCTCAAATTGATCATTTACAACTCAAAATCAATTACAAAAGAATATGTATCAAGTATTGTCGCTAGAGTTACAATTGAATTACAACTACTCAAAGTGAATTACAATTGAATCAATTGTTTGAAGGTCATTCATTGATGTCGACGGAGTGAAACTCTCCGTCGGCGTTAATGATCTGTGTCTTGATGAAACCATAGAGCTTCCCTCGAGCCTCCGAGATCTCTCTCATAACGAGTGGGTCTAAATCTATATTCAAGCCCTGTCACTAGCAGGAGTAAAGTAGTAAGCATATATATTTAAATTTATAATTAGAAAATAATTATTGCGAGATTGACCAACCTCGGGATCCTTCAACTTAGCACTCATGATTTGCTGCATATGATGGCAAACGTAGAATGCATATTCTTCTTGTTTTTGCTGACGGTATTGCAAAAATAGAATTACATATATAGGTACAGTCAGTTTGAGACGCATTATTACGAACTATGATATAGGATTATTGTGTTGTAGAGCGTACCAAAAATCGCTTCCTGTGTTGTAGTGTGGTGCTCGATCCCTTGTATTACCCTCCCTCAGCAATATAGGCGATGAACGACCTACATGTTTCCAAAAAGTTAACCTCGGTCATTTCAAACGAAGGAAGACTACAATAAAGTTATGTATGGAGGAAATGAGCATACCTGTCGAGTATTCTTTGCACAAGGGTGAAGTCGTGGGATTTGTTGAGTAGGGAATCAAGGTATATTACCTTGTTCCTCTTTGGTATAATGACTAAAAGGATTCAGTGGTACCTACTCATGTATGTCGCTATAGTCATTAAACCTAAGTTCGTGCTGCGTATAAAGTACAAATGAAATTAGTATAGCAAGTAGTGAAGCACTTAGTTCTGGTTGTAGGGAAACATTGTGTAGTCCTTGTCGTCCTGAGCAAGCAATCCTATCATTATGTATTTAACGACGTAGGATGCATCTGTCATGATGGTTTACTCAGAGACCACGTGTGGGTCGAGGAAACCCACTGGTTCTTTCAATTGTCGGGCATTTTTCATCATGTATCTATACATAAGTAATGAGTTGTTATATTAATCGGTATTACGTGAATGTAGAACTTGATTGTACACACTTACAATGTTCAACATCGTAGAAGTGAGGCATCGAGGCTTTGAGGTTGAATAGGTCGAATAAGTCGTCGAAGCCCACGTCAAAGGTAGCCGGCTCATAGAAGAAATGCTCCTTCGTGTATCTGACGGTGATTCCAATATCGCACCCCTTCTCTTTGGTCTTTCGCATGTACCAGGCATGCAAAGACTGACAACTTGTTCCAGCGCGGGCTAATACTGTGTCGGTGGCCAACGGACTTCTGAGGGAGTATTTCTCGGGCTTGGGAGGCACCTTAACGTTCTGCGATTTTGATTTAGCCTGAACAACTTGGCCGCTATGCGCCTTCCTGTGAGATGACTCGAGAACTGATACGGTGACACGCTTTTCTTGTTTCTTCGGCGTCTTCTCCACGGGAACCGATGAGGTGGGCTTGTGAAGTGAAGGTTGAGGTGAAGTCATCGAGGGTCCTACTGGAGAGGCATGGTCGTGTCGAGATGGTTGAGGTGGAGTCATCGAGAGTCCTATTGGAGAGGCCTTCTGAATCGAAGGTTTAGGCGGCACTACAGGGTCCAGGGCGATGTCCCTCTTGGGCCACTGGATAAAAGTGTACACAACATTCCCTAGTGTTATGTTGTCTTCGTTGGGCGAATCTCCAGTGGGACGGCCTTGAAATTGTCATGTACCATGTCCACCTGGACCCTGGCATAACCTTGTGCCACCTGGGCACCGTGTTGCACTGT
The DNA here is from genome assembly GCA_036346255.1 of Ampelocalamus luodianensis. Classification (NCBI taxonomy): domain Eukaryota; kingdom Viridiplantae; phylum Streptophyta; class Magnoliopsida; order Poales; family Poaceae; genus Ampelocalamus; species Ampelocalamus luodianensis. Next base: position 56,733,075 of record CM070617.1, on the reverse strand, counting down.
CCCTTCCTGGCATGGATACGCCATCCCCCACCTAGCCTCAATAGACATGGACCCAACCATCCTCACTTGGAGCGTGCACGACGTCGGCTCCTACAAAACGATACACAATTAGCTAAGGCATCCTATATGTCTATCTTTGGAGCATTCTAGAGATGTACATTACCTTGATATCGTCGATAGGTAATTGAATGTCATGTTCAGAATTTTGCATGGACGCGACGCTACTCCGATGTTGAGGAGGACTGGATCCCAAAATAACGGGGTGGCTTGCGACTGGATGAGGAGTACTTGATTCAATTGATCCTGCAATCTTGTTAGCCTTCTTCAAATTTTGCAGTAAGCACCTGTTCCAACCGATAGTCATACTCGGCCTTGGATCTCTTCCTACTCCTATTCTTGTATTAGTCGTCTGCAAATCCATCCCTCCAAGGTACGTAAACCCCAATGCCTCGCATGCGACCCGGGTGCTCCTTGTTTCCTAGGGCCGTAGATAGTATATCTTCTCCCTGTCTGTTTCGAAGGAGTCTTCAGAACATACGGAAGTCAATCCTTGCTGCAAGAGGTCATCATGTTATTATAGACACTATGAAGTTATGGACTTATTAACAACTAGGTAGTTGAACATATCTTACCAGACATTGGGACACTTCCTGGTCTGCCAGGTTTGTGAAAGAGATGCCACCGGAAGATGTGGCTGGTACCCTCGCTCTTAACCAGGTTTGAGCGCGCTCGTTTGTGATCTCAACAAATGGCCCTGTTGTGTTCTCATCCTGCCTCGCCCATTGCTCCTTTTTACCCACGTACCCAGCGGTGTCGAGTTTGTGGGGGTGAGTGTTTCGTGCCTGGAGAGCCTTGTGTGTCGCACTTTGCTCTTGAAATTCGGTCGTCGTCTTCATTTGCACAAAGGCGTCCCATATATCCCGCGACAAGAATTTATAATTCGTGAAGGGCGTCCGACCCGTGTTCACGTACTTCATGACAAGCGTGCTCTTGAAGGTCCTCCACACGTGTCCCATCGCGAGCAACGCCTGCCGTTCCACGTGTGCCTGGTCTGCTTCTGGGATAGTGAACGATTTTGAAATTTCTGTCCACAGCTCGCCTCTCCGATCTTTCGACAGAGTATCCCAACTTAGTGTGGTGATGGGGACCCGTTCCCTTCCAAGTATCCCGCAGATGGTTTGGAATCTCGCCGCTGCTTTCTTGGGACTTAGAGGGACCCCACCGTTACTAACCTCCTTGTTGGTCATTCGGCCCGCAAGCATTTTCGATGCTCGTCTGCCATCTCGCGTACGTACCACTTTGCTCGGAGATCCAGACGCATTCGGCGACATCGATAAAGGCGACAAAGACTGTGCGAACGCCATCTCGCTTACTTGCTATCTATATAAGTTACATATGCAATGAACTAAAATTTCAGAATTCAAAACGCTAAGAGTTTAAATAAAATGGATTGCAAGTTGATATCCATGAGGTATTTTTGAAGATAATTTCTCTTGGAAACATATTTTATACAGAAAAAATAGAATTTACACAACCAATTAACTATATAAACAAATAGTATCAAAGGATACATTCACATCAATAGAAAATACATTCACAACAAATGAAAGCATATATAGACATTGCGGAATTGTTCGTACAACAACATATCAAATGGTATCAAGCATATCACACATTTCACGTCATTACTAACATAACTACAATCTAATATAACGCAAAAGGAAAAATATTCTCAACATATACATTATGAGAACAACCAAAATCAACATACAACTAAGATAATTAGATTTTTCGATTGCTCTCAGTTGGCTAATTGCATAATACAAAGTCTTTACAATCTCAGCCCTCAGTCAAAACTCTTCACCAATCAAATTTGATAATTACAAAACAGATCTTGAGCTTAAACTACAACTTTCTTATTTAATATGTCAAATTTATCACAAAGTAGCAGATTAAACTTTCTGTCCACAGATGTAACATCCCCAATTTAATTAATGAGAATTAGTATGCATCTTATCGGCATGCATGGCAATTTGGAATCATTTGCATCATTTATTGCACTTGGAAAATCTGAATCAAAGTTTAAACATACACTTTAAATTTAAACTCCAAATAAAAACAGGAACAAAAAACATTTGATCATCATCTAAAAATAATTTATTCAAATACTAGAATAATTATCATGAATTAATATAATTTTTCTAAATTTTTGGAACTCAATTCAACCCTTAGAAAATTCAAACACAATTCAATAACCTGTTATAGGTTTAAATATAAACTATACAAATTATATCTTGAACAATGAGGTTTAATATTTTATTTGAGAACTAGACCATCACAGGAACACCCCTTAATTATTTCAGAATTTTTAGAAGTTTATTTCTATATTTAAAGCATCAGTCAAAGCTACTGCTGTTTGGTCAAAACAAATTAAAATTCAAACTCTAGCACTATTGAACCGACCGAACCACAACCCAACTGACTGCACCGCACCGCCTAAAACGCACTGCACCCCTTCACAGTCGCTGCCAACTGGGCCCACGCGGTCAGCCTCGTCTCCTACCTCGGGTAGGCGCGAGCAGAGCTCGAGCGCCACGCGCCCGAGTGCCTCTGAGCCGGCTCCGTCGACGCCATGAGCCACCGCCTCTCCCAACCACTCTTGGAGCTCCGCCTAGTGACGCCGCCTCCACTCCGTCCTCTCCCCAAGCTTAATACCCTTCGTACTCCTCCCTTTTCGCCCATTCTCCCTCTCGGTGGCCGAGGGAGAAGAAGCTCTTCCATGAAACCTTCTCGGGTAAACTTGAATCCATGGCATCCCCTAGCCTTCTCCTTGCATACCTTCTCCATTTTTACTCATCTGGGCTCTTGCCATTGCTTGTAGGGTCTGGGGCAAACTTGTGCACTCACTGCTTCCAGAGCGCGCACCGAAGGCCCTTGCTTTGTCAACCTTCGACATCTTCATCTACGGTGAGACCCCTTCCTTTTCTTGCGCGTCACCTTGTGCCTTGGGGTATAAGCCACTTTTCCCCTCAACCAATTTTCATAATGCAACACAGGGATGCTTGAATTTGGAGTTTCCCCATTTATTGGCCAACAACCCTTTTCACCGTCTTTTGTCAAAACCGATAAGCCATTCTCAAATTGTTTGGGATAACACCATCTTTGTGGTACTTCTTAGCTATCCCGACCATCCTTTGTCTTTCGTTTTGCTCAGGGTGCTTTCCCCACGTGAGCTCTTCGTCGCCGGCGCCATTGACGACGACAAGCATCCTCTGGTGCTCCTCCGCCCCCAACTTCACAACGGTGAGTTTCCTTAGGGTACCTAGAGTCTTTTCTGTCGCTTTGTGCTAGCTATGCCCGCTGGTGCTAACTCGTCGCCATGCATGTGCAGTCACCGCCGCATCCTGGTGTCGCCGTTGCCAGAGAAGACGACCGTTAGTCCCCGCGCCGAACCGGAGACGTCGCAACACCCCAGGAGCTCAGATCCAGGCGCCCCATGAGTTGAATCATTTTCGCACGCCCTCGACGACCACACCCGAGCTGCCTCCACCGCTCAACTCCGCCGCCGGTGTGCCACCGTACCCCTCCGCCGGCAGGGACACCACCGGAAGGTAGCCCTCAGTATTGTCTTTCCATTTTGCCTCGGTCTGTACACCCTCCGGCCTCCCCTCGCCGCCGGCGAGTCCGGCAAGGTCACGGCCGCACCTCCTCTCTGTTGTCGGGCACGTCCAACAAACCGTAGCGGTTAGATTAAGTTAAATCCCGGTTAGTTAAACTAATGGTTGATTTAGTAGGCTAATATCTCTATTACATGTGGGCCCGAACAGCTGGTTAAGTGGATGTGTATATTGTTAGTACATTTTTGCTAAGGAAAAACGTATTATTCGTATACTTTGAACAGATTTACGTTTTCAGAATTAGGAGACGTATTCATGTGAATACGCCTTCAGTCTAAAGGCCGAGACCGAGTCATTGTTGACCGGGTCAAACCCTTGACCCCGGCCCCTCAGGTCAGTGACTTTGGCTAGATAGCTCTCGGTAGAAAAAGTACTTAATACTTTAGAAAATTCGGAATACATTTAATTGTACACTGATTAATACATTTAACTTCTAAAATCCATATCTAATTCAAATAAACTCCAAAATGAATGAAACCAGTTTTGATATTTTTCATATTATGTGGATTTTATTTTAAAATAGGTTTCAAACATGTCTCTGTAGCATAACATATAGTTTTGAAAAAATGATCCATAACTCTATTATTTTTACCATAAGAAAAAGCTTTTAACTTCAAAAATACATAACTATTTCATTTTAACTCCAAAAACAGTGAAACCACTTTTGATAATTTTTATTTTAATTGAAATTATTTCTAAAAATAGTTTCAGTCTTACCTCTGACACAGAAGGTATATTTTATGGAAATTGATCCCAAAATGTATTATTTTTACACTATAAAATGCTGATAACTTTAGAAATTCATAACTAAATCTTGAAAACTCCAAATGAGGTAAACTCAACTATTTTGGTATTATAATTTTATCCTATTTTTATTTATGTAATCATTGTATCCATCACTGCTCTACAAATTTTGATCAAATATTTAAATTGGATAAATAGTGCCAAGTTGGATTTTCTAGAAAGCTGGGATTCAAACCACCATAACTTTCACATACTAAATCCAAATGGAATGAATCTTTCACATAAATTCATATAAAATCATAATCTACCTACTGTATAAATTTCATACATTTTTGAGCATGTTGAATTTCTGGCTTTACTTGATATTTATTGCAATATCGTCTTTCATTAGGTTTTTCGACGATAACGATATATTCGTGGGATTATTATGAGTATAACCTGAGATTGAACACGTGGTACCGGCACAGGTGCGAGCACCCTCCTCTTGATCATATTGCTCCCAATGGTTTTTAAAAGTTTTGTGTGAGTTTTATTATCGCAATTGAATGCTATTTTGAAATGTATGTTTATGGGTAGAAGTAGTTAATCTCCTAATTGCTGCATTAGCCCTCCTTTGAATGTTGATTACCCTTTTTCCTTGAATGACTAAGGTTATATATTATATGGGTTTGTTTGCTAATTTGTAGAATGATGCTTAGCCATGCTAGTAGTTGTAGCCGAATTTGGTTGATGGAGCTAGTCCATCGGCCAGTGGATTGAATTGAATCTCATTGAAAATTTGAGGATTTTATGGATTGGATTATGATGGGTTTGAGGGATGTATCCAGATCTTCGCATCTGGGTTTGTGGACATGTTGGGCATGTTTTTTTTTTATTTTATGTTCTTAACTTGGACGGGTGTAGGGTGATGATGAATTATTGTTGTTGTTTGTTGTTATGGAATTGTATAGCCCCGTCTGAGTGATTAAGGACCGGTCTGTGGTGTGATGAACCAAGTCTTACGTGCAACCACACGCCAGGATAATGGCGAAGGCTTGGCTTAATAATTTGTTGTGTGTTAGCTATCAAAACACAATGAGATTGATAATTGTTATTGTTATGTATTTAATTGTTCTTTTGTAAAACTCGTGGGGGCATGTTAAATTTTTGCCTTACATGCCCTTAAGGGTCTCTTATTTGTTAAGGGACTTACTTACACAACGGGGTGAACCGTGGTTCTAGCGCGTACGATAGCCTGCTATGGTTCCTATCCTCGGGTGGTTTGATAGTTAGGACATGGCATTGTAACGGCCTCGTTATGCTACCTCAGTCACACTCCTATGGAAGAGTGCATTGGCCGACATTATGAGGAATACATATCGTGTGGGTAAAGCTGTACAACTCTGCAGAGTAACTAAATCTATTCGAATAGCCTCGTCCTAGGTTATGGACAACACTTGTGGGAAAGCAGGCACAGTTAGCTTTTGGGAAATTAAGTTTGGGTTATGGTTGGGAATGTTATGTCATTAGGTTAGTTTGTTCAAATCTGAAATGAATTCATGAACGCGTAGTTCGCGCGTTAATTTTTGTTGAGGAATGAATTGGGCCACGAATGAGAGGTTCGTGTGTTGACTATATTTGGAGAGTATACCATTGTTGATCATTACTTACTATCATAAAATGTTTTCTAAATGTTTTACAAATGGCAATTTGAATCTATATTGTTTATCTAAATGAAAAACTTGCTTTATGCCAAAAATTGACTAGTTTAGTAGCCTTCCTTTGATACTTACATGCATCCTTATTTCTTTTGAAAGTCTCGCGAGTACAACTTTGTACTCTAACAGTGTCTTTTGGTTCAGGTGAGAACGACGGGTGCAACGACTTTAACTCCAGTTGGTTGCTTGTGGGATTTTGGGCATACCAACTCGGTTATTCCCTTTTTATTTGAAGTTTATCTTCCGCTGTAATTTATTTGTGTTAATTAGATTTGGCCGATCGGCTCTCTTATGCAACCTTGTACTATAAGGTTCTATTTAAATGATGTTGTAATTGATTCTTTTATTCTTGTACATTGTGTATGGATGTGATTGCAATGTTGTGTACTAGGATATGCACATGTTAGCTACTGATCCTTGGGAGCTAACATGAGACGCATATCCGGGCACTCTGAATCGTGTTCGTCTCTCGTTAAGTGTTACGCTTCTGGCGTAACCACTTAGCTTGGAACGGATCCGATCCCGGGAGGCCTCACAACAGATTATCTAAAAACCACCAATGTGAATAATATCACAAAGAAAGCAGTATACAGTCTGTCTAAAACAAAACAACAGAGCAAGTGATGCCAAGATAATTCACAAGAATATTTTAACAGTTAGTCTAATGAACAGATTAAGAATACCAATGTAAATATCTCACAGAACATCAACTAGCTAGCTCACTGATCATAAAAGGATAATTTACCTTTACATAGAACTGAAAACCAAAAAGTAACAATGCTACTAAATATAACTGACCACAGAAAGCAAAAAGTTCCAGCTCAAGATTGTTCCTATTACCAATTTGATTTCAGATTTGACAATCATCATAGATAAACAATTTGTAATATCTTCCAGTATCAATTCCAGATATGAACCAGTACGACACAAAAATACACAAGGGATGCACAAAAGATAAACAATGATACTCACAGATTGGCGACGTGGAGAAGGGGAAGGAGGAGGCGTTGACGACGCAGAGAGGCGGCCGGCTAGTGATGGCAAGGGGCGGCGTGCGCGTCGATGTTGGGGCGGCCGGTAGCCGGCGACGCGAGGCGGTCGGCGTCGTCGATGTCAGGGGCGTCGTCGGGGAGGAGGCTTCGGGTGGCGGCGTGGAGGTCTGGTGCGCTCGAGTGGGGGAGGCAACAGGCGAGTGAGGAGTAAGGCTCTGGGAGGGGAAGTGTCAAGTAAGGAGGCAAGCCCTAGCGATACCTTACTTAATAAGGGGATATCACATACGGTTCTATTATGAAACCGTTTGTGATAAGTAATCACAGACGGTTTCATAATAGAACCATCTGTGATATGGTCCATATCACAGACGGTTCCATAATAGAACCATCTATGATATCATCCATATCACAGACGGTTCTATTATGGAACCGTCTGTGATATGCCAGAGAAAGCACATGAACCATACAACAGCAGGGAGATATTAAGTCCATCATATTTGAAATATTAGGTCATGAGACAAATGGGTTGTACAGGTATATAATATTACCATTCCACATTACAGTGAAGTCCACATTGACAGCAAAATCAAATATGACAAGTCCATAACACATTAACACATGACAATTCCACATTGACATCAAAATATATAAGAGATTACAAATCCATAACACATGGCAAGTCAGTCCATCATATCTGACATATTAGGATATGAGACAAATAGGTTGTACAGGCGCATAATACTACCATTCCACATTGCAATGAAGTTCGCATTGACAACAAATTACAATGGAATAAATTCTTAATTAAAATATAGCCCTTCATGATGACCGACGCGCATATAGCTAGCTTGTTCACTGGGTTCTTCCTCGAGTCTGGTGTCGTCTTTGAAAGGAGGTAACTCATCAAATTGATTGTACTCTTCCTCATCCATGACATTCTTAACTCTGACAATCCTTCTTTCTCCATGAAGAACTACGTGGCGGTTCTTATTTGCCAGGTCCGTTACATAAAAAACTTGAACAACATGCTTAGCGAGTACGAATGGTTCGTCCTTGTATCCGACATGTTTGAGGTCCACAGTGGTGACACCGTACTTGTCGACCTTCACACTCTGCGAAAGTTTAACCCAATGGCATCGAAACAGGGGGATCTTGAAAAGTACGTAGTCGAGCTCCCAAATCTCCTCTACGAACCCATAATAGGAGTTCAGCCCACGTGGCCTGACGGTATTGAAATGCTTGTGAAACGCATCTATGCGGACACCGCTGTTCTAGACTACGCTCTTCCTATCCTAAGCTGTTGTATAAAATGTGTACCCATTTATGTCGTATCCTTGCCATGTCACAATTGTAAATTGTGATCCTTTTGCCAACCATAGCAGCGTATCATCACTTGATGACCTCCCAGTGAATCGCACCTTTAACCATTTGTTGAATCGATGGTTATGCTCTCTCGTGATCCAAACCTCCGACTGGTCTGGATTATGTTGGCGTACCATGTCTTTGTACTCGTCGATGTACAGGGACACTTGGGTCATGTTTTGCAAGACCGTGAAATGGGCTTGAGCATACGTATCTAGATCAGGAGTGATTGCTTTCCTTCCGATGATCACGATACCCTCCAATCTCCCCTCATGACGAGATAGAGGCACACCTATCGATTCCACCTGAGCCATGTAGTCGACGCAGAACTCAACACCTCGGTTTGTAGACTATCTAGTCCTTTGGGATCGATGACCTTTTGAGCAACTGAGTTAAAGAAATAACACAACCTCAAGATTGTTACTCGAACGTTGTTCGGCAAGATACTCCAAATTGCAACAGGAAGCAGTTGTGTCATTAGCACATGACAATTATGAGACTTCATACTAATTAATTTCAAATCTTCCATAGAAACAAGTTTCTTAATGCTGGCGGAGTAACCGGACAAAACTTTCACAGCATGCAAGCTCTAGAACAATTCATTTCTCTCGGCCTTGGACAGTGTGTAGCAAGCTAGGGGAAGGTACGTTCGTCCTTTATCGGTCTCTTTCGGTGCTAACTCGGTCCTTATATTCATATCAACCAAGTCATGCCTTGCGTTAATACCATCCTTTGTTTTGCCACTAATGTTCAGTAAGAGACCAATCAAGCTATCACATACATTCTTCTCTACGTGCATGACGTCGATGCAGCGACGAACTTCTAAGTGCTCCCAATAAGACAAGTCCCAAAAAATTGATCGCTTCTTCCAGATATTCTTCTGATGGGTCCTTAATTTACGTCCCTTCCCAAGCATAACATCGATTGTAATATCCCGTTTAAAAATAAAACAAATAAGTGATTAGTACTGAAATTAAATAGAATTAGAAAAGAAAAATTCGAAGTTAGAAAGAGTATTAGAACTGGACCTTCTACCCATAGCTTTTGCCCAACCGAGGAACCACTTAAAGGGGAGGAAAACCTAGCCCTACATTGTAGTGAGTACTGTAGCACGATGCTCAGTAGCCGCCACATCTGTAGCACCTCCTCCCATGGCAGCCCTCCCATACAGCAGCTCCTCCACCGGCGCCTCCCTGTGCACGACTCTCCCCGGTGCACGACTCCCCGCCGCCGGCCATGGGAGGAGGAAGGAGGTGAGTAGAGGAGGCCGTCTTGGGGGGTGGAGATCGTCGTCGTCTACGTCGTTCGTCAAGGGTAACCGCTGTCCCATCGTCTAGATGTTTAATTGTTGTTTTTCTAGCAATGTCGGGTTTAGATCGCGTTCTGTCCAGATTTGTGCGTGGCTGTTTTCGTATCCTTAGAAGCAGAATCTGGAGACCCCATCTCCTAGAGATATGTGGGGTTTGTTCTTAGGTTTAAGTGGCCGCCAAGAACGCCCAAATCCGATTAACGGTTAGAAAGTTATGATTTGTTTAGTGCTGCTGTCCCAAAATCCTGACGAGAATCTGTAGTTAACTTGTTAATTAAGTAAGAATTTGATAAGTGCCGAATTGGAACTTGGGATCTCCTAGAGAGTTGTAGGATATCTCGTTATCTTTCATTGCCGACAAGAATCACGTCATTTGGACCTCTGTAGCAAAAGTTATGATTTTATTCTTATTGGGTCTATGTTGTGGAATGGTTGCTGGTCTGACAGGTTTTAGTGTTTCGACCTAAGCGTATATTTAGAGGACAAATCAGAGGGTCTAGCCATAACGAAAAATGTAGATAATCCTTCCAGCTTTCAGGAAAAGTAAATATCATGAAATTCGGATGAATGTATAGAAAGTTATGATAGTTTTATTGTTGCTGTCCAGAGACCCGACGCAAAAAATTGATGCTTTGTTGAATGGCTTGGTAGGGCTAGTAAAGGGCCGAATCAGAGAACCTCACCAACTAGGTTTAGAAGGGGAATTCAATAACCTTTTCAGAATGTCCAAGATCACTTCATTTGGATTTCTGTACAAGAAGTTATGATTTTTTCGAAAGGGGGCTGTTCTCTGGAAAGGAAATCTGGCAGCCGATAATAGAGTCGGGGATCGCGTCGAGTGGACGATGAGTTCATTTGTGATTACAGTTTTGTTATTAGACCTACATGGTAGCCTTAGCATGTCTCATTTTTATGTCCAGGTGTGGGTTTGGCTCCGGGAGCAGTACCTTATCCTCGACATCCACCTTATACGGTTGAGGCAAGTACAATTTTAGTAGACAGATGTTGAATGAGTGTTGAATTGATTGTTTGTGGTGAATGTCATTTTTAGTTAGTTTGAGTATGGAAGTGGCTTATATATGATCCTGTTACAAAATGCATCTCTATGATGAAGTATGCTTATGAATGTTTTTGTTACTGTGTTGCAAGTGCATTGTTTGATTCGTGGTTGTGATTGATTGGTCATGTTTGAGTGTTTTTTTGATATGTGATAGCATAATGAGATTGTTGGCATGTTGTTGGTTTAAGATTTGTGGATGCTTCAAATATGTTTATGCTCTATTGTCGTATGATGCTATCGTCTTGTGGTAGTTTGATGATGATTAAATGATGAGCATGTGCATATTGAGATCATGTTGAGGCTTGGTCACGTGGTGACCAAGTATGTTTTCCTTTGAGATCCTGTCATGAAGGTGGCGGGCCGAGATCCCCACACTCGTGGAGTGTGGGCTTGAGGTCCCAATACTTGCGAGTATTGGGCAATTGGTCCCATGTCGTGCGCGCCTGAGCATGGGTATCTTGGCGACGGTTGCATACTTTGCATTACGGTGTAATGCATAAAGAAAGATAAAGAAAGGATCCTTGAGCATTGCATTTGCATGTGAGATGTATTATTGTTGATCTCCTATATGTATGGATGCTGATGTTATAGCTTTTATTACAGTACTTCTTGAGTCATGGACTCACTCTTGCTTTTAATGTTGTCTTAGGTACAGATCCAAGAACGACATGCATGGGGGAAAATAGAGTGATAGTCACACACACACACACACACATCATGAACCAAATAAAGATGAATTAAACTTCAGACCATGTTTCTTAGTGTTGGGCGAATTGCTCAAAGGTTATTATGTTATGTTTCATGCAATGGATTAAGTGTAATAATTATGAGTAGTGGAACTTTATACTTCTCTAGTTTTGTTAGTCACTTAGCATGATTTGATTATTTATTGTGGATTAGAGTTGATGATTTACTTATTTATGATTTACATGTCTATTGGAATCCCTTTGTGCTTTGTTTTTACAAGGGAGGTTCCACAAAATTTATTAGCAATTGCCTTGGTTAGTGTTATTTAATGTTAGTTCAGTAGCATTCCGGGCTCATGGCGGGCTAGGGTGTTCAGATTGGTATCGAGCGGGCTTTAGGTCCGTGGTAGTTGAAATATTAAATTGACACCTTACTGCCTGATGAGTGGGTTGGGTTTTGCATTGCATATACGCTTCGTTATGTTGTATTGTTGATCTCTGTTATGATCGAGATATATCTATAGTATTATACCAAGGTTATTAGGTGTGGGGATAACCCATGTTGAGAGATTGGGGTCGTGGTTGTGGCCTGGGCTTTACAGGCTACACTACCGTTCATAGTAGGGTAATAGTGAGTATCTTTGGAGAGGTTGTTCTCTTTCCTAATTTTGATTTGGTCTACTCGGTTCAATCGTGCTTGATGAATTTCTCTTGGATTAGTAGTTCCTTCCGGTTGATGCGTTTCCATGATTTAATTTGACCCTTTAAAGCAAGCCTTGTTCTTCCAACTGTTGAGTGCTTGCGATTGATGGGTTTCAATTGGTTTATAATTGTTTTATAGAGCAAATGTTGTCTTTTCGACACTTGAGCTATTCTTGCTATTTGTGAATGTCGTCATTGGAAATTTTGTTCCTTATTATGAGAGTTCTACCTTCTTGTTGGCACACTTGACCCATTTATTAAGCTTGGCATTGCGGGTAATGAAAGTTTTTGTTGCAAGTTCCTTAACTTTGTGAAACCTTTGGCTTATGTATTTCTCTTGGATTATTTGAGTGATTAAGTTCTATGCCTCTTTTCCTATAAAAAAAAGTTAAAACTCACATTGCGGTGTCTTGTTGTGATTAAATGAGAGGTGGTAATCATCTAGATTAATTGTTATAGCATAAATTATCAAGAAGGGACATTTGCGTGGAGCATAATTGGTTTTAACCTGAGCTTAGTAATTGAAGTTGATTAAGTGGATCTTTGTCTTTTAGTAGTTCTTGATGAACTGTGAGTAAAGGTATGCTTACACCTTCTAGGAATCAAGATTTATTAAAAAAAAATGTGAGGTATTGATGATCTTACATAATCACAAGATTGAAACCTACGTATATCGGATTAGAGGAATGTTGAGGTAGTACTCTGAAAACGGTGATTAAAGGAGATGGTGTTATTAAATCTTTAGTTAAACCCTAAGTATATAGTGGAATGTTGACTTTGTGTTCATAAATGGATAGGTGATGGTAAACAGCAGTAGGGCCCTATGAGCATACGTGATGAATACCATTGTCGATTGTTAGTGATAGATGAAGTGTGTGTTGAGCGAAGCACTAATAGTTGGATGGATAAATGATAAGTGATATCGAAATCGTGTTTTCTGAAATTGTTATTTGATAAGCATGATGTTGTTGAAAGAGGTTTATTTTAACCGTATGGGTTGTATTTCTTTTGGAGAGGTTGAAGATGGGATCAGAGGCTCGGATGACTTTCACTAAGAGTGTATTATTTCGTTGTTAGTGTGATTGTCATAAGGGATTATGAAGATAATAGTGAATGTTTTGTATGAAGGGATTGGATCGCTTGCCTGACACGGATTAAGTGAAAAGGTTTCTAGTTTTGGGTGCAGGATCTTTCGGACCTCATGTTGATATAGTAGCGAATTTGTTTTGAGCAACATGAAATGTTGAGAGGTTTTTAGCTCCCTAGTGATCGTATGATGTGGTCTTCAAATCTCTTCTTGGTGGAGTTGGCATGGTGACGCTGTACCCAAAGGAAGTTGCTTTCTTTGTTAAAGGAAAAATGGAGTCAAGTTTTGTAACTTGCTGGTTATTGAAGTTTGTTTAAAGATTTTGATCTTACTCATAAGAGTTTTCCCGAATCTCAAAAGCAAAGTTTTATTTCCGTTTGAGGCTTGTTATTCTCTGCTTGTGGGGCGTGTGCCTCAATTATGATTTTATCGGTTTATTCTCGAGATCATTGTTATTTGATTGTCTCTCTTGATCTTCTAATTCTGTAAGTGGTAACGTTTTCCTTGTAGCTGAAATTTATTTCTATTTGCCTCTTCTTCTAAGAAAGGGTTAATCGAACTAAGTTGCAAAGTATCTTCGGATGTGATCTGGCAATGAAATAGTGGTGGTCTAGTGGATGACCTATGAACCTTTGGGAGAGGCATTGAGTAATAAATTGGTTTATTGAACCTTAGAGAGGATTTGATTTAAATAGGGTGTTTGACTTTGGAGTTAACAGATTTCGTGGTCGCAACTAGGAGAACCTATAGCGAGATGTGGTCCAAGGTTGCGCACAATGTGGCAGAACATTAGAGTTAGCAAGTATGGATAACTTGATCAAGAACATATTTATGTATGGATGTTAGTGATTGAGTATGTTTGAATCCTAGTCAATTAGTTAGGGTTTTGTGAATGGGTATATTGTGGTGAGTAGCCGCTTTTGCTTGGTGTGGGTTGGAGAAGGTCTAAGATTGATGAAACAAGTTAACTTGAGTGGTTACTTGATTGGTGACGAATGCTAACATTAATAACTAAGGTTATTGTTGAGTGTATGAAATTCGAGTCTTGAGATCGAGGGTTACCTATCAAGAATACCGAAAATTTATTGTAAGAGTCTTAGAGGTTGAATTGGGTTTTACATTTTCACGCTAGCATCTTGGTTCCCGTGATTAGGTTCCAAGAGATATGGTGAACTTTGATAGAATCTTTGGATGCACTAAATGAGCGTGAATGTGGTAAATTTCAAGTCGATTATCCTAAAAGATTGAGATGACGTGATTGTGGCAAATCTATATTGTGGTGTGTTGGGAATTATTTATCAAAGTAATTCCTTTGTGTAGAGAAGTTGATCAGTATGTTATTATGGGTTGGAAGAGTCTCTCTACATAGGCGTGGAATATGTGTTCACCTTGAGCATAGCTTTGAGGTTGCCAAACTAAAGGAAATGAATTAGTATGTTATGTGATGATTGGAATCTCATGGTTTAAGAGAAAATTGAAGTCTTACAAGAAAGTTTGAAAAAAGGTATTATTCTCGGATAATGAAATGTTTCCCGGTTTTTATTTGAGCATAGTCTCTATGACAAAGTGCAAATATAAATTGGGAAGATTCTCCTTAGTTTGCTGATTCTTTTGGTTTAAAAAAATGGTTATTTTGGTCATTTGAGTGATTTAGCCTCTCGCTATTGTGGTGTTTGCGGCAACCTGCCAACTTGAAAGGTGGAAAAGTTTTCTTGATATATTTATTGATTTTGGATTGAGTTTTCTAGTGGGAGATGGTTTTGAGTTGGATGCATTATGACGACTTGGTTTTCCGTTGAGTTCTTCGGATAAGTGAGTTGGTAGGCGAGTTCTTTATCGTCCCTTGTCAAAGGAGATGTTGCTTGCATAGGTAAAGTGATCGATCGAGAGTTGGAATTAGAGTTCCGTGTGTTTTTGTGCGAGATGGTGTAATTCGGTACAAAGGGAAGTTTAACCAAAGGTGTGTTGGATAGGTTCCGATAGTTACGGAGTTTTGTAGATTGGCGTGTCGTTAGGACCATTTCGAGTACATGCGCGAGTGCGCAATGTCTTGTATATTCAGTGTTGAGTGAGTACATGAGAGGTCCAGTTTGAGATTTTGTTAGAGTGTTGGCCAACAAATAAGAACCTACCTTTGAGTCCGTGTGTTGAGTGTACTGTAAAGGTCGAGACTAGTGTTGAGGTGTAAGAGGTTAGTATCCGTCAAGGCGATGTGATCCCATAAGTCCGAGAGGAAGCAACTTGTAAATTGGAATCTTGTATGAGCGAGCGAATCTGAGTTGTTTACTTGAGTGCGTGTTAATTGTGATTAATTTCAGTTGTGGTGTTCTTGCAAATAGAACGACAAGTAGAATTCGAGTCAATTCATTTAAGGGGTAGAATGTAATATCCGTTTAAAAATAAAACAAATAAGTGATTAGTACTGAAATTAAATAGAATTAGAAAAGAAAAATTCGAAGTTAGAAAGAGTATTAGAACTGGACCTTGACCCATAGCTTTTTGGCCCAACTGAGGAACCACTTAAAAGGGGAGGAAAACCTAGCCCTACATTGTAGTGGAGTGCTGTACGATGCTACAGTAGCCGCCACACTGTAGCACCTCCTCCCATGGCAGCCCTCCCGCCTCGGCAGCTCCTCCACCGGCGCCTCCACATGCACGACTCTCCCGGTGCACGACTCCCGCCGCCGGCCATGGGAGGAGGAAGGAGGTGAGTAGAGGAGGCCGTCTTGGGGGTGGAGATCGTCGTCGTCTCGTCGTTGCGTCAAGGGTAACCGCTGTCCCATCGTCTAGATGTTTAATTGTTGTTTTTCTAGCAATGTCGGGTTTAGATCGCGTTCTGTCCAGATTTGTGCGTGGCTGTTTTCGTATCCTTAGAAGCAGAATCTGGAGACCCCATCTCCTAGAGATATGTGGGGTTTGTTCTTAGGTTTAAGTGGCCGCCAAGAACGCCCAAATCCGATTAACGGTTAGAAAGTTATGATTTGTTTAGTGCTGCTGTCCCAAAATCCTGACGAGAATCTGTAGTTAACTTGTTAATTAAGTAAGAATTTGATAAGTGCCGAATTGGAACTTGGGATCTCCTAGAGAGTTGTAGGATATCTCGTTATCTTTCATTGCCGACAAGAATCACGTCATTTGGACCTCTGTAGCAAAAGTTATGATTTTATTCTTATTGGGTCTATGTTGTGGAATGGTTGCTGGTCTGACAGGTTTTAGTGTTTCGACCTAAGCGTATATTTAGAGGACAAATCAGAGGGTCTAGCCATAACGAAAAATGTAGATAATCCTTCCAGCTTTCAGGAAAAGTAAATATCATGAAATTCGGATGAATGTATAGAAAGTTATGATAGTTTTATTGTTGCTGTCCAGAGACCCGACGCAAAAATTGATGCTTTGTTGAATGGCTTGGTAGGGCTAGTAAAGGGCCGAATCAGAGAACCTCACCAACTAGGTTTAGAAGGGGAATTCAATAACCTTTTCAGAATGTCCAAGATCACTTCATTTGGATTTCTGTACAAGAAGTTATGATTTTTTCGAAGGGGCTGTTCTCTGGAAAGGAAATCGGCAGCCGATAATAGAGTCGGGATCGCGTCAGTGGGCGATGAGTTCATTTGTGATTACAGTTTTGTTATTAGACCTACATGGTAGCCTTAGCATGTCTCATTTTATGTCCAGTGTGGGTTTGGCTCCGGAGCAGTACCTTATCCTCGACATCCACCTTCGCAGTTGAGGCAAGTACAATTTTAGTAGACAGATGTTGAATGAGTGTTGAATTGATTGTTTGTGGTGAATGTCATTGTTTAGTTAGTTTGAGTATGGAAGTGGCTTATATATGATCCTGTTACCTGAAATGCATCTCTATGATGAAGTATGCTTATGAATGTTTTGTTACTGTATTGCAAGTGCATTGTTTGATTCGTGGTTGTGATTGATTGGTCATGTTTGAGTGTTTTTGATATGTGATAGCATAATGAGATTGTTGGCATGTTGTTGGTTTAAGATTTGTGGATGCTTCAAATATGTTTATGCTCTATTGTCGTATGATGCTATCGTCTTGTGGTAGTTTGATGATGATTAAATGATGAGCATGTGCATATTGAGATCATGTTGAGGCTTGGTCACGTGGTGACCAAGTATGTTTTCCTTTGAGATCCCTGTCATGAAGGTGGCGGCCGAGATCCCCACACTGCGTGGAGTGTGGGCTTGAGGTCCCCAATACTTGGAGTATTGGGCAATTGGTCCACGTGTGCGTGCGCGCATGAGCATGGGTATCTTGGCGACGGTTGCATACTTTGCATTACGGTGTAATGCATAAAGAAAGATAAAGAGAAAGGATCCTTGAGCATTGCATTTGCATGTGAGATGTATTATTGTTGATCTCCTATATGTATGGATGCTGATGTTATAGCTTTTATTCTGTACTTGCTGAGTCTGTGGACTCACTCTTGCTTTAATGTTGTCTTAGGTACCCGATCCAAGAACGACATGCATGGGGAAAATAGAGTGATAGTCACACACACACACATCATGAACCAAATAAAGATGAATTAAACTTCAGACCATGTTTCTTAGTGTTGGGCGAATTGCTCAAAGGTTATTATGTTATGTTTCATGCAATGGATTAAGTGTAATAATTATGAGTAGTGGAACTTTATACTTCTCTAGTTTTGTTAGTCACTTAGCATGATTTGATTATTTATTGTGGATTAGAGTTGATGATTTACTTATTTATGATTTACATGTCTATTGGAATCCCCTTTGTGCTGTTTTTACAAGGAGGTTCCTAAAATTATTAGCAATTGCCTTGGTTAGTGTTATTTAATGTTAGTTCGGTAGCATTCCGGGCTCATGGCGGGCTAGGGTGTTACATCGATATCCTTAACCATATCATAGACCTCTTTCCCTCTAAAAGCCCTTGGAGCTGAGCCATCCTTCTTATTTCCGTTAAATTGTTTCTTCATTTTGCGGCATGGGTGAATCCTGGGAAGGAACCTACGGTGACGCATATACACAGTTTTACGCGAGTTGTTCAGCCATACACTCTCCGTACCATTTAAGCAGTGCGGACATGCTTTGACTCCTTTTGTACTGAACCCCGACAGGTTACCAAAGGCAGAAAAATCATTGATGGTGCAAAACAACATGGTGTGTAAAGAGAAGTTCTCTCGTTTGTACGTATGCCATATTTGTACCCCCTTCGTTCCACAGTGTCACAAGATCTTCCAACAATGGTGCTAGGTACACATCAATATCGTTCCTAGGTTGCTTCGGCTCTTGGATAAGTAGTGACATCAAAATGTACTTCCGCTTCATACACAACCAAGGAGGAAGGTTGTACATACATAGATTCACGGGCCAGGTGCTATGTCGGCTTCTCATGTTACCGAAAGGATTTATTCCATCTGTACTCAACCCTAACCTTATATTCCTCGGTTCTGCACCGAACTCTTCAAAGCTTCGATCGAAGTTTCTCCACTGGGCAGAATCAGCAGGGTGTCTTAGCTTTCCATCTTTCTTACGCTCCTCCGAGTGCCAACGCAACAATATTACATCCTTTCATTTCGCAAATAAACGCTTCAAACGTGGGATCACAGTAGATACCACAACATCTTAGTAGGAGGTCCTTGCTTCACCTTAGCAGTATTCTTACGTTTGTATCGGGATGCTTTGCACACAGGACATACATGCATGTCTGCATACTCTTTACGGTACAGGACACAATCGTTCGGACATACATGTATTATTTCTCCTTCCATTCCCAATGGACAAAGAACTTTCTTGGCTTGGTAGGTGGTGCTGGGTAACACGTTTCCCTCCGAAAGGATGTTCGCTAGGAGATCTAACAATGCCGTGAAACTCTTGTCGGACCAACCATTGCTTGCCTTCAATTTTAGTAGTTCAAACACGGTTGACAACCTTGTGTATTTCGGGTTGTATCCAAGAAACAAAGGTTTACCCGAGTCCTCCATTAAGCCCTCGAATTTACAAAACTCTCTCTCACTATAGTTCCCTTCTGTATCGCGTAGCATCTGATCCAGATTGTCATCGTACGACCTATCTTCATCAAAAGCACAATCCACATCCGGCATATCGTTGAATTCCTCAACGATGTCATTATTAACTTCCTATATAATCTGCTCTTCACCGTGACTGATTCAACATGTATACCCTTTTTTGAAACCCCTTTGAATCAAGTGCACTTCGATCTGCGCCGGGTTGTTAAATATCTTTAGATTACCGCAATCAATGCATGGACAGTACATAAATTCTATCCCCTTCTTCAACATATCCTGCTCGGCGGCTCTTTTAAAAGCAAACATGTCATTAATGTACTCTTTACTCACACGGTTCGCACTGTACATCCAGTTTCGGTCCATCTACGCTACACTAGTAGTGTTAAGTTAGATTAATAAATTGCAAATACATACATTACTCCTCCTATTAACCAAACATACCAAAATTGATTAAAGATTACCCTAGAAAAAATATAAAAAGTTACAGATCATTACCTACGGAGCTCACGACGAAAATTCCTAATAACCCACGAGATTCCTCACCTTCTCCTTCCTTCCTCCTGATCTCCTTTTCCTCCCTTCCTCCTCTCTAGCTTCCTCCTTTCCTTCTTCTCTCTAAGGTGGCGCAATGGGGGTGGCGGCACAAACCGAAATTGGGTCAGGGGCTGGAGGCACTAGGGGGAAGGGGGTCTGTCGGGAGCCGATATTTATAAGGCTATCATATCATAGACGGTTCGTATTAAGAACCGTCTGTGATGAGTGTGATTATCATAGACGGTTTGTGAATTATCACAGACGATTCTTGTTTTGGAACCGTTTGTGATGAGGTATCTTGTATAGCCTGTTTTTGTAGTAGTGTGAAACTCCCCATTGACGTTAATGATCTCCGTTTTGATGAAGCCGCAGAGCAGTCCTTGAACCTCCGAGATCTCACTCATAACGAATGCATCTAAATCGAGTATCATACCTTGTCGCTGGCAGGACTAAATTAGTAAGTATATATATTTAAATTTATAATTAGGAAATAATTATTGTGATATTGACAAACCTCTGGATCATTCGTCTTAGCACTCATGATTTGCTGCATATGACGAAAACGTAAAATGCACATAGGTGATCTTGTTTTTGCTGGTGGCACTGCAAAAATAGAATTACATATATAGGTATAGTCAGTTCGAGAGGCATTATTACGAAGTGTGATATAGGATTATTGTGTTGTAGCGCATACAGGAAATCACATCCTGTGTTGCAGTGTGGCGCCGATTCCTTGTGTGTCCCTTCGTTGGTAACATAGGCGTTGAACGACCTACGTGATTCCAAAAAAGTTATCCACATCCATTTCAAACGAAAGAAGATTACAGTAGAGTTATGTATGGAGGAAATGAGCATACCTGTCGAGTACTTGCACAAGGGTGTATATTACCTTGTTCCTCTTTGGTACAATGACTAAAAGGATCCAGTGGAACCTACTCATGTATGTCGCTATAATCATTAAACCTAATTTCATGTTGTGTATAAAGTACAAATGAAGTTTGTATAGCAAGTAGTGAAGCACTTACTTCTGGTTGTAGGGCACCAATATGTAGTCCTTGTCGCCATGAGCAAGCAATCCCGTCATTATGTAATTCTCGATGTAGGATGCGTCTTGGGCAATGCATTGCTCAGAGATCAAGTGTGGGTCGAGGAAACCCATCGGTTCTTGCCATTGCTATGCTTCTTTCATCATGTACTTATACATAAACAATGAGTTGTGACATTTATCGGTATTACGTGAATGTAGAACTTGATTGTACACACTTACAGTGTCCAGCATCGTAGAAGTGATGCATCGAGGGCTTGGAGGTTGAATAGGTCAAATAAGTCCTTAAAGCCCACGATGAAGTGGGCCGGCTCGTGGAGAAAATGCTTCTCCGTATATCTTACGATGATTCCAGTAGGCCCGCCTGACCTATGATCTTTGGTCTTCCGCGCGTACCAGATATGCAAACTCTCGCAACCTATTCCAACATAGGCTAACACCGTGTCGGGGAACAACGGACTTCTGAGGGAGTATTTCCAGGGCTTGGGATGCGCCTTAATATTCTTCGATTTCGATTTGGCCTTAGCGACTCACCTGCATGACGTCTTCCCATGAGACGACTTGGGAACCGATACGGAGACACGCTTTTCTTATTTCTTCGACGTCTTCTCCACTGGAACCGATACGACGGCCTTATGAAGCAGAGGTTGAGGTGGAGTCATCGAGGGTCCTATTGGAGAGGCATGGTTGTGTCGAGATCATGACACTGCACGGTCCAGGGCGATGTCCTTCTTGGGCCACTCGATAAAAGTGTACATGTCACACTACAAGATGAACACCCCTTTACCAACGCATATATGCATTGGTAAAAATTCAAATAAGTGTTGGTACGATCTATACCAACACATTTACTATGCGTTGCCATTGAGGCCGTTGTGAGAGTCTATTACAACAGATAAACAAGCGTTGGTAATAGATATAAAAGTGCATTGCGAAGTAGCAACAGATATAGTCAGGTTGTAACTACACTTGTATGCGTTGGTACTTACCATGCATGGATAACTTTTACTATTTTAACAATAGATATAATTATATTATCACAACACATAGAAGCGTTGGTACTTGCCATACATATGAGTTTTACTATTTTGACAACGGATATAATTAGGTTACTGCAACGATTATAGGTGTGTAGAAGTCAAAGTACAAAAATCATTATCGGTCGTAGCATGATTAAAAAGAACACTCATATATTAAAAGCAAATTGTTGCATTACACAGAGAACCATTCACATAAGACATGACATAAATATTTTACTTGAACATCATTTTCTAACAGAATGAAATCTAAATGTAATGAAGATCATCTGCCTATGTCACCATTCTCCACTTTGCATTGAACATGTCATCCATAGCATCATCCATTTATCTTATCAACCTACAATGAAAATTAAAATCCATTAATGCACCATTAGGAAGAAACAAAATCACAATATTAAAATAACAAACCTAAAAGGAGCACCGTACATAAGTTGATGGTCACGCAATATCAGCTCCTACTGCATGACCAATCAATTTGTAGCCTTTGTATGGCCGTATCAATTCTTCACATTTCGCAATTGCAAGATCGACATGCACCATCCAAAATTCATTTCCTAGCTGAACGCCATCAAGTTTATCTTTTAGATCACAACTTATGATTGTAGCAAGAGCCACATCCTTACTTGTATTTTTCCAGCTCTTCAAGAATACTTTAGTGCCAACCTAGTCCACACATATAAGTACATGATCAAATATTTTACAAAGGATGCAGTTAAATATTTTTAGAGAATCACATATCAAATAAACATAAATATTGTCTTACTGCTATCGAATTGGTAGCCAACCAATTAAATGTACTGTGCTGTTATTTCTACAAAAGATATTATGTGGAACATTAGTATGTAATTTAAATAAATTATTAGCAAAATAGAAATAGAGGAGATAAATTTAGAAGGTGTATCTTATACATCAACAAGCATAGTTGCACTAGTTATACATCAACAAGCATAGCTGGGGTTTGTAGGTTATGATTGTTGGGAGAAGTTGTTGAAGGAGGAAGTGGAAAGAACAAAAGATTTGTTAAAAACACATGAAGAAGATAGAGCCTTGACCGGGTGATCCATCATGACCGATGCTTAGACCGATCAAAAGATAAGGAGCATCATGAATGTGTGTGTGCATTGCAAACTGGGTACAAGCTTCATGCAATAAAAGGAGGTATCGGATTATGCACACACGAGTGAGTACATCTTCGAATACATGGATACTTGCATTGAACAACTAGGTCCAATAAATATTGTGCAAGTAGTCACGGACAATGCTTTCAACAACATGGGAGCAAAGGCATTATTGAAGGATAAGAGACCAAATATCTTTTGGAGCTCATGTGCAACTCACACCATCAACTTGATGCTAGAAGCAATTGTCAAGAATATGCCAAAATATAAGAAGACAATCGATCAAGCAAAGGCATTCACCATATTTGTCTATGCACATCATAGGACATTAGCCTTGATGAGGAAACACACAAAGAGGAGAGATATAATAAGGCCGGGGTGACTAGATTTGCATCGGCTTTTCTTACTTTGCAAAGTTTGATTGAGAAGAAAGACGCACTAAGGTCAATGGCACTTAGTTCGGAATGGGAGGATAGAATTCACATTAAAACACAAAAAGGAAAGACGGAAACTAATACACTAATGAGTAGGGCCTTTTGGAATGGTGTGTCTGTTTGTTTGAAGGTATAGAGAAGCATCATATCCTTATGAATATGTGATGTCTAATATGTCATTCTTGCCTATTATGTCATTTTTTGCATTTTTTTGCTATTTCATTACCTCTTATATTGCATTGATTGAAGGTTTTTGAACCATTGGTGAAAGTTCTTCACATGGTAGATGGGGATGGTCCATCTTTGGCATTTATTTATGGAGAAATACTACAAGCAAAGTAGCAAATTAAGGAGGCCTTGAACAATTTGGATAGCAACTACAAATTGATCATGGATGCAATTGCTGAAAAGATGGCGGGGAGGCTTGATTCTCCATTGCACTTGACGGCGTACCTTCTGAATCCACATTATAGTTACAATGATAAAGCCATCTTGCAAGATACAAATCTCATGGATGCGTTATTTGAATGTGTTGAAATATTTTATCATGGTCATGATGAAATGCAAGCTCAAGTGCTTAATGAGGACTAGCACAAGTTTAAAGATCAATAAGGGGTCTTTTGGAAACCTACCGCCAAACTTGGATATCAAAAGAACAATTTTAATCTTGGTAAACTTGTGCTCACAATCATGATTTCAACTCAATGCATGCTTATTTGACCATTTGTCTTGTACTAATTTCCTTCTACTTTTCCTAATATCTAGCAACATGGTGGTCTACTTTTGGATATCAAGTTCCTACTTTGCAAAGAATGGCTATAAGAATCCTCTCCTTGACCTCAAGTTCAACTCTCAACTATAAAGTATTAAAGTATGAAGTATCTCATTCTCAATATGTCAACTATGTAACTTACTACACTCCACTTTGCAATTCATAGATACATTCAAAGAGAAGAAATAGGCTAGGTGTGAAACGTCTCAATAATCTAGTCTATGTTCAATTCAATGTAAGATTGTTGAGCAAAAAAGAGAAAATTAATGTGAAGAACATCGATGTCATTCTAGCTTCGGATGCTACACAAGCTCAAGGGTGGATAATTGAAGGTGGTGATGATGATCAAGAGGTTGAGGCCAGTACGGGGCTTACATGGAAGCTCATTGATGAAGCATCGGGGGCTGGTGAAGCCATGCAACCTCATAGGAGCACAAGAGTGAGAGACCTCTATGAAGATGATTTCTCGTCTGATTCCGAAGAGGATGTCAACAAGGGGGAGGCCGATATTGAGTTCGAGTCCGACCAAGATGAAGTGGTTGTTACCAAGAATTATGAGGAGGATAAGGACGAAGACACTTACTCATGATTGGCAGATTGAGTCATCTTAGCAATTCATCATAAACTCTATTAGTATTTTGCTTGCTTCTGAGAGTCTAAGACTATGTCTATGTCTATGTCTATGTGTGGTTCTATATCTTATTGTGTGAGAGTGAGACTATGTGAAGTTGGCACTCTCATGTTATGAACTTATGATATTTTCTATGTTAAGTCTTTGAGATGTGTGGCTGCATATGTTTTATACTTTCATTGATTCATCAATCATTCATAATTCTTTCTCATATAATAGCAAAATAACTCATCATTGATTAAATATACAGGCTTACATCATTATTTGATTATATACATGTTTACATCAAACTCTTGGAGGGGAGATAATATACATGAGTCATGACTACATCAAATTGCCCATGTCTTGCTTCTTCAGGTAATTTTCCTTTTATCTTGCTCATTGATTCCTGATGCTTGCTCAATTCATCATATTATTCCTGTTGTGGGCTTATCTGAACTGTAGCCAAGCCGGCCGCTTGGGCGCCGCCTAGGCGCTAAGCGCCGGGCCACTGTCCGCCTAGCACCTAGCGGTTTCTTGAACCTTGGTTTATGGATTTTCCAAAAAAACTGTGCATGGTTGTAGAGCCCACATGTAGGCGCCACACACAACTAACTCAACCTTTCTAACTGAGTTTTTGGCTAATATAGCACTGTTGACGTGCAAATTAACAATTGTAGTTCCCTCTCCGCGTCAAATGCAAAACTAGCGAGTCCGTGCACCAGAGGACCAGAGCTGTCGTGCGGGCGACACATCGGCGATCTAGCCCCTAGGGGCACGTAATGCATTGGGCTGGCTATTTTTAAATGGCACAAAGAGTGTATTTATACTATTTGAAACACTAGTTAACGCTTTAAAAAAATCCACAAATTTTGTCACATGAAGTCACTACGCAGCAGAGCACAGGCAACTTCAAACTCTGCTATCAATTGTCGCCATCGCCACCCTTCGCTGCCCTCGGTGGCTCGGTGAGTTGATGGATGGTAGCGGCCTGGTGCCCTTGCTTCTAGGGTTAGGTTGTCGCATACTTTCTCGCATCGCCGTCGCAGTCTCGCTCTCGCACATTCACACATGAGTCGAATAGTACGGTTACAATATTATATGTTTTGCATGCTAAGCATTTTCTTTAGTTGGTTCACAAACAAGCTTATCTAGCCTATGGTACAGTACATCATTAAAAAATATCATCCATATTAAACCGACAAATTAACAAAGAATGTCATCTCTGACAGTGTTTACATGATCATCTTTGGTAGTGTCTACATGATACACTCAAAGAATAGGTTGCATTCCAAATAGACCGCATGAAATCACGTGCTTTTCTTTTATGCCTGCTTTTCTATGTATCATCACATGTACCAAATCCCGCACCAAGCATGGATGCACATGCACCCCCACCGCCGCGGTCGATGACGGTGTACTACTACTCACTGCTGTCGCCTCGTCAAATAGTGTTTCATATGCACTGTCCATCGACTCACCGAGCCACTGAGGGCAGCGAAGGGTGGCGATGGCGACAGTTGACACCCAAGTTTGAAGCTGCGTGTGCTGTGATTGCCATGTTTTCATGTGAAATTTTTTTTGTGGTGTTCTATGTGCGTACTAAATAGTCAAAATGAAAAGGTAAAAAAATATATTATGAAGCGAATTTCAGTTGCACTTGCTTGAAGCTTTCACCGTTGCACGCGTACTGGTACCCAAGACGCGGAAGGTCCTCCACGAGCCTATTCCCAGCACTGCGAAATGGCGCCCTGTGCTGGTACCAGTGGGTGATAGGATCTATGCCATGTTTGGTCATCCCCATGTTAAGGGAGAACTCGATTTCATGCCCTGGTTCAAGGTCCTTGATCTATCCCAAGCCAGAGCAACCGCCGACGGCCCTACCAATGCCACCTTGCTTTCCTTGGAAGCTTACCTCCAGGGGCTTCCTCATCCCACTTGTAATATCCCGTTTAACCTTTATAGAACTAAATGAATTAAAAGGAAATAAAATAATATTTGTAGTGGAATTTTAGAAATTTAGGAGAAAGAAAAAGAACCTGGATCGAAGACCCATGGCCCCCTTGGCCCATGTGGGGGCCGAACATCACATAAGAAGAGGGGGGAGACTGGCCAAAACCCTAGCCCCCACCACCTGTGCAAGTGACCCTGTTGCTCCTCCCTGCCGGTGCCCCTGCTACTCCCCTTGGCCACCATACCTCCTCCTTGTCGTGCCCTCCCCAGGCCGCCTCCCTCCTTCCCATGCGCCCTCCTTAAAGGAAGGGGAAGAAAGGAGCCAACAAGAGGAAAGAGAAGGGAGGAAAGAAATGAAGAGAAGGGGAGAAAGAAGAGGGAAAGATCAAGGGTTCGAGATTGGTGATATTTTTCTTATGGGTAATGTCTGATAATCCCTAGAATTATCATAGGTTAAACACTGTTCAATTTGTAGATCGATTGGTCCATGGGAAGTGTAGTTTTCTGTAAGTCCTAGTTCGTCGAGTTACGATGCCAAACCTTGTGGGGGCAATTAGAGGTGTTTACATTCGGATCTAGGGTTTCGGCCAATTATAAAAGATGTGCATAATTTTATTATATTTCCAAGAAGGTCTAGTACACTAGAATTGGAGTTGTGAGTGAAACGTTATGGTCTCAGAAAGGTCTTTGCCCACAAAACAGATGTCATTGGCAGCTATCGCATAGATGGGCTGATTACGCCTAGTAAATGAAGTAATTTAATTTTGGTGATAACTTGAATAAGCTAGGGAATTTTGAGTAGATTCCAGAACTGCTATTTTTCATTACTTTTCAAGTAATATAAAAAAGATGTGAAATTGTGAAGTGGTCTGTCCTGATGGAAATGGAGGAGTAAATGGTGCATTCAGAAGTTCGTCATAACTAGGAAGTTGTATACAATGTTGTGAGGATTCTAGAAAGTACATGGTTCACTAGATTTGGGGTTCAGATGAGAGAGTTAGAGTCTTATTACTACTTGAACAGTGGGTAGTGCATCCGGTAGAATCAAGTCAAATGTGTTGTTTTTTTGCATAGACATGGAAGGGTGATTAGCGTAAAGTTTTGGTGCTGTGGTGATATGTTTTGAATTGTTTGTTCAGGGGGCGTGGCCTCTAGTTCCTTACCACCGTCTTGCTATCTTGCTCCGAGAGGATAAAGAGACAAGTGCAGGGTAGAACAATGATCGATGGTTTGATTGCTATCCTCTTTATTATTCATTGCCATTATGCTGTTTATCCCATTACATTGTTTAATTACAAGTCTCTCGGTGATTCAGAGAGCTAGAGGCTTGGAGAAAGCGTGAGAGGGAACGAGGGGTGAGCAGGAGAGATGGTGACGTGCTCGGGGGCTTAAGTAGCAGTGAGTAGAACGCGAGAAGATCGACGAGAAAAATAGCCGTGGCGAGAACTCGTGCTCCTGCCTTTGGCGTCTCCGCCAAAGGGGGTGTTGGGTGTCATTAAGGGGACAGTTTGCATGGGCGGAGCTAGGCAGAGGTGATGAGGCAGGTGAAGTGCAATTCTGTGGGCAATGAAGGAATTCCATTGGCGAGTGGGCGATGCGGGCAAGGGAGCGCGTGGCGAGGCGAGGTGGACGAAGGGAGCTGACTGGCGGGGCCCACTCGTTAGTGAGGGAGAGTGAGCATGCTGGCGCAGGCTGGAGCTAAGGCGAAGGAGTTTGGGCCGGCTTAGTTTTGGCCCAAAGGGTGAGAGGGAAATTTGAATTCATTTTCAGATTTTTCCAAATTTGGCTGATTTTTTGGTGAATTTGTAAACCTAACAAATATGTTCAAAACTTAATTAAAATTTTTGTGAGGGTTTCTAACAACGTCTAGTTTCATATATACATTTTTCAAGATTTTATGTGCTCTGTGATTTTCCCAAAA
Organism: Ampelocalamus luodianensis; assembly: GCA_036346255.1. Lineage (NCBI taxonomy): Eukaryota > Viridiplantae > Streptophyta > Magnoliopsida > Poales > Poaceae > Ampelocalamus > Ampelocalamus luodianensis. The sequence goes on along the minus strand of CM070617.1, from coordinate 56,704,318 downwards.
ATTCTTACAAGTTATTGTTTGTATGAAATTTCATTATTTGTTGCATACAAAAAGTCATGGATAAATAATTTCTATATAGAATAAGCTCAAAATTACTTTCCCATTTATTTTCGCTATGTCTTCCCAAAGATGGAAATTTTTAGATTGTTACAGGCCACGCACGGAAAAGGGAATGGGCTGGAGAGAGAGATTTGGGCCTTAAGCCAAATATGGATTTTTTAGGGTTTTGTAATTTAAGAAATTGAGATAATTCAAATAGGCTTTTAGAAAATAGCAAATAGAGTTAAAAAAATTCTAGAAAAATTCACATAAATTCCTAATTTAATTCACATAAATTCCCTGATTTAATTCACATAAATTCACACGTTGGAGCACTTTCACAAGAGTCTAGCTCCGACTTGAACTCTCACAAGGATTCAACCATTCCACTCATAGTAGTCCCTCTCCGCTCTAGTTTGGTGGAATTCGAACCTTCACAACCCTGTTGGTGTCTTTCACAACCTCCTCCTTGGAAGGTCACCCGGAGATCTCCTCAAGCATAATAAGCAACTAGAAGTGATGCAGTTGAATGTAGCAAGGTCAAGTGATGAGGACATCCCTACGACTACTACATCTTCCACTTCAAGGGTTCACGAGACTATTCATGAAGCACCAGCTGGTCCAATGATAAGAGCACATGCCAAACAATTACAAGCTTAGGTGAATTTGCTCCTTAATGAGTTTAGTTTTGATTTACCTAAGAATTGGCTACTACCTAATGCATCTATCTTATGTGTTCTCAGGTTTGACAAGGAAGTTGTATGGAAGACTAAGGAGGAGAAGAAAGCCGGAGCCAAAGCAATGAAGGAGAACCATGGAAGCTCAAGGCAGTTCTACGACCAGGTCTGTTGCCACGACCAGGTCCATGATCAAACCACGACCAGGTCTTGGCCGAAGGTTGTAATCGTGCAGGGCGAGGAACGCCGGTCGGAGTCTATGACCAAATGCCACTATGTTGCGCTAAAGGGGAAGGTCCAAGCAGCCCAGGACTTAGAGTACTCGGTGTGAATAGTACTCAGTGTGAACAGTACTCGATGTGAACAGTAATTTCAAGTTGGAGTTTGTTACATGATTTGGGGTGCCCGATCTTCTCGACATAGAACCACTAGATAACTTGTGTATCCTGACGAACCAACAGCTAATCCCCCGCATCAATGCATAGACTTGCAGCTCTATGGAAAATTCGCCCAAACACACACTTGATTGGATCCTTGCTAACCACGAAGTGAAGATCGTTGAACCCCCAATTCCCAACGGAAAAGCAAGAATGACCCCTTGTTCTGAATACCCAATTCCCCGCTGTTTTGGCTGTGAGCACAACAGGAGAAACAAGCATATGTTGTTCAGAAATAATAGATTAAACGTGGTCTCAGGGATACAAAGGAGGGGGAAAGGGTACTTATAGCGCCCCTCCACGACTTACTCACGGCCTAGGGCTGGCTACACACGCCAAAACAAACTCTAACTCAGAATTATTGTTCACGCAGAGTACTATTCACACTAAGTACTGTTCACACCGAGTACTCTAAGTCTTGGGCTGCTTGGACCTTCCCCTTTAGCGTAGCATGGCAACATCTGGTCGTAGATTCCGACCGATGTTCCCTGCCCTGCATGACTACAACCTTCGGGCAAGACCTGGTTGTGGCCTGATCGTGGACCTGGTCGTAGATCTGGTCGTGATAACAGAGTTGGTCGTAGACCTGGTCATGACAACGGACCTGGTCGTAGACCTGCCTTGAGCTTCCATGGTTCTCCTTCATCGCTTTGGCTCTGGCTTTCTTCTCCCCCTTAGTCTCCCATGCAGCTTCCTTGTCAAACCTGAGAACACATAAGATAGATGCATTAGGTAGTTGCCAATTCTCAGGTAAATCAAAACTAAACTCATTAAGGAGCAAATTCACCTGAGCTTGTAGTTTTTGGCACGTGCTCTTGTTATTGGATCGGTTGTTGCTTCATGAACAGTCTCGTGAACACTTGAAGTGAAAGATGTAGTAGTCATGGGGATGTCCTCATCATCAAGCAAATACGAGTGCACACTAAAGCCTATCTACTCTCTTTCAATCTCTCAAACACTCTCCTTGATCTTCAATCCAAGCTCTTGAGTGCTTGTGAACTCCTCAGTATGCTGCCACAGCTTTGGAGTCTCAAGAGTGCTAGAATGAACACCAAAGGTCCAAATTTATAGCCTCTTCGTTGAAAACTAGCCATTAGACATAGCTCTATTTAAAAATCAATAGGCTCGGATCATCCAACTTAGACCCAGATCATCTGGCTCAACGCATCTCCACGGTCAGGAAACTAGCCGTTGCACCAGCCCGTATCATCCGGCTTGATCTGGATTATTCGTCCTACTCGGATCATCCGACTTGGCTCTTATCATCCAGCCTCAATGCCTCTGGAATAATGCTCTGGATCATGCTCTGAGTCGACCCAGATCATTTGCCTCAAAACTTCACCAAATATCCGCTTCTCTGGCATAATGATTCGGGTGTTGATTTGACCTGACCCAGATCACCCGCCTTGAAAATTTACATCAAAAACACCATCTCTAGAAGAATGGTCCATGACATGCTCTGACCCGGCCTTAATAATCCGACCATATACAAAATCTCATACTCAGAAAAAAAGATCCTCTCTAAACAAATGGTCCGACCCATGCTACGGGTCGACCTGGATTATTCGACTCCATGTAGTTTTCCAACACCACGGAAAACCTTCTTTGGACTAATGCTTCGATCCATGCTCCGGGTCAACTCGGATTATCTGCCACTATACTGTATTTTCATAAAATAGCTCAAAGTTGTCCAAACTTTGAGAGTATCTCAACCGTGACTTGATCCTTGGCTTCCTCTAACTAGAGCTGAACTAGAAATACCTAGTGTGCATCACAACTAGTTACCCAAACCAAATCAAGCTCAAGCTACTAGCCTTCGACCCCCTAATAGTACAGCCAAAGCAAAAACAAAACCTATCACTAAAAAGATCCTTATCAAACTTCTTGGATCATTTCTAGTCACATGATTCTCAATCTACATGAATGCCCTTGCTTTGCCATCATTTGAACACTTGAGGTCAACACAAGGTTGCAAATAGTGCAGATATAGCGACGACATGGCGTTATATCATCAAAATTAGGTCTGGCGCTAAAATTTAATGCATATATCACAACTGGTGATTTTTGGCGATTTATCATGTTTATCGGCAATATATAGTGTACTCACATGATATGTCACCGATATCCCCCCAAATCAGTTTTGAGCTTTGTGGGAGGAGTATTGACCCGTCCTACTTAGTCCACTAAGGCCCAATAGCAATATATCGATATATAAAGTTAACTTCTCTCTTGTAACCTTAGCCACTTCACTTTTCCTTGCTCCAACCCGACGGCTCCTGCATGCTGCTCCTCTTCTTCACTACATCACGCTAAAGATAATCAGATTGCTGAGTCAGGGAGCACATCTCCTGAATCTAGAGGTAGCAAGTTGGATGTTTGATGTTTGAGAATTGTTACTTAAGTACTTAGTGGTTGCTCTCTAATTTGTTTGTGAGTTGTGACTCTTAAAATTGTTTTACCATGTCTATTTGTATCTGTGATGCTATCTTGTTGAACTTAAAACCATATTTGCCTATTTCATATTGATACAATGAGTTCGCAAGTTCAATTTCATTTGCTCATGTCATTCTTGCACTCTTACTATTGATAAAAATTATAGTCTTATATATTGTAGATGCATTATGTCATCTTGTGCATTCTATTATTATTTTTAACTATGCAAATTTTTTTTGTGAAAATGATCTTATTATCATTTTTTTAACATTTATCGGCTGATATATCATGCTATATCATGAAACGCTAAGCGAAACCCCGCCACTAAATGCCGCTATATGCTATTTACAACCATGGGTCAATACATAGCCATAGAATCAATCCACACCATCATCGCGACCTAACCAACTTTCAAACCTTGAAACAAATGTTAGTCCCAATTATTTAGGAGTCATTAATCACCAAAACAAGATTACCAACGAATTTGGAACGTAGATGCTTACAACATTTTATTTTACCTACCGAAACATCCAACACCCACCCGATTTATTCCGCTACCCAATTTAAAAGATACTCACTGGAATAATGGTGTGGAACATTTTGTTTTATATATGGAACATATCTCATATGATATCATTATTACGCCAGAATATATTCAAGTGGGTCTTGTTATGAAGAACTCATTATTAACACGATGGTTCAAACGAATTATGCATTGGACACTTGGTTCAAAAGATTTTGAAGTAACAAAAAAATCGTGCGGGGCGGAGGGTTGGGATGCTGGGCCTGTAATGGGTTTGAGTTTGAGTGCATTATATTCTCAGCTGGAGCTGGAGCCAGGATGCTTGATGACTACCGAAGCTCACTGCGTCTTTTTTTCAGGGTTCACAATTTTGACGAAATTTCGTTCATTTCGTCCTAATCCGAAAGAAATTCAATTTGTTCAAATTTTTTCTGTTGGTTTGAATTTGGAGGAAATTTAAAGGGTTAAAATGAGTAAACACAAGTATGAAAGCAGCAAGCCGTAGATGGCCTGGTGGCAAGGCCCACTCGTTGGTTTCCTAGAGATTAGGGATCAATTCTCATGCAGGTATTATTTTTTGCGATTATTTTAAATTCAAATTTGATTCAAACCAGTTTAAAAGCTCACCTAAATTTCGGCTATTTCGGCCACCAACGAATTTGTTTCAAAAACGAAATTCTGAACCCTGCTTTTTTTTTTAGCCAGGCAACTTTATTTCAATGTTGATGGTGCTGTCGCGAGATCAAGAATAAGAGGAGCAGTAGGGGCAATTTGCAGCGATAGCTCTGGCAACTATATTTCTTCTAGTGCGCTTGCTATCGATGGACTGATGCCATGCATATATTTGACATCTCAAGCAAGCACAAGGTCGGTAGGGGGGACAAGGGTGGGTCCCTGGTAGGAGTCAGGAGAAGACTTGGGAGAAAACAACCATGTACTCCAGTGCAGAGAAAAAAAACTTAACTGAGACTTGGAATTTCTCAAAGGTTAGGGAAGATTATGGGAGGGCGACGTGAACCGTCCCTTCCCATGCACGTTTTCTTGTGTGGGGATGGAGGAGGAGATTTTGGGGAGATCTTCTGCTCGTCCTCAGCTCGTCGTACGTGTACGTGTACGTGTACGTGTACGTGTACGTAGCTTTATGCGTTTGGTTCTGGTAAATTAATGTGCATGCATGACTAGCCGCGTGCCGGTGCCGCGGAATTGGTGTACTTGTCAGCTGCAGTGGCAGTGATATAACATGACTTGCTGGCTACGTCGAGTCACGAGAACATGCGGCGGGCTACAAGCCAATTTTGTGCTACCTATGCTCCCATTTATCGGAAAATGGTTTAGAGGGTAACAACAAAAATCCACTCATATATGGTGATACGTGGGATACTTTAGTCTCGTACTGCTAGTTAAGATGGAGAGATACCATCTTATAAAGTGGAGTATGTCTAACCTTGGTAAAGCAAGAGAAAGGAGAACCACATACGCGTCGCTCACCTCGCCTTGCCTCGCCATGCCAGGCCAGGCTAGGATTCGCGGTCGTGCGACGTGCGCGTGAATGGTGCGGTCGTTGCAGGTTCGGACGTCGGTCCAGACGCAACTTTCTTTTGTAATTTTATTTTGCCTTGCAATCCTGTCAGGATAGAAAGAAACGGAAACGCTATGATTACGTGGCAAATTAATTGCAATTAATGAGCCTGATTACGAAACAAAAACGCTATGATTACACGGCGAATTAATTGTGATTAATGAGCCTTAATCTGATGGCGGTTTCCTAATCTGCAAGCGGTTTCTTTCTACGGTCTTCTTAATCTGAAGACGATGCCTGTCTTTTCTCTCACACATTTTACGAAAAACACATCCGGGCGAGAGAGAACTGTTCTCGAGCGCTGCGCTGCTACAAGCTACTCCGTCCCTGCAACCGGCGTGCACTGGTGGTAGGGAGAGCAGGTTTCCCGAACCATTATCCTTACGATCCTGTACGGGAGAGGGCAAATAATGTTTTTGTGAAGCGACTCCGCGACTGCTCACCGTTCCCTGCATCGTCTACATCGCCCATTCCCTGCATCATCTACATCGCCATCTTCCTCACCGGCAACATCCTCTTCTTCGTCGCTGCGACACTCTTCGTATCACATCGGTAACATCTAATACTCTGCACTTCTAATTATCAGCATGAATATATACATTCTGTTGTTCGTATTGCTTATCGTCCTAATTCATCTTCTGGACATGTTTATTTGTGGAATTATGTAATCACTAAAGTGCTAAATAATCTAACAATCCAAAAACCTTATTATGAATTTGATAGGCACTTTGTGATGAAAATGACTGGTTTTGATGAGGCAATGAAACTAGAGAAGTTCAGTGGAGTGAACTTCAAAAGATGGCAGACAAGGGTCACTTTGTGGCTCACGGTTCTGAACGTATTTTGGGTTGCGTCCGGGAGACCTAAGGGAGAACTCACTCCCGAACAGGAAAAAGGAGTTTAAAGCAGCCACCATAATTTTTGTGGGATACGTTCTTAGCATTCTTTCCGATCGTCTGTGCTATGTGTATATGCACATGACAGACGCAAAGGGGTGTGGGAGGTACTCGAACATAAGTTCGCTGCCTCGGATGTTGGTAGTGTATTGTATACCATTGAGCAATATCATGACTACAAGATGGTTGAGAACCATTCTGTAGTTGAGCAGGCTCATGAAATACAATTCATTGTGAGGGAACTCGACAACCTCAAATGCACATTACCCGACAAGTTTGTGGCTGGTGGTATCATTGCCAAACTACCCTCTTCATAGAGAAATTTTTCCACATCTCTGAAACACAAGAGGCAAAATATTTCCGTTGAGGATCTGATTGCGTCCCTTGATGTTGAAGAGAAAGCTCAGACGAAGGATGTGCATCCTAAGGTGGCCGAAGAATAGTCCAGCGCCAATGTCGTACAACACCATGGTAACAAAATGTTCAAGAGAAAGGCCAAGGTCGTATAGACCACCAACTTTAAGAATAACAAGAAGCCAAACAAGGAAAAAGGTGCTTACTATGTTTGCAGTAAGGGCGGTCACTAGGGCAACAAATGTCCTAACCGTAAAGGCAAAAAATAAGCATAGACAGACTAAGTTTGTGAATGTGATTATTGGCGATACCAGAGCAGGAACATCTGGGTATGGTAATCTACCTACTGTTCTTTCGGTCTGTCATTCCACCGACTGGTGGATTGACACAAGGGCTAATATTCACGTATGTGCTGATGTGTCCTTGTTTTCTTCTTATCAGGTCACTTGGGCTTCCTCCGTGTTGATGGGAAACGGTTCACATGCACTGACTCAGAAATGACACATGTGTGAGGGACCACTATAGAGCACTTCTAGTAGGTATCTCACTTAAGCTAAAATGCATGCACTCGCCAAGGGCATCCCTCTATGTCGTACTTCACATTGTAGCATCTAGGGGTTGACTTGACGACTGTGAATGTGATCCGCACCGACAAGGCCCATAATTTGACCATCTCCTGCACGGCCTCCTTGCATTTGTACAAAGCTCCTTGCCTGACCTCGCTCTGGTCGTACTCCCATGGCACAGGGAGCCTTCATTGATGACGAGGTTGTTGAACTGGTATGTGTTCCACTCGGATGGAACCGTCTGCTGGTCCACATCATCCTCATCGTCAGAACTTTCATCTTCTAACAATGTCATGTAGTCCCGGTCTTCGAGATCCATCCTTTGCACTACGACTTCCACCTCGTCACCCTCGTCAGCAAGACCACTAGCTTGCTTGACCGAAGGAGCTACTTCCGTAGGGTCTTTATCGATAGCATTAGCAACACCGGGAGCTTGAGGCATTGTGTGCACCGCGCTGTGGCTGGAGTCCCCGACTTCTTTTTCGCCGTCAGCACCCCTTCTTGTTAAGCCACGGATGGAGGGGTGGGCTTGGCACATGCCTGGGCCAGAAGGACCAATTTCCACCCTCCATCCCTCGCCATGCGTACATATGACTTTCATGAATTTGTTTCCTTCACCCGCACTAACTCCCAATATGTGGGTTGTGCTGCCCAGAGGGCAAGGCAACTCAATCTCAGATCGTACACATCACGGTCCACTTAGAATGTGTGAAACAACCACCGCATCACAGCGCCCCATGTACGCTGCTCTGGTCTTAGTAGGGGCACAGTCGTCGATTGAAAATAACGCAAATCAATCCCCTCAGGACCCTCCATAATAGTCCTCTGACCGTATTAAATGTTGAAAATTGCGACGTTGGACATATTTGACGCACTGCACCATAAAAGAACATTTGCACGATTAACCACATATCTAAAACTAGACTACCCATCAAAAAGTATTATGTAAAACACACTGCACTACGTAATCGTACATCTAAATCTATGTAATCCATTCGGTTAAAAAAATTACCCGACATGTGGGCAACCGGATGGGCAACGCTTCGCTAGCTTCTCTCCCCTAGAACTCCTCTCTCTTCCCTTCTTCTCTTTTTTTCCAATAAAAGTGAGTCATGTGCCAAATTTTAGGGTTTCAAGGGGCTTTTTATAGGGTCACGCTTCCTTGTCGCCATTCGAACTAACAACTGCTACTTGTCACCATTCGAACTGGCGACAGCTACCTGTCGCCATTTCAACTGACAATAGGTAGCAGTTGCTAGGTTGATGCATATTTAAGTTAAAAACTTGAAGTAAAGGAAATCATCATGTATTGATGGTTATCAAGTCAATGACCCAGACTTGATTCAAAGATGTGCGTCATCAAGCTTCAAGAAGATGCTTGTAATACCCCGAATATCAATTTGAGAGAATATATTATTCGGGGAAGAGAAATTTATTGAATTTTCAAGTGCAATATAGTTTAGAGAGGGATTTCTCTTAACAGGAAAGTATCCATCAGTGATTATGTAATATCCTGTTTAACATTAGAGAATTAATTGAAATGAGAAAGGTATTTAACAGAATTAAAAGAGAAATCAGTTTTTAGAGGAGAATTAATCTTGGGCTTTGCCCACGTTGTTTGGCCCAAGTGGGAAGTTGGTTTAAGAAGGGCCAACCAAACCCTAGGTCTTTTTACTGTAGCACGCAGCTACAGTACCCGCCCCGCCTAGCAACCCTCCTCCCTTTGCTGCCACGCCCTCCATATCGCCCTTTTGTCGCTCCTTGCTACTGGTCTTGGGAGGAAGAAGAAGGAGAGAAAGGAGGAGAAGAAGGGATCTTCTTCTTGGATTCAACCAGCGTTTCCCCAAGGTTCTACAAGGGTAACGAGGCGTTCTTTGCTGTCTAAGTTGTATTAGATGCGAATTCGATTGGTTTGATTGGATTGAATTGCTGCGCTACAAATTCAATTCTGTCCAGTTTCTTGCACGGCTTGTTTCGTGTGTTTAGAGGCAGAATTAGGGATTTTGATCTCCTAGAGTTATTTAGATAATGTCGTTATCTTTCAGTAGCCGCGAAGATCACTCGATTCCGAGGTCTGAGTCAAAAGTTATGATCATTTTATTATCTGCTGCCAGAAATCTGACGAGAATAATCTGTCTGGTTATTTCCTAAAATATGAAAGTGAATTTGGTAGAATCTGAAAGTTCACCCAACTAGGTTATTGTAGGTAATTCGATAACCTTTTCAGATTGATAAAGAACGGTCAATTCGGAGTTACCTATTAAAAGTTATGGTCATTTTAGTTTTGCTGTTCAATTGTGTAAGCAGTCTCTGTACTGAAAGTTCAGACAATGGTTAGCCTAATATTTTGGCCGAATTGGTTTATCGTGTCAACTAGAGTATTGTAGATTATTCAGTTAAGAATCTACAGAAATTGGGTTTACCTCTTTTGACTTCCAGTTCTTGAGTTATGTCATTTACCGTGCTGCTGTCCAGAATCAGTATATGGCAGGAAACGTTGTTTTTCGGTTTCAGCTTTGTAAACTCGTTTTGAGTCGTCAAGTAAGCGGTGTAGAATGCCGATTAGTAGCGCTGGGTATATTATGTCCTTATTGAAATTATTTTACTTGTTTAGGAGGTGAAGCCTCAGGTTTAGGAGTATCATCTTTGCCGCTAACGCGTCGCATCGTGGAAGGCAAGTAAATGTAGCGGTTGTGCTACGGTTTAACCCGTTTTCTTACTACTTGCACTATACATGATTGACGTAGTGTTAAATGATATGCCATGGTTACATGTTTTCTAAGTAAGAATGTGGTAGCAAGATATTAATCAATTGCTATGTTTGGATGAGTTTGGGTAGTATTGTGGTAATTCGCGTAATGAGCCAAATGCGAATATGCGAATAAACTCAAGGTGGACATGTTGATAATTCATTGTGGTTATTTTCATGATGATCATGTGGTGGTCTATGTGATAGAGTTTCATCTAGATCGATTGATTTTGATCTTGGTGAATCGGGTGTGGGTTATGTGGTAATGGTCTTATGACACGTTGGTATTGTGCTTAATGAGACACATGTGGATTATGAGAAAATATTCATGATGAGTATGTTGTTGATCTCCGTGGTTAAATTCTTGTTGTTTATGATTATCATATCATATCATTCATGACATATCATGACATTTGCATTGTGGATGTCGCCGCTTATAGCCGCGATCGTGCAGACAACATCGTGCATTGTCGTAGACGATGCATACCTTTACCTTGTTGGGTAAAGGTGCGGTGGAGCATAGCATACATATGCATTACATTGTGGAAAGATCATTTGCATACTTGTGCAAGATATTGAGGTGAAGTTATTTTTGCAAACAAACGCAACTTCATAGTTGCAATGTGGAAATTGACTCATGTGGGTCTCTTGTGGTATGAGTATTGTGGTTGTGGTTGTGGAATGAGGTTCATCCCTTGAGGTATGGTAGATGTTGTGATTGTGGTATGAGATTCTTCTCTCTTGTGGTAATTGTTGATAGCAGATTGTGGATGCGAGAAATAGTAAAGTTATGAGGTAAAACATGTTAATACCTTATTGTCATTGGTAGTGGTAGTGGTGATTAATATGAAGCGATTGATCAAGATTCAATTGTTATTATTTTACTATCATTGGTAGTAAATATGGTTGAGGCTATAATTGTGATCATTATGAGAATTGGATATTGATGCTTAATATCTTTGTAGTTTAATTAGCTTGTAAATGAATGTGGATTCACATTATGGATGTGGACATATGGATACTTTAATGATGTTGTATATTTGTTTGTAGTCCGATTAGCTTTGTTAAGCAGTTTGCTTGCTTTGAGATTTTTATCTCACCCTTGTTTCCCCTCTGTGTGATTGTTGAGCATTCATGGGATGGGTAGAGCGGCACCACAATAATGCACTTGGCTCATCAACTCATGTTGTAATAAAGTAGATGAAATTCTAGCCAAATGCTTAACTATTTGTGGATGATTATGTTATTTAATAAGGATGGACTTGTGAACCATTCTTTGATTAATCTGCTAGAGGTTGTTTAATTATTGAACTTGTTACCGTTATCTTTATTCTCTTAGTTGTTTATGCTTCCGCTTTATGCTTCTTGTCTAGAGTTGTTGCCGAAATAATCTATCTTGAAATTATTGGCTAGCTGCAGAGTGGTTTAGTAGCATTCCAGGGTAATGTGGGTCCTGGGGTGTTACAATGCTCAAGGCAAATGTATTGATGTGCGTCATCAAGCTAGGGCTAAGCACGTATTTCTAGTCTTTTACCGGTCTTAGTGTTTGGTTGGAGACCAGATTGCTAGTATATGTTGTTCTACTATAAAAGGGGTCTTGACTAGTAGCTTGAGTGTTATTTGTTGATAGCTCGTTATGCTTGCTCTAGCTCTCGTTAACATGGAGATGTTGTCATGGAGTGGTTGATCTATTGAACTTCTGAAGAATTTTGTGAGAACGATTGAGGTATTAATGTTTCGTAAGTACGAAGGTAAGTTATATTGCGATACGCCAGAGAATTCACACACGGTGCATAATTTTCAACAAATGACGCAACGATAACAACACGACAGATGATTCGACAAGAGGGGTTACATGGCATGCAGGCTAACAAACTAAGGACAACACACGCATGCTTTTAGGGAACTAGAAATACATGGGACATATGGACGAAGAGGGTCGGACTACTGCGTGGACCGAGGCCATTTACCATTCCTGGCGAGCTTGGCGTTGCACACCTCGCCGGCCGCCTTGGCCTCGGCCGCCATTTCCCTCTTTTTCTCGCGCTCTCTCACGAGCCTCACGTTCCCTACGCCTGCACACATCGAGATGGGCCTACGTCTCCCGCCGAATGCGCTGGTTGTGCTCTTCTGTGCGGTGCTCCTCCTCCCTCCTCTCGCGGTCCTTGCTGGCATCCCACTCCTCACAGTCGAGAGTCCACTGGTCGTGTGGGTGGATCTCTAGATCGATCAACTTACGGTAGCCACATAGCGGATCCGGGACTACGGGTAGACGGGAGAGATTGTTAGTGGACTTTAAAAGAGAAATAGTAGGGGAAGATACTGCTACCTGTCCTTACCGACTACCGATAGCGGCTCGTGTCCCAACAACGGTAGGGATAGTCACAAGAGTAGTTCGCACAACCCCAGTAAAGCATGCCCAGGCTGAACCGGTGCTTGGACATGAAGAATTTGCGTCTGTCCTTGCACCAATAGAGGGGTGGCGTCTCCCCCTTGGGTGGATGTTGTGGCGAATGCTTGGTTGGGATGTTGTGGTAGGGGTTGCTGCTACGGGGGGTGGCATCATTGCGGGGAGGTGGCCTCTTGGCACGCTCCCTTTGTTCCTCCTGGGCCACATACTCCTTTGCGAGTTCGCGGATGTCCTCCTAGTGCTTCTCCATCTGAGCGAGATTGTGTTGCAGTCTAGATGCAGGGGTAGTACTTATATGCCGAGCTAGCGCTGTGTACGTGGCTAAATTGTAATGTGGTTGAAGGAAATTCACGTCCGCGAGGCAGCGGCCCTGAGGAAACTCGTCGGGTCGGGTCATGTCGCTGCGTAAAGCTGACTCGTCGGGTAACATCGCTGCACAATGCTGACTCATCAGGTCACATCGCTGTGTAAAGTTGACTCATGGTCGCGGTATGCACACAAAAGAGTTATGAAAACACGAGACTAGCATAATAATAGGTGTACAGAAACTAATATTTACATGGCATGACTGATATTTAGAGGAATAACTATCTACTGGCGGCCCCTCTTGGGACGCACCCCGTGTGTCGCCACTGGCCTCGCCCGGTGATGGTCTAAGTACGTCACGAGGATCAGGTTGCCTCACAACCCGACCGACGTGAGTAGCCTGAGGTGGTGTTGCGAGGGGGGTCCTGCGTCGGCTGGGTCGGTCCTGGTGCACCGTGCAGCTGAGAAGCCCCACGAAGAACTGGGGGTCACGCGGGTCCAAGAAGAAGTCCCCAGAGCGTGCCTCGTTGTGCAACAAGTAATCGTCCTCCCAAGACGGTGGTTAATCTATGAAGCATGACGTTACACATGTAATCATGGCGAAAACCACGAAAAAGGATGTTACGCAAGCAAGCAAGGTGGTCATACCTACTGACACGAAGGCGTGCCTCGATGACTTTGCGTACTCCTGCCCCACGTATGGGTGGAGCTGAGGACCTGCGAGAGAAGATTGCTATTAGTAACTCGTGGGGTTTGAAATAAGGAAGCATTACGTTTTGCATGCAATCATGGCAAAACCACGAAAAAGAACGTTACGCAACCAAGCAAGGTGGTCTTACCTACTGGCATAAAGGCATACCCCGATGACTCCGCGTAGTCCTACCTCGCATGCCGGTGGAGCACAAGACCTTCAAGAGAAGATTGCCGTTAGTAACTAGAGAGGTTCAAAATAAATAAGTGGAAGTGAATGCCTCATGCTCACCTCCAAAATATCCCGTAGTGCTTCCACCACGGTGCCACGACAACACGCCCGTGGCCGGGGTAGGAGCCTATGCTCGTGAACCACCATGGCTAACCCCTCATACTCGCACTGGTGGGTCCACCTAGTCCCTCGGCGTGCGACAGGTCACGATCCAGATGCCTCGTCTGGCCTTCTCCATGACCCACTGCAGGACCCCTCTGGTGTCCCCTAGCGTCATCTGCTGTGCGGAGGCTACCAACTCGAGAACCTCTCGGTGTAGATCCGTCTGCACAAGTAATCAACAAGTTGGAAACCTAAATCTTGCAAATTAAATATGAATTAAGGACCGTTCAATATGTACGGAGCGGTGGAAGGCGGAGTCTGGCTGGGTGGGGTAGGTGTCGGATGTCTCACCTCGTGTTGTGGTGGGTCGACCATGACCGGAATGCAGCGACGCCTCGTCCGACTGGCGTACCACTCCATGTACTCCTCGTACGTCCTGGGGTCGTAGGGAGCATCCTCTTGGACAAGGTCATCGTAGGCGCTGATCCAAGCCTCAACCCAAGAGGACATCTTGTCCAACCAGGAGACCGTACCACGTACTCCCTTCCTAGTGTACCTGTGGACGGCAAAACAATTATTTGGTCGGCATGTAACACACATTGTACGAAAGAAGTAAAGCGTGAACTTACGTATGAACGTGCACCAGCACCCGCACCCCCCTCCCCACGGGGCTGGGACCTCCTATCGCAGACCAAACTAGCGCATGACCCGCTGCATTTGGTATTCCTCCACGAAGACATCATGCACCAAGGCCCTCGGCGTGTACCAATACATGTAGTCTCATGTGCACAGGCTCGACAATCCTCCGGGCACGCACGTCCGCCCTCTCCTGAGTGTACGGTGTCCAAATGATACGGTCATCTGTCAGCTGATCGAACATCACAACATACTCTGGGTAGGCCCCCTGCGAAGTGATCGACGTGAACATGACCTGTGGAATATAATAACGAAAACTTATCACCCGAAATTGTGATTACATTACGAAAAATAATAAATGATCATGAAACTAACCCGGTGGTGGCACCACACCGTGCCCATGGTCGGCCGGTCCATGACGTCGTCCTCGGCGTACAAGCTGGCCGCGTACGCTCCCAAGTCCAGCTGTGGTCGTCCGATCTGGAAGCGCTCGAAGGACCATAGCTGTAGAAGTAGCAGGCATCCGGAGAGGATGGAGCTGTCCTGGGCCCTGTGGCATGGTATGTCGCGCACAGCATGGCCGGACCCCCAGGCGTAGGGCTGGATCTCCTCCACCAGCCAGTCCGCCAGCTCACATGCTTACGGATGTAGTGCTTGTCGACGTTGTCGCCGTGGGACCCCAGGAATTTGACCCACCTAAACAACCACAGTAGGTAGGCCTCAAAGTGCCTCCTAACAATGACGTCGCCTGCGTTCTCTATCGTACGCTCGGGCTGCAAGAAGACATGTACACGTCAGCAAGGTTTACATAAGAATTGATGCGAGAGGACAATAGTTACGAAGACTACCATAGAACTAGCGATCCACCTCAACGTTGGCCTGTGCGGGCTGCTGAACTCCGTGTACCCGCTGCCCGGCAGCAACACATCATGGAAGCTCGCTAGGAGTCCATGCGCTACGTGGCCGGGACGTCGTACACTGCCATAGGGAAGCCAACGCAGGTCAACCCGGTCAAGAAGGTGACATCCTGAAGGGTCGGCACCATCTCCTCGCACGGAAGGTGGAACGTGTGCGTCTCTGGCCTCCAGCGGTCAACCAGCGCCGTCAGTAGGGCCTAGTCATATGAAAATGCCTAGATGTACGACCGGGACCACGGTCCTGGTCGTCCTCCCACGTCGCCTCCACCATCCTTGCTAGTGAAAGGAGGTCTGCCACTCGCAACCTACGTTGAAATGATTAAGAACAAACGTGAGTCCACGCAAAGTAGTCAGACCGCAATTGAGTGCAAGAAGCTCAGAACTACACGTACCTCGGAAGCCAGTCTGCCTGCAGCCTCCATGCCCTGATGTCCGTGTGCAACCGCAACGCGCCAAGCTCAATCGGCGTCTCGCCCTTCGGGGGGAGGATGGTACTTAGGCGGCTACGGTGATGCGCGTCAATCACTGGGATAAGCAACTCGTAGTGGCCTATGTCCGCCATACCTAAAAATTTAGTTCATGCATTGTAAAGACTACGAAACATGTACAAAAACCAAAATTCCTACTTTATAAATAATTTTCGACGTTAACAGAATAATTACCACAGAAAAATATAAACCAAATAGAAGTTACTCAAAAATTTAAACAGATTTGTAATAGGGTCTTTCAATTTAGATAATATTTTTTAATATTTTCCAAGTGCAAATATAAACAATAAACAAAGTTCTTCCTATTTTCCTAGTTTCGTAGTTTAAAATTAATTTTCCATATTAACAATGTAAATACCACGCACAAATTATAGTCAAATAAAGCTGGGATTATTTTTTACATATTTCTAATAGGCGTCCTGCAACATTAATAACATGTGTACAACAAACTATAATTATCTAATCTACTAAATTCTACTCGTTATTCTACTGAACTCTATGTCGCTATTCTACTAATTATATGTACTTAATTCTACTCGGTATAGCTCAAATGATGTACTTAATTCTACATAATTTGACATAATCTACAAAGTTGCAAAAAAATATACCTACAAGATGGCCGACTGGATATGATGCTCTGTCAATCTCTCTCATCCGCAACGAACTAGCAGAGCTTTACTACCTTTCTTCTCTCTCTCTCTCTCTCTCTCTTTTATTTTTTTCTGGAATTAAAATAAGTTTCAGGCTGATTTTGGGGTTTTTATACATAAGACCCTATTGCCAGTTCAACTGGAAATAAATTCCTATCGTTAGTTGAACTGGCGATAGGAAGCTGGACCGGCAACAGCGGATCAACGGCTCCCTGTCGCAGGTTGAACTAACGACAGGGAGTTATTTTTGTAATTTTTTGGGATAACTATTTATTTTTGTAATTATTTTTTAAAATAATATTATTTAAAAAAATCGGGGGTGAAGGGACTCATAGACTAAGTATATGTTTTTCACAGTATGTAAGTTTATATATGTACTACTTTATAAAGTGTGGGGCACGGAGAATTTACAAGATCATTTTCCATCCGGCTGGCAAGTAGCTAGCAAATAAATCAAATGGTCAAGCCTTAAAACAAAAAATGTTCTCTGTAGGGGTATTTGACAGAATTAATTAGCCTGACGTTAGGGATTGAATGCAAAGTACTTTGATACAAAGTCAAGCATAGAACTGTTACATATTTGGAAATTATTTTCTTTAGAATTAATGGATGTCTACTCTAAAAAAAGGGTGATGGGTGTCATATGTGTGTGTAAAACCTAGCCAAAATTTGTGCACAAAATCAATCTTCAATAGTAGGGGAGAAGACAAATCGAACTAAATTAAGGGCCTGTTTGGTATGGCTCTGCTCCAAGTTTTTGCAGCTCCAACTCCAACTTCACTATTGGATCCACTCCTATGAGAAGTTGAAGCAGTCTGAGGAGGTGTTTGGTTAGAAAATTGACTCCAACTCTAGAAATGAGAAAGATCATTGTAAAAAGACTGCACTACCCTTGTTTTGTGACTTGTAAACTTTTTTGTATTGCTTAACTTATAAAAGTTTAATAAGTTGATTTCATTTATGTTGTGATTTTTTTTTGCCATATTGTGCCCTGTTGTACCATCTTTTTTGCCCACGTTTGAAATTTTTACTTGAAAAATTTAAATAAAACGTACATAAACATACAAAGTTCATAACAAATGTTCTAATTCAATAAGTATCTTCTCTCTCAAAAAAATATCAATGAGTATCATAACAAAAGTCCATAAGAGAGGCAAGGAGGCAGGAGATGTCGTTCATAATTCCCCTCATCTTTATTAATCAAAACTACTATTCTAGGTCCGAAAACCACTACATCAAATAACAACAACGGAATGAAAAGAAAAAAAACATCTAAGGGTGGCTTGCCCAATTCACTTTCTACAACTATTACAAAAACATTCTTTCCTTTCCTTGTACATCCTCTGCAAGAAGTCCGATCTTTCTGTAAGCATTCAAGTGCTCCTCCTTCCACCAGTGAATCATCCAAACCTTACACTCGTTAAACTCTGTCAGATTAAGAAACCCATCACCATCCATATCTGCAGCATTCAAGTGCTCCTCCTTCCACCACCCCACCCCATCATTGGTTGAGTTATGATCTGGACATAGATGAGACTTAGTGTTCACATCGTTAAGGCACACATGTGATCATTTAGTAGCGGCAGATCATGGTTTATTGAAGGATGCTAATCATATTTGTTATGAGCATGGTAGGCACACCTGAACATTATTTTTCCAATGTTGCATATACAACTTGGTTAGCCCACATAAGAACTACATTGTGAAGTGAAATCATTTCCATTCTGCAGATGACTTGACAATAGACATCACAAATTGTAGTCCAAGAATCTGCTCATCGATCCCCCCAATCCAACAACTACAAAGAGTTACACAGATACCTAACAACAAGCTCAATTATACATGCCATTTTTAATTAATTCAATCACATCCAATCCACAATAGGCCAATTGTGCAGAATGAACACTGATGCTTGCAAGCCTGTACACTTGAACCTCAGCATAGATGATAGATCATAGATGACTAGATTGCACAATTGAACTGAAAATTGGTGGTCACTGGTGTCCTGTGTAGACTGATCAAAACGAAAGATAATTTCAATGTGTTCATTTAGGATTTGGACAACAAGGATAGAAGTCCAGTTTCTCTACTAACACATTTGATGCATATACATCTGATCAACAAAATTGATGCAATTATTCAAGGTGAAGTCCAGTTCCATCTTGAATAATTGCATCAAGTCCAGAAAAACAACAATAACTAGGGAGTAAAGTACATTGCAGGTCCCTAAACTTGGCAGGTGGGTTCACTTGGGTCCAACATCTTTGAAAGTGTCCAATCCGGTACCTAATCTATTTAAGTGTGTCAAGCAGGTCCAAAACAGCCCAAGCTGGCAATTGACCGGTAACGTGGAGCGTTGACCGTGATGTGGACTCGTTAGCCTGGCTTGCAGGCCCACGTGCAGTTGAAGCTGGCGGAGGACATGGTGGCGCACGCATTCTCCGGGTGTGCCGTTCGCGTCACCTCTCCATGACGCCACCGCAGCCGGTGGAAGGGTCTAGGCGGAGGTCAGACTCAGCCACGCCCGGGACGCGCGCGCCGCCCACGCTGATGCCGATGAGCTGCACGTAGTAGAACGTCTCCATCTTGGGGTTCTTGACCATCGGGGTGAAGGACATGGCGACCGACGAGCCCACGGCGCCGGAGCCGAAGGTGATGGAGGAGGAGCGGGAGGTGGGGTTGGCCGACGAGGAGGTACGATCCCCGAGCCGCACTCGAGGGCCACATGCGCCACGCGGGAGCCGTCAGTGAAGGTGAGGGTCTCGGTGGCGAAGTCCCCAGTGGTGATGGAGCTGTCGCCGTAGGAGCGCGAGCCACGCAGGTCGAACACCTGGCCGGACTACTCGTTGACGGAGGTAGGAGGTGGTGTGTCGCGTCCCGTTGGCCGTGCCCGCGGCCGCCGAGATCCGCGCCGTCCTCTTCCCGTGCGTTTGGGAGGGCATCCGATCCGCCGTCCCGGCGCCGACGGCCGAACCACCCCCCGACTCCAATCCAATCCGCTGCAGCTCCCCTCACCGCCTCCTTCCCACCACTCAAGACCCACGCTCACTAGTCAAGACTACAGGAGCTGGGACGGGAAGTATGGAAGGGGACGACGAGAGCACGGCGGCGGAGGCGACGCTGGGGCTGAGCCCACAGCTCTTCATCAACGAGGTGCTCAACATGGTCGACGACGTCCGCCACGAGGCCTTCGACTCCTGCCTCCACTTACGCTTTGGATCCCAAACTCCAATAGTACTCGC
Organism: Ampelocalamus luodianensis; assembly: GCA_036346255.1. Classification (NCBI taxonomy): domain Eukaryota; kingdom Viridiplantae; phylum Streptophyta; class Magnoliopsida; order Poales; family Poaceae; genus Ampelocalamus; species Ampelocalamus luodianensis. The sequence goes on along the minus strand of CM070617.1, from coordinate 56,684,392 downwards.
ACACCACGAATGGCAGCCACTGCCATCGCCACCACCGCTATCGCCCCGACCTGCGCGCTGGACCTCATCGACGCTGCCTACTCGCATGAGGTGGAGCCTACGGTCGTGTTCATCCAGCTATCGCATGCCATCCACGACCTCGCCATCAAGCTCAAGCTCGCGCCTATGCGCGGCGTCATCACGGGCAAGAGCGTGGTCATCATCGACGACTCGCTCATGCGCAGCACCACCTCGAGCTGGACCCGAGCTGGGGCCGAACCGCACGGTGGAGGTGAAAGGCGGCGGCGCCATGGGGCCAGGAGGAGCTGAGGGCGCAGGCCAGGGATGCGCCGGAGGACCGGGCGCAGGAGCAGTGGAGGTGGAGGGAGGCGAGGAAGGGGGTTGGCGCCACGGAGCAGAGCAGACAGGGCGGGAGACGGCACCAGAGAAGGTGGAGCGGGCGTGGGCGGCGATACGGCTCGATTTGGGAAGAGAGGGGAGAGAGAGAGGAGGGGAAAGGTGGTGGAGGGTGAGATTTAGTGAGGTGAGGTGGAGCCACGCTGGAGTGTCCACGTCACGGTCAACGCTCCACGTCACCGGTCAATTGCCAGCTTGGGTTGTTTTGAACCTGCTTGACACACTTAAATAGATTAGGTACTGGATTGGACACTTTCAAAGATGTTGGACCCAAGTGAACCCACCTGCTAAGTTTAGGGACCTACAGTGTACTTTACTCATAACTAGGATAGAAGGAACATGAGGATGGAGTTTACCTTCTACTGGCGGGTGCACGGACGTGCCTCGAGACGACGGGAGCCTCGAGGAGCTCGGTTGGTGGCGATGAGGGATGAAGGAGAGCAAGCATGGAGGGAGCTTGGCCGGGGGGAGGCGATGAGGGATCTGGAGGTTTTCCAAATGCAAGGGTTTTTGTCAACGCAAATTCGAGGATCATCCTCTGGGGCGAGGATCCGCGACGAGGGTGATTGGGGCGAGTGTGTCCGCACAATCTTGATCGAGTCGAACCAGCTCATCGCGCCGCGATCGGACCCGTCTCGCACCGCTTTGTCACGATCGGCGAAGTGGATCCCACCTGTCGGCGCCGCCTCGTCTTCTCCGCGTCTCACCGGAGCTCGCGGCCGCTCGCGCATGCGCGCCACGCTGCTCGTCGCTGCCACGTCGGGGACGCGTGTCCCTCTCCGAAGCATCGCCAGAGCTTTATAACCTCACCGCACTCATCCATTCTTCGTTTCCTTCGCTCTCTCGCTTTCTCCGCGCTTCTGTTTTGCGGAAGAGAAACGGCGGCGTCGCCGTGTTAGTGTCGCCCTTGCTTCCGCGACCGTACCATCGAGATCCACTCTACTCGCCGCACCCATTTTGCCTATCCCGGGTCCTTATCGTCCCGTGCATCATCAGGAGCGGTGTCATCGTCTCCGCTTCCGGTGATCTCTGCTCCGTGAGCTCGTTTGCGATCTGGTGAGTCTCTAGCCTCGTCACTTAGTCCCTTAGGATCGCACTGATGCACTGAATCTAATGGTGGCTTCATCTTCATCTTTGGTGCATCGTTGAGGCTGTGCGACGCGTTCTTCTCCAAGCTCGGTGAAGCGCCGCCGCCTAAATTCCGACCACCTCCGTTCTCCTCCGTCGTCGTAAGCTGGGGCTTATCCTTCCTGGGAGCAAGGCGGAGCTGAGGCGCACCTTCCGGGGTCTTCTCGAAGCTCGCAGCGTCTTCTCCGCGAGCACCGCACTTTCTTCTCCGCCTCCGGTCGTCGCGAGCTCAACTCCGGTGACCATCGGACTCCGCATCACCGTCGCCGGGTTCGCGAGATCGTTGCGAACCTGAAGGTATAACTCACTCGCCCTGAGACCTCCTGGTTCGCAAGAACAGTTGCGCGGCCGCGCCGCCGTCCCCGTGGTCGTCGGTGAGCCGCCGGCAACGTTAGCTCTAACCTTCCCCTTTAGTTCTTAATCGCCGTTTAGTCAGTATCACTAATCGGTGGGCCTCCTCTGTTAATCGCGTTTAGAGAATCTTTAATCCACCGTTATTTTCTCCGAAGCCGCCATGTGGGTCCATGCTGTCAGTTGGTGGTTGTGTAGCTCTGATACTTCGTTTTCTCTGTTTGGAAGCGTATTTCCCTGTACGTTTAGTTTAGGTTTTCGTTTTGATAAACCGAAGGCGTACTCTCGGTGTACGTTTTCGACGTCACCTTAAGCCATGGCCGAGTCAGAGCTGACTTAGTCAGCGCCCTCGCGCGGGCCCGTATCAGTGGCTGTGGCTAGCTCGTTGTCAGTAGAAAAAGGTTTTCTTGCTTTTGTAATTCTGAAATGCTTTTCCTTTGTGCTGTTAATTCAATTAAACTTAGAAAATTCATAACTAATTCAATTTTCCTCCAAATCACTTGAAACCAGTTCTGTTAATTTTCATTTTAAATGTATTATTTACCAAAATTAGTTTCAACCATGTCTCTGTTAGCTAAAATATGGTTTTTGATTTAAATGGTGTATATTGTAATTTCCAAATTAGAAAATGCATATCTCTTTTAGTAATTGTCCAAATCCAGTGAAACCAATTTTGTAAATTGTCATTTTAGTGTACTAATGATCAGAATAGGTTTTGGGTATGTTTCTGTTATTAAAATTTTGCTAAGTAATTAACTAGTGCTTTAATGTGTATGTTAGCTTAGGAAATTGCTAGAAAATTCATCACCACTTCAAATAATTGTTTCCCTGTTTCTAAAAAAAATGTGTTAGATCATGTTTAGGTTGTGGGGGTATAGCTTGGAATGTTTTGATGTTGTGTATGTTTGAGTCTTGTCGGTGTTATTCGTTCTTATTCATTATTTGTTCAATCGTTGAAGCTTCGACATTTGCGGTAACCCCGAGAACGACCCTCCGCAACAAATTGAGCAACAGCAGCCAGGCAAGCAGTTTGATCATGTTTATCCCAGTATTTTAAAGTCTAATATTTTGTTTCAACTGTATGTATGCATCGCTTAATTTGTGTTAAATTAGTTAGTTAATCCTTTAGATGCATAATCTGTAGGCAAATGATTATCCTCTACTACCGAGCCTAGGTTATTTCTTTGTGATTAGAGATCATTGGATGATTTCTTGTCACTTAGTAGATACGATTTCATTTGCTAGACATGCTTAGTATCGGTAGAAATGGGCGGTTATCGACTTAGTTTGTAACCTTGATCACACAAAATTTTCTATAACTTTATGTTTCAGCATTTTTCTGCTATGTTTAATTGCAAAATTAAAAATGAAAACAAAATGATTTAGACTTGGGCACAATGGTAAGACGGTGTGATCTGTTGGGTGTATTGGAAAGGTGCCCAGTCGATTAAGGACCGAGTTACTTGCGCCACCGTCTTCGAGCATTTTGCGTGCTAACCACACTAGAGTATATGGGACCTCTCTTGACCTAGTACTTTGGCGTGTATTGACTCCGGTCGCAGGAGGTCGCAGGAGGGATGGAGGTGGGAGCATGGTAGTTGTCAGAAGAGCTTTATCTGAGTGGGTAGTTGTCTTTTGGCTTTACCATGTAAGCGTATGGATTTCTATCCATACGAGCGGCTCGTAGTGAATACACAATATTGGAAAAAGTCTCGTAGGACTTAGCTGTGCCGGCATACCTTCGGAAGTGTGCTTGGCTTAAAGGCGGTCTGAAGTGTGGGTACATTGGTACACCCCTGCAGGGTTAAAACTATTCGAATAGCCTCGTCCTAGGTTATGGACACACTCGGATACGCCCCCCAAGAACTAGACTACAACATTTAAATTAAAACTTGATGGGTGGTACGAATCTGGGGATTCGTGCTATGTTGTGGTGACTTTTAGGACAGTCACTTCTAGGTTGTTTACCTTTACTCTTTTATTATTATTATCCTTACTGTTATTTCAATCTTAAAAATGAATTGCAAACTTGCCTTTAAACTGTATTACCTTATTGCAAATGAAAATTGGCTTTATGCAAACGAAACATATGGCCTCCACCAAACAAGCTCGCATGTAGCATATGAGCAGTGCGCTAGTTCACACGTCGGTCTTGCGGGTCACCGCTGGAGGTGGTCGTCGCCCGGGTGGTGGTCGCCGAGGAGGGGTGTCGCCAGTCACTGCTGCCTCTTCTCTCCTCTCCACGGTTTCTCTACGATGGGTTGCGGGGCTCGAGTGGCACGCTGGAGGGAGAGGAAGGGGCGGCGCGAGGAGGAGGAGGAGGAGGAGGAGGAGGAGGAGGAGGGCTCGACCGCGTGGGGAAGAGAGGGGGAGGGGCGGTGCCAGCAGGGAGGAGGGGGCCTCGGGGGTTCGGGGAGGAGGGGGCTCGGGCTGCGCAGGCTGCGAACGGGTGGGGTGCTGCGAACGGGTGGGGTATATCAGTAGTAAATTGCGGGTAATTACCTTAAACTTCTAAGGGTATTTTGTTTTGTTGATCTGCGGCTCCTCAATTGGAGCAATGTTCTACTCGCTCTCAAAATTTACAATACAGGCTACTCTACTCCTGGTTGCTCCAACTTCAAAAAAATTGTGAAGCAACTCCGTTTGGCACAGCTCCACAAACTTCAACTACGAAGTTAGGAGTTGGAGCTGTACCAAACAAACCATAAGTTGATTAGAGAATCCAAGCCGACCACTACTCCACTGAATGGACTACATTTGTACGTAACCGGACGCCTGGACCTATTGTGGAATATTTCCATCTGGTGGGTATTGACAAGAAAGGAAAAGGTCCAGACAAGCCAAGCCAGTCGGTCTTTCCACTCCTATCTGCAAGAAATTCGTCTGTCCTTTCAATTATGTCGCAACTCACAATTAAATGACAGATTGACAAGATGGCATTAACACGTAGGCATCCCCAAAGTCGTACAAGTAGTAGATGTACTTGCATATATGATTGTCATGATCCATTTCTAGAACGACCTCTTGGGTCGGAACTTGGGAGCTTGCGTGTGGTGTGGCCATTTTGCTCAATGCTTTGCCGACCTAACCCCAATCTTGCTAGATATGCAAACCACTCGATTCTTCCTTCCCATCCGTGCCCCCGTTTTCTCCATGCAGGTACGACTTCCCTCCGCTCCCCACGCGCTACATATACTCGTGATCTTCGCGTCACCACATGCATCACATCACCAACACTTCAACAACCGAAACGCCTCAAGAAGTAGTGAAGTAATACTCATCCATGGCGGACATACAATGCGATCAGACCAAGCGGACGCCTAGCCCGTCGTCGTCCCTGAGGATCTTCGGCTGCGACGTGGCCGGCGGCGGGGCGCGCCGGCTCCGCCGATGCCGCGGGACGCGCCCGCGGCGGACGGGCGCAGGTTCGAGTGCCAGTACTGCTGCCGCGAGTTCGCCAACTCGCAGGCGCTGGGCGGGCACCAGAACGCGCACAGGGAGGAGCGGCGGCAGCTGAAGCGCGCGCGCCAGCTCGCCGGTGCCCGCGTCGACGCCCCACCGGCTGGCATGGGCTACTGCGCGGCCGGCTTCGCCCCGCCGCCGGGGCAAGTCATCGCCGTGGGCCACGCCGGGCCGTCGGCCTACCCAACGGGCGCCGTCCCCAGCTGGGTCTACCTCGCGCACCAGCCGACGGTAAGCCTGCCGTTCCATGCTGTTCCGAGCGGCGTGTGCCATGCCGAGCCGCGGCTGCTCCACGCTGGAGGTGGCGGCACCGGCAGCAGCGCTCGTTCGTACGAGGTGTGTACTCCGGCAGATGACGGCGCCGAGGAAGCATCGGCGATGGGGCTGGACCTCCATCTCAGCCTTGCTCCGGCCAGTTCATCGTGACTCGGAGTAAATAGTCGCCTAGTCAATTTAACCATGGAACAAGTTCCAACTCCCATGGCTTATTTCCGTGCCCCTTTGTTTCGTTTGTTTTCTTTTCTTTTTTGAGGGGAATCCTTTTTCCTTTTCTCTGCTCATACCTCCTTTGATCTTGCAGAAATGCCCAAAGGATACATATGCTTGATCAAGCTAGTAATTGATATTTGTAAGTGTCATTATCAACAATTAACATGTTTTTTCTTTTCTTATGAGGGAAAGTGGAAAGTGGAAACACAATTATTCCTTAGCTGCTTGATTCTCCGTTTCGGCACCAAACTGCATGCGTACTCGTTATCTATAGAATTATGGGAATTGCTAAAAAACAGTCGCATGTTTTTTTTTAGAAAAAACAGTCAATTTTTTTATGTTGCAACCATTGTCCTAAGATGTTGCAACCATTGTTCGGGAATATTGCAACTATTGTTTAGGAATGTTGCAACCGTTGTCTTAAGATGTTGCAACCGTTGTCCGAGATGTTGCAACTAGGACAATGGTTGCAACATCCCCAGAGAATGGTTGCAACATTTCCAGACAATGGTTGCAATATGTTCGGACAATGGTTGCAACATCAAAAATTTGACTGTTTTGGTAGAAAAAAACAGTCGCATGTTGAATAGACACTCCCTAGAATTATAGTCACGTTTAGGGGAGAAAATTGGCCGGATAAGATCTGCCCAATCTGATACCGTATTGGGGGAAAATCATGTGGGTTGTCGTTTTTAAGATTCGAATTCAAGGCATTTGTATTTAAAAAAAAATATTATATATGTGACATGGGAATGGCGATGGAAAACGTTTTGGCTCGTACATACGCTAGGAAGTGATAAATCGGACGCCAGCTCCATTTGCGCACCAGCACAGGGTCCAAAGCCCACCGGACACCAATCCACAATCCAATTCACTACATCTTATCTCGTAACTCTATCTCTTATCTCTCCAACCACCCATTCTTTCCTGTGAGTGTACAAGCTTCTCAAATCCTCACACGCACACAGAGAGCCACGAGGGAGGGAGCGAGCGGGAGTTGCCGAGGAGCCAGAATGGCCGGCACAGGCCGGCCAAGGCGGAGACCATCCACGGCCTCGCGCGCCAGCGACCTAGCTGGCATCCAGAGGCCTCCTGTTGTTTATTTATCTAAGTCTAAACGTGATCTAATGACATTTACCCTAGCTCAATCAAGAACACATAGCATAATCTTTAGAGCGGAAGCGTTAATTAACATACCCGAAGATGAAGACGCCATAAGAATTGTAGATCGATTGATGTAGCGGCGGCTAAGGTCGTAGACGAGGGTGGCAAAGTCACAGTGACGGCGGGGCTCCGGTCTTCGCTCACCTTAGCGCCCGTGAGAGATCGGGTGTGTGCGGGATTTTCGTGGCCTTGAACCGAAAAAACATAACCAAAGCCTGCCGAGTCCCTCGTAGATTTATCTAGCGCTGGTGAACGGGACCGAAACCAACACGTTTGGTTGCGCCCCTGATCAGGGCGCGAGTGGAGGCGTGGCCTCCTGGAATCTCGGAGTAGCTGTTAGCCGAGATCAACCCAACATTCTCCCTTTTGATCGTAAGGCTAACATCATAAGCCCATTCTCAATAAAACAACATACCAAGGTAATGTGTCGCATGGTCAATGAAGTGCCATACAACCTCAGTACCTATAGTGTACTATCCCATCTTGAAATGGATATTCCTTATACTTAATGGGAGTTGGTTTACTTTAAGGTTCTTTTATCTAGAATCGAGGCTTTCCAATAAACCCATACCGGCAACATGATCACGAAAGATATTAGGTGGTAAGCCTTTAGTAAGCGGATCTGCAAGTATTAACTTAGTACTAATATGTTTGATACTAATGGTTTGATCCTAGATTCTGTCTTTCACAACATGGTACTTAATGTCAATGTGTTTGGCAGCACCACTTAACTTGTTGTTACTTGCATAAAAGACTGCGGGTTCGTTATCGCAGTATAAGGTGAGTGGTTTAGAGATGTTGTCTACTACTCTAAGTCCCGGGATAAAGTTGTTAAATCATACAGTCTGCCCGGTGGCCTCATAACATGCCACAAACTCAGCTTGCATCGTTGAAGATACCGTAAGGGTTTATTTGGAGCTTTTCCACGAGAAAGCTCCTCCAGCGAGTGTGAAGATATAACCTGATGTGGATTTCTTAGTATCAACACATCCCGCAAAATCTGAATCTGAATAACCGATAACTTCAAGGTTATCAGAAATCTTATATGTGAGTATGAAATGCTTAGTAGCTTGCATATAGCGCAAAGCTTTCTTAACGGCCTTCCAGTGGTTCGGTCCTGGATTTGACTGATATCTGCCAAGCATCCGGTTACAAAAGCTAAATCAGGGCGTGTGCATACTTGAGCATACATAATGCTTTCGACAGCTGAAGCATAAGGAATTGACTTCATCTGATCAGTTTCATATTGGTTCCTTGTACATTGAAATGTCCCAAACTTATCGCCCTTAACAATAGGAGTAGGCGAACCAGAGCACTTATGTATATTATATCTCTTCAGTACTCTGTCAATGTATGTCTTCTGAGATAAACCTAATATTGACCTATCTCGGTGAATCTCAATGCCAAGAATGTAAGTGGCATCACCAAGATCCTTCATATCAAAATTAGATGAAAGAAATCTCTTAGTCTCAAACAGCATATCCTTATTACTGCTGGCTAATAAGATGTCATCCACATAAAGCACTAAGATGGTGAATTTACTCCCCTTGAACTTAACATATATGCAGTTATCAACTTCATTTTCTTTAAAACCAAAATTCCTTATGATCTTATCGAATTTGAGGTACCACTGTCTTGACGCTTGCTTTAAGCCATAAATCGATTTCTTAAGTCGACATCTCATATGCTCCTTGCCTTCTATGACAAAATCTTACGGTTGAGCCATGTAAACGTTCTCTTGCAAGTCGCCATTAAGAAATGATGTCTTAACATCCATCTGATGTAGCTCTAAAACATAATGAGCTACAAGTGTCATAACGATTCTGAATAAATCTTTAGTTGAGACAGGAGAAAATGTGTCATTATAGTCAATTCACTCTCTTTGTGAGAAGTCTTTTGCTACAAATCTTGCTTTGAACCTTTCGACATTTCCCTTAGAATCATGTTTGGTTTTGCAGACCCATTTACAGCCTACTGTTTTGATTCCATCAGGAATTTCTACTAAGTTCCATACATCATTAGTGCTCATAGACTTTAGTTCATCCTTCATGGCATCAAGCCACTTAGGAGAATGTTCACTCATCATGGCTTCCTTATAAGAGGTGGGATCATCTACATTCCCTATATCATTAATATCCTCATTCATATAAACAACATAATCATTTGGGATGGTAGATCTTCTCTCCCGCTGTGATCTTCTAATAGGTTCAACAGCTATTGTAGGAGACTGCTGAGGCTCATCATTAGGTGCAACATTAGGAGTTTCAGAGATCTCAATAGTGGGTGCAACAACAGTATTATCTACTGGAGGTGCAACCACCTGAGGTACAGGAATAAAGGTCCCTGGGATAAGCGGTGAAGGAACATAAACCCGCTCCTCCTCAAGATCTATTTTCCTGGAGGAACCTAGCGAAAGGGCCAGGAATTTGCCCATAAGAGGCATGTCTTCCATAATATTCTCCCCCACGGTCCGATCTTACCACTTTAATTCTTAGATTGTACTGATTTTCAACTTCAGCCATAAATATCTTAAATTTGTCAAGTGACTCAGATCGGTCTTTAATGGGAAAGATATAACCATAACGGGAGAAATCATCAGTGAATGTGATGAAGGAATCAAAACTATCCACTGATGTCACAGGAAAAGGACCACAAATATCAGTATGAATTAACTCTAAGAGTCCTATGCTGTGAGTGACTCCCCTTTTTATTTGCTTCACATATTTTCCTTTAATGTAATCAATGCAGTGGTCTGAGTCAGAGAAATCTAATGGGTGGAGAATCTCTTCCTTAATGAGACGCTCCATTCTCCCCCTCTAAATGTGACCTAAACGACAGTGCCACAGTTTCAAAGAAGTCTCATCATTCTTTTTACGCCTAGCATCACACACATTCAAAGACACAGGAGATTCATTAAGGGAAAGTATATAGAGCTTGTCTTGTCTAAAAGCAAGACCAACATCATTTGAATTAAACGTAATAATGCATTTATTATCACCAAAAATACATCCAAAACCATCATCGTCCAATAAAGAAATTGAAATCAAATTCCTCCTGATGGAAGGAACATAGACTACATTATTGAGACGAAGCAAGAAGCCGCTGTCTAAAACTAATGAAATGGATCCAATTGATTCTACTTCGGCTTCTTTTCCATCCGCGACTCTAAGACTTCGCTCCCCTTTTTTTAGTGTTCTCACGGTAAGGAATCCCTGTAAAGAGTTGGTAACGTGCACAGTTGCATATGAGTCAATCCACCAAGAATTATGAGAGAAATTAGCATAAAGAGTTTCATCAATGAACGTTATTGTATCATTACCCTTTTTTGCGAGCCACTTTAGAAATCCAACACAATCCTTCTGGAAATGCCCTGGCTACTTGCAGAAGTGACATTCACCCACTTTAAGTGCTCCAGCAGGAGCAACATGGGGCTTAGGTGCATTGTGCACCTTAGGCCCTGACTTATCTGAATTAGGGGAGAACTGTAGCTTTTTCTTAGATTTGAAGTCACCTTGGAACTTCCTTTTATTAGAGCCACCAACTTGAAGTGCAAGATCCCTCTTTTCCGTCCTTATTCTTTCTTCCTCCTAGACACACATGGCGATTAAATCGCTCATATTCCATTTTTCTTTCTGAGTATTGTAATTGATCTTAAATGCCGTGTACTCAGAAGGAAGAGATGTCATAATGAAATGGACTAGGAAACCATCAGATATCTCCATGTCCATGCTCTTGAGTTTTCCAGCCATATTAGTCACCATCATGATATGTTCCCTTATGCTGCTGGACCCATCATACTTAGTTGTTAAGAGCCTCTGGATTAGAGTACTAGTATAAACTTTAGTGGAGCCATTAAATTTCTCCTCAACTGAAGCCAGATACTCTCTAGTATTTTCGGAATCGGGGATTGCTCCACTGATCCCGACTGAGATAGAGGTCTTCATAATCATTAGCGATAGACGGTTGGACTGCTCCCATTTCTCAGCATTAGCTTCATAAGTTTTCTTTTTCTCATCATAATTCTCCTCACCTTCAGCGGGGAGCGGAACGGTCACCCTTAAAGCATAATCAAGGTCCAAGACCCCAAGGACAACATGGATTCTTTCTTTCAAAGTAGGAAAATTGCTCCCCGTAAGTTGCTCAATATTATCAATTGTGGCGGCAACATTTGAAGCATTTATTGCTTAATATCAAAATACAGGGCAAAATTAGAAAAATAGCATAAGAACATATTGCGTGCAATTAACTCTATGTTGGTCTGATTAATAACATGCAAAACTACAGTTCTAATTCATATCACCGTTGGGCAGAAAATGAAGAACTTAACAATTAATATGGCGACACATAATTACCATCAACGTTGGTCAGAATGTAGTCATATGTATACATAATGTCAAAATAAAACATAAAATCTCTAATCAAAATATCTCGTTGGTTCAATTTTAATCAGAGACCAAGAATAATATTGGGCAACAATATATTGTTATTTGGGCAACAAACATTATTTACAACAGTGCATAAAATAAACAAACTTGACCATAAAGAAAATACACTTGAAAATAAAAGAGGTTACTGTTGCATCAGACTTTCAAAAGAAAGAAAATCGACCCAAAAACGTGCGCGGCCCAAAATCACGCGTGCAGCCCAAAACACACGCACGGCCCAAAACACGCGCGCGGCCCAATTCCATAATGCCAACCGAAAACCACGAGCGCCGTCGGATTTTGATCGTGCGGCTGGAGGCAAGCATGAGTTTCGGCCGATCCGAACGATCCAAGGCGCAACAGCTGTTAGATCTAAATCGAACGGCCGAGAGCTATCGCGAGTTTCGTCCAATCTGAAAGTTCCAAGATGCCACAGCCGTTAGATTTGAATCGTACGCCCGAGGGCTATCGTGAGCGATGGCCGGTCCGAAATGACAACGACCCTTGGATCCGATCGGACAGCCAAGGCGAAATCTTGAGCAACATAAAAGCCCCAAAAACCCTAACCCTAACTCATTTCTCCCCCTCTCTCCCGAAAAAATCGGGCCGCAGCGGCGTCAGCTACGGCGCGCATCCGGGGCGCATCAACGGCTACGGCGGCTTGAGGTGGCGGCGGCTTCGCGCAACATGAGGCAGCGCGTGGCACGCTCGTGCCAGTGGCGGCTTGAGGCGGCACCGTTGTAGCCCCTTTCACCAGCGCGTGCGTGCAACCGAGGTTGCGCGCACCGCCGTCGAGTGGAGCTATGATGGCACCCGAACCCGAAGAGACTCCACTGAACATCAAAACGTAAGTCTCCGCCGCACCTTAGGGTTCTTGGGGTTCCGATTTGGGATTTTGATTTTGGGGGAAAGCCTCGAGGGGATCCGATATGGCTTAATTTCTTAATCCCTCCTTCTAAGTGCTAAACCTAGAGAGATCCGTGCTAATTTGGGCATAATCAAATTCGGTTGGGACTAAAGAGGGTTCAATCCGAGACTAGGGTTGCTCTGATACCAAATGTTGTTTATTTATCTAAGTCTAAACGTGATCTAATGACATTAACCCTAGCTCAATCAAGAACACATAGCATAATCTTTAGAGCGGAAGTGTTAATTAACATACCCGAAGATAAAGACGCCATAAGAATTGTAGATCGATTGATGTAGCGGCGGCTAAGGTCGTAGACGAGGGTGGCAAAATCACGATGACGGCGGGGCTCCAGTCTTCGCTCACCTTACGCCCGTGAGAGATCGGGTGTGTGCGGGATTTTTGTGGCCTTGAATCGAAAAAACATAACCAAAGCCTGCCGAGTCCCTCGTAGATTTATCTAGCGCTGGTGAATGGGACCGAAACCAACACGTTTGGTTGCACCCCTGATCAGGGCGCGAGTGGAGGCGTGGCCTCCTGAAATCTCGGAGTAGCCGTTAGCCGAGATCAACCCAACACCTCCGTGCCCCGACCTCCTCAGCCGCCCATCTCCGCTACGCCTCGGCCTCACTCGACACCCTCGGCGTCGCCTACGCCTAGCCCGTCGCCCGGACCAGCGTTGTTGCCACCCTCCTCGGCGCCTCCTCCTCCCCTAGTGCCGCCTCACTAGCCCACTCCCTCTAGCCTCCTCCCCTGCAGGCACCGCCCCAGCCCGGCTCGCTCGGCCTTCGGCCACTCAGGCTCGCCTATGACTCGGTTCCCCTCTCCCCTTTTATTGATTTTTGGATTTTGATGAAATGTTGCATATGTAGAAAAAAAATGTTGCATATATAGAGAGAAAAATATGTTGCATATGGTTCACGACGATATTGCAATGTTTTCCAACGTATTTTTTCCAAATGCTTTGTTTTGATTTATGATGTTGCAACCGTTGTCCGGTGATGTTGCAACCGTTGTACGGGGTTGTTGCATTTTTGGACCGTACGGTGGAAGACTTCTACCCATACGTCCGAGCCGTAGTGCCCTCCATATATATTCATACCAAATGCTTTGTTGGTGGAGGTGTATGCATGAAGATGGTGTGAAGATGCTTTCAGACTAGGGTGTTGTGCTTGTCCTTGTCCCCGTTGAAACGGACTTGTAGACTGTGGTTCATCTCTGGGAGATGATGCAACATCGGGCGTGTATTCTCCAAATACTGATAGAAATCCAAGAGTTAATTAAGCAGAGTTTTTGCTTCTTTTGCTTTGCTAGAAGGGAGGCTAATGTGGCGGCTCATATAACTACTAAACCAGGGTTTTCATTACCGGTTTTAATTTATTACTGGGTCACCGATAGAACCGAAATGACAGAAAAATTTTGGTCGAATAGCTAGATTTTTCAAATGAAAATTTTATATTTTTTGAAGTTAAAATGAAAAAAAGATAAATTTCAAGCAAATCCTTTTTTCCGGTTTTGACTAGTTTTAACTTTTACCGGGTACCCGATAGAACCAAAATTTCCGAAAATCCTTCACAGAGACCCTAGGGCAGTCACTCCATGAAGGATTGCTCCAACAGACCATTTACATGAAATGACGATCCCAGTACAGGCGGACAATACAATATATTAGACACTGAATGACGACTAGACGAGCTCGATCTGTTGGGGCAATCTTTCATAGAGTGCCCTAGGGTTTTCATATCCTGCACTTCATTGTGCAGCTCAGGCCCCTACACTAGTTGTTATCCTTGTCGTTCCGGAAGTGTCGCGTATGCCGCCGTCCCTTTCCAGTTGACTTCAAGGCCTTATTCGAGCTCCATTACACCCTATCCGGCCAAATATTCCTATAGATCATGTCTAAGCCATACGAGTGAAACTCTGCACTCCATATACTGAAAAGATGTTGCATATTGTAGTACTCGGAAATATACGACGTAGACATTTGCCTTATTTGCGCACACGCCTTATTGCCGAAAATCGGCTGAAAATCGGCTGGTAGTTGAAACCCTGCGCTAAACAAGCTTCCATATCTTCTCCAGACTGTGAGGTCATATTCCACCCTCTCAGCACACTCAAACAGTTTGGCACAACGGTTTATAGATGCCAGCCTGAACACACTTACACTTGCTGAGCATTGGTTTGAGAATTTTGGACACTGTTGGCCACCTGTGCATTCAAAATTCCAAGTGTAGCCCCCTCTGGCCGGAAATTCCAGATATAGCCTTCGTGCCCCTTGCTGCTGCGCATTGGAAATGCAGTAGCTAGCTGCTGCGCTCGGGGCCCGCATGACCGAGCTGCTGCGCCCAGGGCACGCAAGAGGCGGCTGTTGCGCCCGGGAAACGCAGCAGCAAATGCCCAACCTGCCATGCACCGCTCGCCAACGCCCGGCCCCGCTTTCCCCCGCGCGCGCTGCTCTACGCCATCGCCGCCCCACACGCCCGCCCGCTTTCCCACGCGCACGCTGCGCCTGCTGCGGCCACACGCCCGTCCCAGCGCGTTTGGCCCCGCGCGCTGTGCCTACTGCGACCACGCGCTGGCTCGCCACGCTCGGCCCCGCGCGACAACACGCATGCTGCGGCCACGCACAGGCTCTCCGTTGCGCTCGCCCGCTGCCCCTCTGTGTAGCAATAAAATCAGATGAGCCCCGATGCTCGCATTCTTCGTTCCTACATTTTTATTTTCTCGTTGAGCCAAGAAGAAGAAAGAAACCAGGGGGGATGGGAGAAACCAGAGAGGAAGAAAAGGGATAAGCGAACGAGAGAGCAGTTGTGAAAGTTTTGCATCGTCTTGCGAGTGCGACAAAAAGGTAATTATTATCGACATGCAGTTTTAGTTTTAGCAATGTGATTAGAAAAAACTAGTGAGAATGAAGCTTGGAAGTTGAATGGCAGTAAGATTTTGAGTACTACTTTGTTAGTTGTCTTTTTCTCATCAATTGCTACAAACACTCACAGTGGAACATAAACATTTTACTCGGATGTGAAATGTCATGACCATATGGATATAATAAAGTAGTTGTTCTTGTTTGAAAGATTTGACGCATTAATAAGAATCCCATGAATAACATGCAGAGGCACATAAGCCATTTACTCTTAATTGCTAAATTTGAGCTCAAGGTCTTGTATTTGAGGTGCTCACTTAGATATAATCCTTGCATAATAATTATCTCAGAGTAAATGTTGGATTGTTAGTGCTTAGTAAAAAAATAGTTTTGTTTGCACTGAGTAACAGGAGTAATGTTGTAGATTAGGTATGGTTGATTAGCAACTTTTAATAGTAATATTATCTTTGCAGTTTGTTCCATCCAATTTGCTCGTAATGTATGTTTATGCAAATTTACTCCATTTACTCACTACACAAAATAACTTAGCTGTCCAAAGACATTAGCTCATGGAAACTTGTCTACTATATTTGTGCATTTCTTGTATGTTGCCATATTTCTTCACACATTCTAGCACGCGTAGATAGTACGTACTATGATGTTCGCCATAATTCGTCAAATATATTTATGTGATTATGTGATTAGCATAGAATTCGTCAAATATATTTATATAACTGGGAATAAAATTTTGAACAATTTGGGACATGTTGTCAAAACGATAGCAGTGGTTACATCTAAAGAAAGCTGCCCTACGTACGATAGCAGTTACTACATAGTACGAGCATTTCATATAACTTGTTTCATTCTTCATATGCACCTGTGTTAGGTATTTCATGGCGGAGATTCAAGATCTGTACGTGTTCCATGGGAACGCTCTCGTACGTGGCGAACCGTACGGGGTGGACCTATCGAATTGCGACCGAACGGTTATTCGGGCGTCAGGTCTGAAGGACATGAGCCTCTCGGAGCTAAGGCGGTGCGTGCGGTCCGCGTTCGATCGCACCACTGGAAGGATGAAGCTGCGCATCGAGGCGTTGTATGTCTCGGTGGTGGATGATGGAGGGGAGACCGTTTGGCAACTTATGAAGGTGACAAGTGACACTTCATGGGCTAATTGAAGGAAGGTTTTTGCAACCCTGCTGCTGCGATCTATGCGCGGCCGATGGTCTATGTTCAGTTCGTGGAGAGGACGGGGACATCCGGTGAGGCTGCTGGTGAGGAGGAGCCTGCGTTGGTCTCCGGTGTTGGAGGAGACGCGTGCGAGGAAGTGGGCGATGCAGGCCTGAGGAGGCGTGCCGACAATTTCGAGCCCAACGAAGGAGTGGAGAGATGGTGGGCAACCCGTATTGATTGTCATGAGTACCTAGCCGACCAGCCGAAAGAGGTGAAAAGCGAGGAGGAGGAGGAGGACGTGGAAACATCCAGTTCTGAAGACGAGGAAGACGGAGATGCTACGGGAGGTGTAGTTGGTGGTCTTGTGACCACCGACAATGGTTACGTCCCCTCAAGATTGGATGACGTCGTAGCAGCATCGCTGGTTCTGCCACCAGCCAGAGGGGCCAAGTGGGTGTTCAATGAAGACACCCTGCTCCTAGGACAACGCTTCCCTAACAAGAGCGTCGCCCAATAGGCGATTGCCAGATACGCTATTAACATTGGACGGACGTATCGGGTGCAGAGGTCCAACCCCGACACCTACATCGTTAGGTGTGTTGATGAATCCTGTGCTGGGAAGGTGCGTGCGTAGCGGTTCACGACCGCGCCATGGGCTTTCGGATAACCGTGCTGAAGGACCACACATGCGAGCTAGCTGAGCCGCTTCATAGGCACCGCAACATGACATCCTCGTATGTTGCTAGCCTGGTAAGCCACCTCGTCGCTGGAGATGTTTCCATTTTGCCAAAGCTTCTAATGGCGGATGTTGTCAATATGGTGGGGTTCCAGGTCAGTTACAAGAAGGCATGGCGGGCGAAATGGAAGGTCGTGGAGTGAATGTTCGGGACATTCGAAGAGGGTTATAACCTAGTCCCAAGAATGTTGCATCAGATCGCAGAATCAAATCCCAGGACTTACATAAACAAGTTTGACTGGGTACATCCGACGAAGGGGCCCAATTATTTTGTTCTTGACAGGGTCTTCTGGGCCTTCCATCAGGCGATCAAAGGTTTCAAGCACTGTCGTCTCGTTCTAACGATGGACAACACCTTCCTATCTGGGAAGTACAAGGGTACCATCCTCGCCGCAGTTGCAGCCGATGCGAATGACCAATTACTCCCCGTGGCCTTTGCAATTGTTGAGAGCGAGAACATCGATAGTTGGCTGTGGTTCCTATCCAATGTGAAGCAGGCGGTGGTCCAAGACCGCTCAGATGTGTGTGTCATCTCTAACTGCAATGCTGGGTTGCTGTCCGCGTTGAGCACGATGCAAAATGGGACGCAGACGCCGTTCTAGTGGAACGATGTCAGGAGCCGTTGGTGCATGAGGCATCTCGCAGCGAACTTCCACACAAGGTTTCAGAGCAAGGACCTGATGAAGATGTTCAAGAAGCTCTGCATGCAGAACCAAAGGCGAAAATTCGATGCGGTGTAGAGATAGCTCGACGAGGAGACCAGGAAGCATTTAAAGAACTCGGCGGACGCCGAGGCAAGGGCAGCGACAGGAGGGTCCGCGAGAGTTGGGGAGTTCACGCAGTGGGTTAACTCGCACGCACCCGACTTGGAAAAATAGTCCCTGCTACACGACACCGGTGGTGCAAGGTACGGGATCATGACGACCAACATGTCCAAGGTATACAATGGTGTTCTGAAGGGTGTCCGATCACTGCGGTCGTGGAGGAGAGCTGGAACCGTACCGTCGAGTACTTCGTTGACAGAGCCACCATGATGGCCAAGAAGCATCTGGAGGATGGCAAGCAATTCTCGGAAGTAATGCACGCGTACATGGAGAAGAAGATCAACAAGGCTCGTTCGCACGTTGCTCGTACCATGGATGGCGTCGGGCAGAAGTTCAAGATCCAGCTTAGGGAGAAGTACGTTATGAGCCACACTAGAAGGGATCGGAAGCAGGTCTGCACGATTGGTGACGAAGCGTTGTGCACCTGCAACAAGCCGCGGCTTCTGCACAAACCATGCTCCCATGTGTATGCGGCGTGCGCGGTGTGGCGCCAGGCCTCGGAGCGTTACATCTCCGAGTACTATGATATCCACCACCTATATGGCACTTTGAGTGCCGAGTTCCATTCGTACGGCCTGGACATTCACTACAGGGACCTATGGCCGGGGCAGGTGAAGTGGGTCCTGAATGACGCACTAAAGCAGCCCGCCCGTGGAAGACGCCAGTCACAACGCATCCGAAACGACATGGACGACAGCTAGCGTGGGCAACGGGTTCGCCGCCCCAGATGCAGACTTTGCAAGACGGTTGGGCACTCCATCAGGCACTACCCAAACAGACCTAGCACAAGCAATGCACCGTAGCGACCGACTTATAATTACATTGTCGTGATGTTGCATGCTTATTTTAATGTCTTCTGTGAGTTCTATTGTTGTATGAGTTGCATTGTGTACGGCCCTAATGTTATGTTGTATGGGTCATATGTAAACGCATTATGGTCATATGTACTGTTATGTTGTACGGGTGTGCGTATGGTGTTAATCGCGATCGTATGAGTTGTATTGTTGCATTGTGTACGACCGTAATGTTATGTTTTCTGGGGCATATGTTAACGCATTATGGTTATATCACGACCCTACTTTGTTTACATTTTAATTACATTCGACAATGGTCATGTTTTTCCTGCACACTAACATGTTGTTTCACTCTCAGCAGGAGATGGCGTAACCTCCAGTTGATGACGCGTACAAGCTACTCGACACACGCTGGGACGGGCGACACCGATGTTGGGCGTGGTCGTCCGGCGTTAGGCCTCCAAGCCTGGTCCTGAGCTGCCCCAGAGAGCGCTGGCCTCTGGACGAGCGGTATGCCCTAAGACTGCGAGACACTAGTCTCCTGCCCATTGCCCGCATGTTGGACATACCGCACGCGTTCCAGTTTGACGCGATACTCCTATCTGCGCTCGTGGACCGTTGGAGACCAAAGACACACACATTCCACTTCCGGTGGGGGGAGATGACCGTAATTCTGGAGGACGTAGCTATGCTTACAGGTCTGTCGCTGCGCGGTCTTCCAATAGTGCCACCTCCTAGGGGAGTAGACTGGAAGGTGCGTATGGCTGAGAGATTCGATCACCCGATCCCTGATAACATTTCGAGTGTGCCACATTCGTGGCTATGCGAGTACATGACCTGCCCCGTCAACGCGATTGAGGAGGCAGTGAGGACACACTTACTCGCGTACCTTATGTTCCTGTTCGGATGGATATTATTGTAACACCCTGGCTATCCGGAAGCCAAGATGTCACCTAAAACATCTAACATACATCCATAATACGGAAGAACTTGAAACAAGTATATCAACTAAAGACAGCATTAAGATAAACAGGACATGGTGAAGGTATCCTTCCTTCACCTTCTAAGTTATTTAACATCGAACATCAATAAAGAAGGTTCACACGCAGATAATAAATCAACATCCGTGGAGAAGGTATCCTTCCTTCTCCAATTATAGTTTAATTATTACAGTTCACCGTTAACGAATGAAATATGGAACTAAAATTTAGTCTTGAACATGAATTTGATGTTGTGAACAAGTAGTGCGTGTCTACTCCTCCCAAGAGCCAACATCGGGGTTACCTAAAATAAACAAACAACGCAAGAGTGAGTCCACGACTCAGCAAGTACATATATCAATAAGATAATCATTCAATATGAATAAGACAAACTCATCATCGTTCGATCACATCACAACCGACTACATATGAAGACATGATATGAATGCTCAAAATCAAAGGAATGGATCGCACACATGCATATACCAGGTATAGCGATGAAACACCGTCGGTGTTCACTCAAGCCCGCATCTTAACAAAAATGCGGATCCACTTCCGTATGAAGAACGTTTCATACGGGTGTCCAACATTGCCCATCTTGGAGTTAACGGGTCTTACATGCCCATTCGGAATTAATGGGTCTTTCAAATCCACTCCGTGGACGGACATGACAATGTCCAACAACGCCCCTGCATCGGAATGGTGGACTTGCAATCCACTTTCGTGGATGAAACATGCATAATGAATGCATAGAATGAAATACGAATATTGAAAGACATGATAACAAAACATGGATTCAACACATATGAAAGAACATAGACAATCCATCTTCTCTCGTATCATACAAAATCACAAAGATGACCATAAAAACATTCATCAATCACAATCATTAAGGGTGGCAATGTACTTGCCTTCGCGATGCGGCGCGTTAGTCGGCAAAGGTGATACTCATAAACCCGAGGCTTCACCTCCTAAACAAGTAAAATAATTTCAATAAGGACATAATATACCCAACACTACTAATCGACGTTAAACACTGCTTCCCTGATGACTCTAGTCATTAAAACAAAGCTTAAACTGAAATCAACAATTTCTTACATAACTTAATTCTGGACAGCAGCACGGTAATTGACATAACTATTGGTCCGGAACTCGGAATGAGGTGAGACCAATTTCCATGGATTCTTAACTGACATATCTACAATACTCTAGTTGGGCAAAAGTTCAGATTTTGCCTCTAATAAAATTTGGCCCACGGCTCAAATCTGTTGACTGAATTAATTAACAGAAATATCGGCTAAAATAAAATATCCATAACTTTTGTTGTACAACTCCAAATTGGACGTTCTTTATCAATCTGAAAAGGTTATGAAATTACCTACACTAACCTAGTTGGCACGACATTCAAATTTTGCCTTTAACAAAAAGTGGCACACGGGTCAAAACTAGAGATAAAAACTAACATACAATCTGGACAGACTGACATACAATCTGGACAGTCACAAAGAAAAGTGCATAACTTTTGATCTATAAATCCAAATGAGGTGTTCTTTATCAATCCTGAAAGCTAGTGATATCATATTCAAAATTTGTTATGGGCAAGACCTCTGAATCACCCTCTAACTAGGCCATATATCAACCTATACAGAGACTGCTAATTCTCGTCAGGATTCTGGACAGCAGATAATAAATCTATCATAACTTTTGACTCGAAAGTCGGAATTCAGTGTTCTTGGCGGCCACCGAAAGCTAAGAACAAGACCTACAAAACTCTAGGAGATCAAATTCCTAATTCTGCCTTTAGGTACACGAAACAAGCCACGCAAGAAACTGGACAGAATTGAAATTACAGCAGACCACATGAACAGATCAAACCTAATCAAATTCGCCTCTCGATTAACCAACAACGACAACCGAGAACCGTTACCCTTGGAGCACCAGGAAGACGATGAAGAACCTTGTAGAGGATGATCCTCAATCCCCCTTCTTGATCAACAAGTCCGCAAGCTCCAGCCCTTCCTTCGCGAGGCCGCGGCGGGAGATCGGCATCAAGGAATGGGAGGTGCTCATCCATGGATGGGCAGCTCCAGGGAGGAGATGGAAGGGCGCAAGGGAGAGGGGGGTAAGGGTGGCGGCTGCAAGAGGGAGGAGGGAAAGAATTCGCCAAGGGGTGGGGTAAGGGCAGCTAGGGTTTAGAAGGAGGGGCAGCTTGGGCCTTGGGCCCTAGGGCACCTTCCCCTTAATGGCCCACCGGGCCGGCCAAAGGGATGGATGAGCTTGGGCGGAGGTCCATACTCCAAAGATCCCCAAAACTTTGAATTTAATAAAATTTCCAACTCCCGAATAAAATTAAGCGCTCCGATTAAATTGATTTATCCCGATTATTGACTTCTCACACTTCCGAGTATTACATTCTACCCCCTTAACGAGATTCGACCCGAATCTAAACACACTAAGCGAAAGAACAACCACGATCGAGAACGAACAACGGTAACCACGCACTGTTGTGAACAACATCGGCTAAAACTCACGCACGCCGAAACTCCAACTTCCCAAGTAGCATCTCCTCGGACTGAAAATACAACACAACACAACGACGTAACACGACGCCCGATCTAACACTCAACCCGCACTTCCGTGTACACTCATCGGACAAAACTCGAGGGTAAGATCTCACCGATGGTCAACGGCGCAAACGAAATCTCAAACTCGGATCTCCTGTACTCACTCAACACGAGAACATACAAGACGTTACGCACTCCACGCATGGACTCGAGACGCCCCGGCGATATGCCAACTAGCGAAAACAACCCAATGACACTTGAACCACACGACAAGCACAAAGAACACGGAACTCTTATTCCACCTCTCAATTGAATTCTTCATCAAAACAAGGATCACCTCCTTTAACCTGAAACATACAATCGAATTATTTTTTTAAGCAAACTCTTTTACCGCAAAACGATTCAATAAGAAAGATTCACGCCACAACTATACGTTACCAACTGCAATCAAGAGTAAAAATCGAAATCGAATTTCATCAAGAAAACCTTTCCACTTTCCAAGTGGCAATTTGCTAATAAACGCTATGAAAACCAAAGGGAAAAACACTTGAATGCCCAAATCAAAAACTTCTTTTATTCTTCCCAACCGATAAGAACTACACATACCAAAATCGAGTCAAACTCAACTTACGAAAGACATTGGTCAACAACACAAAGCTCATGTGAGAATAAAGAAAACGCTTCACTAATCAAGAAGACATCTTTTTCCTTAGTTTCACTTTTTGGAATAAAACATCTCTCCAACCTTGGAATTCGAATTCATCGCATACCACACGGTCTCAACCATCTTCATTTAACATCCTCAAGTTAGGGTTAAACCAAATACATCATCACCTCCAACTTTCAAGAATAACACGCCGGAATCCTCAGACACATAATCATATACTTCATCAAGGGTTCTATCAATGAACATCCTCTCGCTCAGAAACGCCGTAATTCCCTTTCTCTACACACGATCATCGAGCGACCCAAGGTCTAGCATAAAGTGCAAAGCTCAAATTCGACCTCCAAGTCTCAGCATAATGAATTCCTCTTATAACAAATAATGAAATCCTCAGATTAAATCTCTAAGATCCCCACAATTCGACATACTCACTCATTGACATCATTAGGAATCACTCATACAACATCGCGATACTTCAATAGTGTTACTCTATAAATTTTGATTACGGTTTCCATACATTTGATAATCCCTAACATTTCAACATGAACCAAGGTTCTGGAACTACACTATACCATAGGTCCTACTTAGTCGAACATTATACAATTTTACTTCGAAACCATACATTCCATCTGAATCAACTTCCCTCCAAGAGGTTCAGGTCAAAACCAACTCCTCTTCTATTACTCCTCCAATAACTGGGTAGCAAAATCTCACCCTACAATCACTTAACCACCACCAAACAAACAACAACTTACGAGTTGTAAAACTTACAAAGACAAAACGGTTGATCCTTTCTCAAAAGAAAGAGGCGAACAAGAACAAATTTCACCACACAGGAAAAAGTTGCTGCTCACAGTGAGCACGAGACCAAAAGAGATAATTTGGTAACGAAGATCTGGGAAAACGAAAATTGAGTTCACCGTGGAGTGCACGCCTCCCTCGAAAAGGGAATAGCAAATAACCACCAACAAGAAGAATGACATTGCGATTGAAACTCGACAACTCTTGAGTGAAAAGAGCAAAAAGTTTATGAACAATTCAAATAACCACAAGTTACAAAACTTGACTCAAATTCTCAAATATTCCTACTGCGCTCTTTCCATTAACACTGTAATTAATTCTTTGACTAACATCGCTTTGCCACAATGATCAAGATAAGGTCTTTAGTCCAAACCACACGGACTAAATAAGAACCAATAAAATTCTTCAATACGCTATATTTATTCAGAACAGTTCAACTACACAAGAAACATGATATCCAAATAATCTCAGCCACCAAACTCGAAACATTTCCAATTACAGGATTTCGCAAAAAAAAAAAACAAGTAGATTATACTCCTCTTAAAGGAACCAACATAACTTCTTTGATTGCAACCTCGCGTTGCCAACTCAGACTAAAGAGTCTTTAAAATGAAATCACACAAATCTCTTAAGAAGCAACAAGACAATTCAATACCTCACTTTATTTAAAATAATTTCAGCTACCAGATGATTCAAGAGCTCAAAGAAAATATCACGAAAGCTAAACTTGAAATATTCTCATCTGAACGATATCACCAAAGGCGATCAAATTACTATGGGTATTAACATCAATTTCACAACAACAATTAGAAAACACTTCAAAAGACCCACGTGAAAAGAATGAGTTGAAACTTTCTCAAAAGAAGAGACAAATGGAAACGACTTTCACCAACTAGAAAACTCATCTACCACTCAGATGAACACGGACCAATGAAGAAACCAATTAAGCAATGAACTCAAAGAACATAAGTGGAGTCCACAGTTGAACGCATAAGCCTCACAAGAAGAGAATATCGAACCTTAACAGATAAGAACAAATAAGTATTCAAAATCGAAGCACTTGCATCACTGAAGGACCATTGCAACTTTGTAACATATCGTTACTCGATAAACTTCATTTACCACATAAAGCATGAACCCCCAAAAGATCATGAATACAAAACTTGAAATTTGATCATTTAGAAAATATCACCATGGGTGATCAAATTACTACGAGAATTAACCTCATTCTCACATTTTGACTATTTAATAATATCGACAACATACACTAGTACCAAGAGTCATCAAACTTTATTACTCCATCCTAAAACTTCCCAAAGGGAACACAAACCACAAGGTTGAAACAAATTTATCATAACAAGATTATGCTAAGCAATAACAATATCACAAGGCACGCTATCAAAGACTACTTACGAAATTCATCTACTCAACTGTTGGTGTTGCTCAACACCTTCTTCAAATACCATTAACAAATGATGATTGTACTAATCATGTGTGTTCATACGGTACTAATTTCATTTGCAATCATATCACCATATATAAGCATAGATTCACATTTCACCTTTGTTCGTAAATCATTTCAAAACATGATTAAAGATTCACTAACATAATTTCCTATAAACAAGGTTTCATGAGTCGTTACACCAAAGACCCATCCGTACTTTATACAAGTTTCAACAATTTTAGCATACCAGAAATAGATAAATCTAACACTTAAGTAAGATCTATAGGTTCGAACGGATATGGACAGTCTTTATTTAACATACACCAAGTATCATATATAAGGACATTTCAAATTAATCAATTTCACTTTCATGGATGGTAATTAAGAATAATGGATTTGCACCATGTTAATAACCCGACTTGGTAACTCATATCGTAACAATTTATTCGTTTAGTTATAACTTCTCATTTTAAGCATGGCAAGTCAACACAAAAGGATTCTAACGCCTTACTTCAGCAAAAGAGATACTTCAAACCTCAACGCCCGAAGTAATCCAAAAGAAACACATAAAGCCAAAACTCTCCCATGCAAACGAACTTACAACGGGAAACTCTCACTAACCAAGCTATCAAACGATTAAATGAGTCATTCTTCTTCAATGAGAAAGAAGGAGCAACCATGAAAACATCAATCTTGCCAATTGCCAACGATCACAAGTGGTAAAAGCAACTCAATAGTCGAAAAGCAATAATTGTTTCAGAGAACCAAGAGGATCTAGGAAAACCATAAACTATCATGATCCACGAACCCGTGAGAAATTCATCGCCACCACAGGCAAGAATCGCCAAATTCGTAAATCAAGGAAGAGAACAACTCTCTAAAGCACTTCACGCTTAGCACCAAACTATGGTACTCGGGGTCACTACTCCTCTAACCACGTCTATGAACAGCGGTGTAACCCGTGAATCCCAGAGTAACAACCACGACCTCCACTTCTTATCATCCGTTAGTGACACACATAATCAATTATGAGTATACAGGATCATCTCATGACAAACATAGTATTAGTTTATAGATATTGAATATCATAGCACATCATAGATTAACAACAAGAATAACAAAGACATAAGCAATTCAACATTTGCTCAACAAATGAAACATAACAACGTATAATGCGAAGCAATGTAATTTCCAACCCCACCCATCATGTACAAGTGTGTCATTTTAATGTTCTTCTATTAACCACGGACCTAAAGCCCGCTCGATACCAATCGTAACACCACGCTATCCGGCCAAGATGTCACCTAAAACATCTAACATACATCCATAATACTAAGAACTTGAAACAAGTATATCAACTAAAGACACATTAAGATAAACAGGACATGGTGAAGGTATCCTTCCTTCACCTTCTAAGTTATTTAATACCGAACATCAATAAAGAAGGTTCACACGCAGAATAAATCAACATCCGTGGAGAAGGTATCCTTCCTTCTCCAATTATAGTTTAATTATTACAGTTCACCGTTAACGAATGAAATATGGAACTAAAATTTAGTCTTGAACATGAATTTGATGTTGTGAACAAGTAGTGCGTGTCTACTCCTCCCAAGAGCCAACATCGGGGTTACCTAAAATAAACAAACAACGCAAGAGTGAGTCCACGACTCAAGAAGTACATATATCAATAAGATAATCATTCAATATGAATAAGACAAACTCATCATCGTTCGATCACATCACAACCGACTACATATGAAGACATGATATGAATGCTCAAAATCAAAGGAATGGACCGCACACATGCATATATCGGTATAGCTGAAACACCCGCGGTGTTCACTCAAGCCCGCATCTTAACAAAAATGCGGATCCACTTCCGTATGAAGAACGTTTATACGTGTCCAACATTGCCCATCTTGGAGTTAACGGTCTTACATGCCCATTCGGAATTAATGGGTCTTTCAAATCCACTCCCGTGGACGGGACATGACAATGTCCAACACTGCCCACACTGGAATGGTGGGACTTGCAATCCACTTTCGTGGATGAAACATGCATAATGAATGCATAGAATGAAATACGAATATTGAAAGACATGATAACAAAACATGGATTCAACACATATGAAAGAACATAGACAATCCATCTTCTCTCGTATCATACAAAATCACAGCATGACCATAAAAACATTCATCAATCACAATCATTAAGGGTGGCAATGTACTTGCCTTCCGCGATGCGACGCGTTAGTCGGCAAAGGTGATACTCATAAACCCGAGGCTTCACCTCCTAAACAAGTAAAATAATTTCAATAAGGACATAATATACCCAACACTACTAATCGACGTTAAACATCGCTTCCTCGATGACTCTAGTCATTAAAACAAAGCTTAAACTGAAATCAACAATTTCTTACATAACTTAATTCTGGACAGCAGCACGGTAATTGACATAACTATTGGTCCGGAACTCGGAATGAGGTGAGACCAATTTCCATGGATTCTTAACTGACATATCTACAATACTCTAGTTGGGCAAAAGTTCAGATTTTGCCTCTAATAAAATTTGGCCCACGGCTCAAATCTGTTGACTGAATTAATTAACAGAAATATCGCTAAAATAAAATATCCATAACTTTTGTTGTACAACTCCAAATTGGACGTTCTTTATCAATCTGAAAAGGTTATGAAATTACCTACACTAACCTAGTTGGCACGACATTCAAATTTTGCCTTTAACAAAAAGTGGCACACGGGTCAAAACTAGAGATAAAACTAACATACAATCTGGACAGACTGACATACAATCTAGACAGTCACAAAGAAAAGTGCATAACTTTTGATCTATAAATCCAAATGAGGTGTTCTTTATCAATCCTGAAAGCTAGTGATATCATATTCAAAATTTGTTATGGGCAAGACCTCTGAATCACCCTCTAACTAGGCCATATATCAACCTATACAGAGACTGCTAATTCTCGTCAGGATTCTGGACAGCAGATAATAAATCTATCATAACTTTTGACTCGAAAGTCGGAATTCAGTGTTCTTGGCGGCCACCGAAAGCTAAGAACAAGACCTACAAAACTCTAGGAGATCAAATTCCCTAATTCTGCCTTTAGGTACACGAAACAAGCCACGCAAGAAACTGGACAGAATTGAAATTACAGCAGACCACATGAACAGATCAAACCTAATCAAATTCGCCTCTACGATTAACCAACAACGACAACCGAGAACCGTTACCCTTGGAGCACCAGGAAGACGATGAAGAACCTTGTAGAGGATGATCCTCAATCCCCTTCTTGATCAACAAGTCCGCTGGCTCCAGCCCTTCCTTCGCGAGGCCGCAATGGGAGATCGGCATCAAGGAATGGGAGGTGCTCATCCATGGATGGGCAGCTCCAAGGAGGAGATGGAAGGCGCAAGGGAGAGGGAGGGGTAAGGGTGGCGGCTGCAAGAGGGAGGGGAGGGAAAGAATTCGCCAAGGGGTGGGGTAAGGGCAGCTAGGGTTTAGAAGGAGGGGCAGCTTGGGCCTTGGGCCCTAGGGCACCTTCCCCCCCTTAATGGCCCACTCCGGGCCGGCCAAAGGGATGGATGAGCTTGGGCCGGAGGTCCATACTCCAAAGATCCCCAAAACTTTGAATTTAATAAAATTTCCAACTCCCGAATAAAATTAAGCGCTACCGATTAAATTGATTTATCCCGATTATTGACTTCTCACACTTCCGGAGTATTACAATTATTTCCTACGACTCAGGGAGACTGTGTGTACCCTAGCTACACCCATCTCGCAGAGTCTTTGGTGGACGCCTGGCCCGACGAGGTGCCACAGTACAGTTGGGGCTCTGCGGTGCTTTGCGCCACTTACCGAGGGTTGTGCGATGCCTCTCAGCACAGTATGGGCGTGGAGCCAATCCTCGCGGTATGCAACACCTTGCTGCAGTTATGGTCGTGGGAGCACTTCCCGGTTGGCCGACCATATTTTCGGAGCACCGTGCACCCTTTCTAGTTGTGCGCCGAGCTTTACGGTCATGGTGGAGGCGACGACCCCATCGACGGGCCTACAATGGGTACGCGTTGGACACGTGGTACACTAGGGTGGGCCAGGGAGAGAACGAGGCATGTGTACCCTGAGTTCCATAACCTATTCGAGACTCTACACGAGGACGATGTCATCTGGTGGCCATGGACTGCACAGTTCCTTGCAGACACGCCCCCTACGGATTGTCCTCGCAGTGCACTCGGACGAGACGTACTGGTTGACGACCTGCCACCTGGTCTTCTCCCACATGGTCGAGCCGTACAACCCCCAGCAGGTCATGAGACAGTTTGGCCTTTACCAGCAGGTGCCACTGACGCCGGGATGACCGCTTCCAACGAAGGCCCACGGGTATGTCATTTTTCGGATCATCGCTGTACCTATTATCCACATGTCTGACTTTGATTTTTCTCACATCCAAATTCAATTGCAGGCAAACAAGGAAAAGCCAAAAGAGCGACGACTGGAGGCAGACACAGCAGCCGTGGATGTCACTGTGGGCATCGACCGCGGCGACGGACGTGGTGCACGAGTTACGAGGCTACAACATGGAGACATATGCTACATACTTGGGGTGGTACGTTCCGCGCACCAGGTGCAGGCTTACTAGGCCGGCGCCACAGCGTCCAGGGGAGGTCATGCACGATGACGTTGTACTAGCAGGTCCAGACCGTCACCGGCAGCACGCCACGACGAGATGATAAAACATTCTTAGTAAAAATTTTGTCCAGCAACACATTTCTAACTGACTATCATTTTCCTTGCAGTACTACCGCCTTGATCGTATCCAGCGAGAGGGTGCTGACACCCTACGCCGTGGGAACAATAACACCTTTGATCGCCTACTACGCACGGTGCGGGCCATAACCGACGATGCGAGGCCTGCAATGAGGACCATAACTTGTGGTCGCCACAGCGATGTTCACGTACAGCATCACGGACACGTGGGCACCCTCCACCCCCGCCGCCTTCGACACCGCCCTCTGCACATCCGTCGCACTCTGGGAGTCATCGCAGCTACGGTCGCTCAACCTCGACGCGCCTTAGGCAACAGGTATGTCAGCTACGGGTTATTGTCATCATTATTTATCCATGCACTCCTTTCGAGCGTATCGGACATTAACGTTTGTTCATGTAGCACTTGCGAGGGGACAACACTCTGCTTCATCCATCGTCATCACGGAGGGAGGCGTACGACAGGACTTCTTTGCCGTCGGGGCCACACTGTTCCACTCCAGACAGTGACCCTGACTCACCGCAGTGCCAGGACGATGGGTTGGGCTCGTTGGCACACGGCGTTTAGTCTCACGTGCGTGAGCACGACTAGTGGTTCGACGAGACGTACCAAGGGTACACCGTGCAGCATTATGGTACAGATTGGCCAGGAGGATCCTCAGCCACGCAACCACATACCCAGGTACGCTTTAACGTAGTTACAGCAATTTTCCCGTTGCACGAAACCAAGGACTAACTCACCCAGTACCCTTCCTGCAGGATGAGCACCAGTGGGTCGACGATATGCTCAGGTGTCCACTAGACACCTACCCGGAGATCACCTAGCGACACCTCCCACGCAGTGCCCCTACTACAGCTTTCGAGACGTACGCCACTCCCCTGACAGACTTACTTTCCCTGAGGATCAGCTACGCCGTCGGGGCAAGCGGCAGGAGGATGTACCATAGTAATGTCATGTCCGTATAATGCATGTTATGCAATATCATTGTGCATTATGACATTGTGATTTATGTAATGTAAGTGTGCATTATGACATTGTGAATTATCCACACAAAATGTTCTTCGAAATAGTCAGTACAAATGACAACTCTATCTCCCATTTTTAATGTACTAAACCTCCTCGGGCGCTTAAAACAGATAGTGCTTAAAATGGTTCAGCAACGAGTCATACAATAGTGCAGCAGCGACGTGACCCGACGAGTCAGCTTGCAGCAGTGACATGACCCGATGAGTCAGCTTGCAGCAGCGACGTGACCCGATGAGTTAGCTTTACACAGCGACGTGACTCGACGAGTCAGCTTTGCGCAACAGCAACATGACCCGACGAGTCAGCTTTGTGCAGCGATGTGACCCGACGAGTCAGCAACTTTTCAAAAGACAAGACAATACTCTACCTCTCCAGCAACTTTTTAGAAAGACAAGGCAACACTCTGCCTCGTAGGCTACTCACCTGAATTTAACCACACCATGCCAACCCCGGGGGCTTATAAAAGGAGGTGACCATGCTCTGGGAGAGAACACTACACAACCAAACCCAACACTACACCAAAGCCTCCTTCACCACGTCGGGATGGACAAGAGATAGAAGAAGCAATGGGACAAGATGACAAAGCAATGGAATGAGATCCGCGGACTAGCAAGGGCTGCTGGGGAGCGGGACGACCAAGCAAGGGCTGTTGCGGCCTAGGTCCAGCAAGAGGCGCTTGCCAGGATGGCAGCTCTCCGCAATGAGTTCCCTCGTAGCAGCAACCCCATCCTGAATGTTCCAACCGAGCGTTCGCCGCAGCACCCGCCAGAGAGGGAGACGCCGCCCCTCTACTGGTGCATGGACCCATGCAAGTTCTTTAAGTCCAAGCAGCGGCTAAGCCTGGGCATGTGTTACTGGGGTTGTGCGAACTACTCCTGTGACTATCCTGACCGCCGTTGGGACACACGCAGCTATCGGCAGCCGGTAAGGTCCAGTTACAGTATGTTATCATACCCTTTCTCTTTCAAAGTAGGCACTAACAACCCCTCCTATCTACCCGTAGTCCCCGGATCCTCTATGTGGCTACCGCAAGTGGATCGACCAGGAGATCCACCCGCACGACCAGTGGACTCTCGACTTCGAGGAGTGGGATGTCAAAAGGCCCGCGAGATCCGGGAGGATGAGCGCCGCAACGACGAGCAAAACGAGCGTATACGTCGGAAGACGAAAGCTCATCTCGAGGCGTGCAATCGCAGGGAGCGCGAGGCTCGCAAGAGAGAGAGCGAGAAAAAGAGAAAAATAGCGGCCAAGGCCAAAGAGGCCAGCGAGGAGTTCAACATCGAGCTCGCAAGGAAGGGAAAATGGCCCCGTTCCTCGCAGTAGGTTGGACCATTCCGTAGTAGTCCCCTGTCCTACCCGCCATGTTTTTTACTATCCCCTAAAGGCATGTATACTTACATGGTCTGGATGCTTGTGTCGCAGTGTACCGTAGTAGTAGCGAGGATGACTCAAGCAATTAGCCGAACCAACATGTCATGTGACCACGTGTAACGTGCTTCTGTCTTCGGACTCTAATGTAGTTCTGGTTCCGTGCAAGCCTATATTGCAAGTATGCCTCTTCTAGTGGAATCCCAGAAAGAACCATTCACAACGACATTGAATCTCCATGTTTTAGGACATCTTCATAATCATAACCTCCTCTACACTACAAATATACCTTGCTGTCAAGATATGTATATCACCAAAATGTAACCAGCAAATCTCAAATACATTCCAAGTCACATCTTTGCGCAGCGACGTGACTCGACGAGTCAGCTTTTGCGCAGTAACGTGACCCGAGGGGGCCGTGCAGGAGGGAAGGGTTGACACGTGTCGAGATAAAATCTAAAAGACATCACGCAACACTGTCAAACGATTCCTCCTCGGGCCCGCTACCTCGCGGACACGAATATCCTTGAACCCAATTGAAATTTAGCCGCAGGCTATATATGGATGCTTTGGCTGCCATTCACCTCACTCTTCACTTCCTCTTCTCCTTTCATCCAATCTTAAACGGGATGTCTTCAGCCTCATCTAACTTTCGTGTGAGCAAACAATTAGAATCGCTGCGGTAGCACCTGGTTTGCCCTCGTTGCAGGGATCCGGCAAACGTGTTCACCTCGCATACGCCAACGAATCCATCCCGAGTGTTCATGAAGTGTTCAAATCTTACGGTAACTAGTGCCTAATCATCCCAAATGAATTCCATTCGAAATAGCATGTTGTTTTTTTTCACTTAAAGCTGCAATTCTTTTTCAGAACACAACATGCCGGTGTTGGCAATGGGCTGATGAAGCTGCCCCAGTAGTTCGAGATATTGCAATGCAAATTGCTGCCTTGCAAGAAGACACCCGTAGTGTTGCTGCATTTCGTCCAGTGGCTTGACCCTCCGATCAACCAATGCAAAATGAAGATAACAGACTTAAAAGACTGGATGAAAGGATGGAAAGGGTTGAGAAAATGCTTCAGAAATTACTTCAGATAGTTAGTTTTGCGGTCTTTCTTCTATTATTTCTTGTTCTTGCCAAGTAGAAGTCCAGTTGTAATAAGATTGTAATGTCCACTCTTTATCTATGTATCGCAGTCCTTATGAATAGATCAACTGTTGTGTATCCCTGCATTACATGACGTATGCCTTTGCGACGTTGTTGTACTCTGACGATACGGCGTTCACAAAATGTTATTCCAAGTCTAACAGATAGTTTTCCAGTAGGGAAAATATAGCATATTTAGAATATCCCACAACCTCCTCTAGACCACAAATATACCTTGCTATCAAGACATGGATATCACCAAAATATAACTCAGCAAATCTCAGATACATTCCAAGTCACATTGAATCATGAAACCCTAATTTCCATAACCTAAAATCCGTACAAACAGAACACGTTCATGAAATTGGGGGAGAGAGCGCATGGCGGTTCAGGATGAATAAAATTATGGCAAATTTACACAAGCAAGTGCACTGTGTCGGGGTGCTCCACGTAAAATTTTATAATTTTTTGAAGTCATTTGCTATATTTTAAAATTGAAACAAAAATCGTTGCTTAAACCCTAACCCTAATTCCTAATTGCGGCTTAAACCCTAACACTAACACGAAAATCACCTCTTTTTATTTGATGTATGCTATGTACGTGTACAATAATTAAAAGCGTACTCAACCATAATTTATATTTTAATAGATTAATTAAAGCTTAATTGGAAAATTCAACAAAATAAAAAATAGTTTAAATGAATAAAATAAACTTCATTTAAATTCAAAATTATTTTATTAAATCTATTCGTGTTTTAATGATTTTTATTGAATTTTCTACAAATTTTTGATTTTTTTTGGAATTTTTTCTCTTTTCTTTCCTCCTCTCTCCCTCTCCTCATTTATCTCTCTACTGCTTGCTGCGGTGGGGGGCATTGCATGCTGCAGTTTGGGGGCATGTTGCATGCTGCTGCCTTTGCCGAGCGCAGGAGCAAGGCGTCGGTGTAGTACGAGCGTTGCTACGTTGCACGATCGCAGTAGGCGCGACTAGGTGGTCAAAAATAGAAATTTGAGGCTAAAGGAGCTATTTTAGGAATTACAATGGGCCATAGGGCCAATAGTGTCCAAAACTCTTGGTTTGATGAAGTGGCGATCCTGATCGAGCACAATGAAAAGAAATGGTGTTTTTCCCCCTCTCATTGTTTATGGGAGAAATAAATCCAAAATGAAATTTTCCGAGGAACCTATAATGTTAATCTTAATTTTTCGTGCAAAAAAAAAAAACTAAGCTGGTTTCCATTAGATACGTGTCATGTAACGAGTGTTTGAAACTGAAGTGGCCATGTTAATTACACGGCGTTACAAGTACGCTGCGTACGTGTAGATTGACACTGCTGCATTTTTGCCCCTTGGTCTATTTGGATTGATCATTTTGGACTTCCATCTGGTTTCCTAGCGACCATGGGTGTAGACGGGGAGGATCTATAGTTACAATAGACTGCATCTCAGTTGGATGACGTGGTTAACAGCATTGAAAAGCCGTGAAAAGCAAAGCGTAGAAGTCCAAAAGAAGATGCTCAACAAAATGCAGGGAAGGGCATGTTCTATAGCCGTGCATTTCATATCTTACAAAAGCAAATAAGCTAACATTTTCTTCCTACATTTGGTGATTTTTGGAGAATTTGTGGAAACTCCAGCGCCTGGTTTTCACGGGACTACAATACTTTGGAAGTTTAGACTCAATATTGGCCGTTCGTACAAAGAGTCTAACAAAGCACACTAGCACAAAAGTCATACGGTATTGCAGCAGAGCAAAAAAGAAAAAGAAAGAAAGAAAATTTGAACATGTGGGGAAAGCTTCATTTTTATATTAAAAAAAAGGAGAAAAGTGAAAAAGAACGCAAGAATGAAGATTCCATTAGCAAAGGCACCAATAAGTTACAAATAAAGAATAACAGAACTATCATACTCAACTCGCGGGACGCAAGCTGCAGTTAGTTCATGCCTACAAGAGCAAACAAAAATGGGGACATACTCTATTCACTCACTTCACATTTTCTTTTTCCAAATACTACTTACAATGTCGGCTAGTTCCTCACATAATAAAATAAAATGCAGCCTAAAATTATCCGAATCGCCTAAAATTGAAGAAAAATTTTGTAATACAAGGGTGCTCACAATGAAATAGAAGAAATGTGAGATTTTGCGGGAGCTACAATGGTGATTGATTGCAACTGATCATAGAACCTTGACGCCACTCGGTCGTTTACCTTCCATGGCATCCTTCTTGTCGCGGCAATCCGAACAAAGGAAAGGACCTTCCCATGGCTTAGAGCTCGAAGAGAAGATCGAACCGGCATGAACTGATATACCTTCGCTTGGTTCAAGGTCTACTTGGCAGATGGCACATGTAAATAAGCTTGAGGATGTTCTCCGACCACTTGAGTCATTCCCTAACCTGTGGGGTGCAAGTAAATGAAATGAGCATTCGTTTTATAATGGGCATCCCGATTGACAGATGACAATACATTCACATCATCTTGTTCTTTGAAACAGTGAATTATACGATATAAAATAACGTACCAAGATGGACAAAAAAGAAATGAAACCGGTTATCCTAAAGAAAATTTTTATCTTAACAGTTTAAACTAAAACATGATTGCAGTAATGTGATGTGTAGTTGGCTAACACAATAGGGCTACTACCAGGCCAGGAAGAAAAACCCGTCCGGTTACCACCGGTAACCGGTCTTACCGGTGGGGGCCGGGAATTACAAAACCGGCGGTAAATGTTCCGGTTTAGTAAAATCAAATTTTGAATTTCGAATTTCGGCCGATTTTTAAGCAAATTCAAACGAATTTCATCTGGGTTTTTTCCGGGATTTTCGGTAACCGGTACCGCCCGCCGGCCGGGAATTCCTCCGGTAATGGGTTTTGTATCCTTGTACCAGGCTAATGGTCAAAATGGTCAGTAAAGTTGTAAACCTGAAGGTTTATCCTAGGAGGATCAAATCATGATTTTACAGTGAGCGATATGTCATTTAAAGCAAGTTCAGGCATATTACGTATTATTTAAGATGAATATGCAACACTCAAAGGATTAAGCATATATTTCACTTTTTAGAAAATACTGAAAATAAATAAAAATGACAACTTGAATACAAACCGGCCAGTCCCAACATAAACAACTGAAAAACTGGCAAGCTCCTGCCAAGTGCAAGTTCCAGCAGCAAGTTAACATCCATATGATTTAAGATAACTCCACACCACCAGTAATTTAGACTATATCCGTATGTAGCCTTCCAAATACATAAAAACTCAAGGATTCAACAGCCGCAACCCACCAATTAATAGCTTTATGGTCCTCACAAATTAGTCTGCAGCAAAATTCATTGTCACCAACTACAGATGTCACGCTCAATTTACACCAGCATAAATATCATGTCACCCTGGATCTCCTCAATTCCTTCCAAGTGTTGAACCAATGAGGTCCTAGATCTTAACAAAATCTGCATCCACGGTCAGCAACTCAGCATGACTGCACTCTTGGAGACCACGTGCATCACACGCACAACATACCCACAAGGTCACAACTTCTCTATGATTCAACTCAGTTTACCTGAAGCTCGATTATCTAAGTTTATGGTTACTTCAAACATTATAGGCTAAGGTTAAGCTGTTCTATCAACACAGTATGTAAAAGCTGTTCTATCAACACAGTATGTAAACAGGCAAAGCTAAGCTGAGCTTATTCAGTTTGCATGCCATTAACACACCCAAGAAGGGCATTCTACCAAGGGGAAAGGCTGCATTTAGCTAGAAAATGAGTTAGTCAAACTGAGCAAGCATTTAATATTTCTAGACACAACACAATTGTCCTCACTTTCAAACGTTGAATTTTCATCATTTTCCCTAGATCGTAGCTATGCCTGCAAGGAGAAACTATCTTGTGCAACGCTTGCACAGAGTTGCTTGTGTAACATTTCAATTTAAGGATATGTGGAGAAGGCGTACCCTCTGCTATAAACAAAAGGTAATCATGGATCTTATAGTCCAACAAAAAGACTCCCTCTTCACCATCTAGTGGCTTTTCTCCAGCCCTCTTCCCCCATATCATTCTCATATGGACAGGATGACCATTGGCACTATAGAGACTTGGTCAGGACTCAGAAGAAGCACCACCACCAGAGCTCCATTGGCCTTCCTGTGCATATGAGAATGACATGGGGAGGAAGGGGAAGTGTTGCTTGTGCATTTGTGTAGAGGATCATTTTGTTGGACTTTGGGACCTATGGATTACTTTCTGTTTACAGCTGAGAGAAACCCCCTTGCCAACTGCCCTTTAACTGGAGACAACTGTGTGCAAGAGTTACATGATAATTTCTCGTCTGCAAGATACAAATTTATGTTGACTTGTGAGTGCCTTATCCTTTGGAAACTATCACTTAAATATTAATTTTCCACATCAATCTTATGAATGAGCACAGCCAACCCCTTCTTCCTCGGCCACGAAATTTGATGCAATTTCCTCACACACGTCCCATCTACTCACCGGTGCACTCCCGACATGGGAACATATTGTTCAAGCATTATGCTTGAGGGAAGCAATTTGCACAAGTGTTAGACTAATAAATGATTATAAACAGAGATTTGCTTAGGGCATAAGCAATCAATGCTTGCTAACGTGTCTAAATTAGGGCTAACTATGAGGGACCCACAAAGGCGCAAATTATTGGTGAGTAGACTAGAATGATGGGGTCTTGATAGTAGCTGGTTAGAACCAAATAGGTAACATCCCTTGCAAGGGATTGGGGATGGATCCCCAGAAATGTTCAAATAGGAATAAAAGTCGCTGAAGGAGCTGAGACAATCAAAATAAAAAATATGTTCAAATCATGTCCTAGCTGGCATAGTGGCATGGACTAGGTTACTAGGTTAGCTTGGTAGGTGAAACGGCAAAGCAAAATTGGTGAAGTGTAAATAACACAACAGGAACACACAAACTTCAGCCACTATTAAAACTTGTATCTGTTCTGGATTGTTTCAAAATCTGTTTTTAGATGTGAATTTGAGCTGTCAGAGCTATTGATAGAGATGTACAATATAGATTTCAAGATAGATTTTCCAGCACTCAAATCGGAGAAGTTTTAGTTACTGATTCATCTTTGAGAGGAGAATGTGATAGGCTTGTGACCATTTTACTTCCTGTTCTATTATAGGAGCCAAAAACTTCTAGGATTAATAAGCGAATTTTTAGGATTTTTTTCCCTTTTAATGGATTGATGTGGGAATTTTCAGCCCTTAGAGCTTGGAGGAGCCTTGAATCCTACCAGTTGTTTATATTTATATATATTGAATACAAGTTAAACCTATGAGGTATCACTTCACACCAACGTTATTAAGTCGCTGATTAGTCGTAGATTAGTCATCCGGTCGGTTCTTGGTTGCCGACTAGAGCCATCGCCCATCGACTCGACTTGGAGGCCTAGTCAGGCAACTTGGATTTCAAGTCGAAGACTAGCCGCGATTAGTCAGGCGACTTGGCGCCATGGAGAAGAGGGGAAGGGAGGGAGAGGGTAGGTAAGATTACCTGCGACCAGCAGCAACGGCGGCGCAGGTGCCAGCGAGGCAGAGGAGCAGCGGTGGCACAGTCCAAGCGAGGCAGAGGAGCGATGGCGATGCAGAGGCAAAGGCAGCGGCAAGATGAGAGGCAGGGAAACAAACTGGGCCTTGCTTGCGAGGCCTGGCCCATCCTGCCCATTACTAATGATTAAAGGGGAGGGGAGAGCAGCTGTTAGGTTTTCATCCCCACCACACAGCCGCTGCACACAACTGGAGACCGAGCAGCTAGAGTCTGGTGCTGGCAATGGGGGCTCCCGACTACGTGCCCCATTGTGCGCCCGCTGCTGCCCCCTCTCACCTCCTCGCAGTCAGCAGCAGCAGGAGGAATAGGACCTCTAGAGGGAGCTCCGCAGGGCTGCCGACGGCGACAGGTGCAGCCCATGGGGTTAATGATGGTGACAGCTCCTTCGACCTTGGCTCCGGCCACCGTCAGCAAGCGTCACCTGCACCTCCAGGTTCCTCTCCTCTCCCCCTCTCCCTTCAGATCCTTTTTTCCCGATCTCCTCCCTTCACTCTGTTTTTGCTGCTCTGTTTTGCTCGTGGCAGTAGCAGTAGCAAGTAGTAATAGCAGTAGAAGGCATCAAGTAGTAGAAGAGCCAGCATGTAGTAATAGACTAGTCGCAACTAGTCGCGGGCTCATGGCAACTCAACTCGACTTTACGACTTAATAACCTTACTTCACACACATAATTGCGAGATATATCCAAGAGCCCATGGTTATTAAGGCGTCCACAAGGCGACGCCTAGGCGTCGCCTAGGCGGTAAGGCGTGGCGTGGGTCAAGCGCGGCTCGCCTTGCCAGCGCATATGGCGTCCGCCTTAGTCCTAAGCGCCCTAAAGCGTCTCAAGGCGGGATATGGCGTCGGAAGGCTCAAGCGACGCCTGGCAGAGAGGAGCGCAGCGCGACTAAACGGCAGCCGGAACCTAGCGCGACTAAACCACGAGAGAGAAGCTGGAACCCGCGAGAAGAGCCAAGAAAAACTCACTGAAGCCGGAACCCACGGCGGCGCGCCTCCATCTCGCCGCTCCGTCTTGTCCTCTCCACTAGCTGCCTTTGCTGCGTCGCGGGGATGCGGGTAGAAGACCGGGAGGAGGGGAGGCCGGATGCGGGAGAAGGCCGCTGCCGCTCGCTCTCGCCCGCTCTGCTCTCTGAACCCCATGAAAGAAGAGCCTGCAGAGAGGTGGAGTGCAGTGTGGCAGGGGAAAAGGCGGATGGGCATGGGGCAAGCGGCAGGCCGGCAATGCGGCGGCGGGATCTTCTGCGCGAGAGGAATCGAGTTGTGTTCTTGCCAGATCTTCTGCGTCGCGTCTTAGGAGGTGAGTAAGGCGTCGCCGCCTTACGCCTTACCGCTTCAAAGGTGTGAGGGGTGGGTCGCCGCCGCCTTACCGCCTTAATAACCATGCAAGAGCCATACAGAAAACTAATAACCCTGATCTAAATTATAAACAGTAGGTGCTGAAATCAGTGAACATATCATCTACGTTTGGGTCTATGAATTGTCGGTGTCATAAATATTCTTATTGAGTAGTTCTAATATGGTTTCAACAGTCATCCAACAGACACCGCAGACCCATAAAGCAACAGCCATGCAAAGGCATAATTTTTATCAAATCAAACAGTGAAAATCACAACCAAGGGGTTTTGGGCTTTTGGCTATGTGAACAACCTTACATCAGATTGGGAAAATTTTGGACTCCTATGATTCTTTTACTGCTAGGTTCATGGATGAAGTCATTTGTAGAGACCAAGAGACTAGTTTTACTAGTATCACTAATCTCAATCAGGAGTTTGATCGCATCTGACAGAAATACTGTGGTGCACAATTGTACAGGCTGTCAAGAGGTTCACTCCATGGTGCAGAATGAGAACAGCCACATGCCCAAACCACATATGATCAGCAAAGGAGGCCGATGTTGGAGGTGGCCAATGACCAAGCCAGTGATTGGGCTATGGCAACACAATGTGGTTGGTCATCGTGCTATATTTCAATTAGTTGGCTCAATAGCTAATAGGATCTAACCTAGTCATGTATATAACTATACATGCATGGTTCACAACAAATCTTACTACTTAATAGTGTTCCCCTAGGCGCTAGTCGGACGATAGACCAGTGCCTAGCGCCTAATTGCCGCCTAGGTGGGATAAATTGGCTAGGTGGGCTATACGGGAGGGCTGCACCTAGCGCCTAGGTGGGCACCTAGGGGAACACTGCTACTTACACCCTTAGCATGGAACTAGTGACTTAGCAAGTTCAGATTAAAGAAACTAAAAAAATACTCTTGGAGCAAGAGTTCAACTGACCTCTCTGATAGCATCGCTGAACCTTCTTCAAAAAGCTCTTCGACGACACCTGCTGCAGAAAGCTGCTTAGTCAATTTATTGGAAGGGCTCTTTGCTTTTTTTCTGAATATTAGAGACTTCAGCTTGTTCATCTTTTTCGGTGGAGATGGGGGCCGTATCGTTTGATCAGATGGGATTATGTCAACAACAATGCAGGTTGTATCATCTTTTAGCCCCCTTGTCCTGAGCGCCTCCTAAATGATTGTTTCAGACATGTAATTGATCAGACAAAACATGTCTGATGACGCAAGGATAGTAATTTGGCGGCCATTAGAAGCATCACCAATGTCAAGCAGAACTGCTTAGAATCTATGAAGTAGAAGCAAATATTTT
Source organism: Ampelocalamus luodianensis (assembly GCA_036346255.1). Taxonomy (NCBI): domain Eukaryota; kingdom Viridiplantae; phylum Streptophyta; class Magnoliopsida; order Poales; family Poaceae; genus Ampelocalamus; species Ampelocalamus luodianensis. Next base: position 56,642,675 of record CM070617.1, on the reverse strand, counting down.
TACCTTAACCACTTGCTTAGCAGCGAGCTCAGCAGGCAACCCTCTGCAAGACTTTGCAGCTGCCTCTGAGGACAATGCATCCCAAATGCCGTCTGAAGCAATAATAAGCCTCCCACCAGCATTTGACAACTATGGAAAACAAACAACATATCAAGTAGAAAGCAGTTAGCATCTGCCATCAGTAGCAGAAAGTATTTGCATGGAGAATGGGAAGCCTAGGACAATTTTTATGGTGAATAGGGGCCTTATATACTAAGACTTATATTACTGTCAAGAGAAAAGTTAGGAGCACTTTTAGCAATTATTCGTGACGTGTCACAGTAGTACCTTCACTTGCTTCACATAAGGAACAGGTACGATAAATTCGCCGACATCTATATCTCCAATAGATCTTGAAAGGCATAAACCTCCTGGCCAGCATCGTAGTGGACCAATCTGAAAACAGGGAAATAAAAATTGTTGGTCCATTTTCTAATCCTTTCAAGTTAAGGTACTTGTAATTAGTTCAGACTTATCATATACAGCACAACAAGCTAGCATATTCAATCCTATTAATTAACAGAAAAAGGCAGTAAGTGAGAGCACACCTCTGCCCCGCCAACAACACTAAGCCTTCCAACTTCACCTCCACTCGCTGTGACACGCTCCCTCCTGCCACCATTTTGTGTGACAGTTAGGGTAAAGTGAAGATGAACAGTTACTTGTCCACACTAGTGCTCAGGCATTGAACAGAAAGAATATAAGGGAATGCTATTACTTGCAGTTTCACAATATAAAGCTATCATCAAAACAAGAAGTGCAGTTAATGGAAATTTTCCACTTCCCACCCTTCCATTATTGCTGTGATATCATTATTTGAGCAATTACTAATATCTATTAATAGTAGTTACATGTCCTTTTTTCTGTTCTCCCTTGATTTCACCTCTCCTTAATTTGTGAGAAAATGGAAAGGGGGCATAAGTATACTTTTTAAAACATGGAGGGAGAAAAATAGTTGCATTAAGAGGTGTAATAAACATTCTAAACAACAACCCATTGAGTACCTACAAGAAAGGAATTAAATAACACATACAAAAACCCAGGCATGCTATCCTAGTTTTACACATTCATATATCCTTGCAAGGAAGGAAAAAAAAAGGCTTGTTGACATGCAAAACCCTACAAATAAAATAACTCAGCAAAACACATAATTTGGTAAGCAGCTGCTACTCACTCCTCAACATTTTCTTCTAGTCTGTGATCCACCGTAAGCAAAGAAACAGCCCCACCCTGAGCATCCAAAATACTGCGAGAATCTCCAACTGAAGCAACGGTGATAGTCCATCCGTCGATTATCGCAAATGTGGCTGTTGTGCCAGAAGTTTGGCCTGGTACATAGCCAAAAAGGGAAAGCTCATCAGTATTCATCATAACTTTTGGTGCAGCGGTAAACGCCAAATACCAATAACGGAATCATGCCTTTGCTTTGGAATTCCTTGTCGGTCTTAACGAAGCCCGCGACAAGCGCACGGGGCAATGCATGCAACCACTCTTCCCTGGAGAGCCCCTGTGGCATCGCGCTGAGGACATGGTTGAGTAGATTGTCCCTTGTGTATATCGCAGCGGCGTTACCATTATGTCCATCAAGAACCTGAAGACAAATAAACATCCAATTAGCGAATCGCGACACAAGCCCAGTCCACCATCGCAACAGCAAGCAACCCGCTTTATAGCCCATCCATGCAGCGGCTACGTGCATACCAGCAATTCCGAAGCTCAAACTCCCACACCCTAGGTCCTAGACCAAGAACACGCCTACCAAGATCTACAACCAAGCAACATCTATAGCAGACCACACCAATTCACCAATCACCCACCCCATCCATAGATGGAAGCGGGCAAAATCCAAGCTTCCGATGCAGCAGCAGTTGCTTCAACCAGCGAATCGAAGCTCACTAGCTAGCAATTCAGCTACTCTCGAACTCAAACCCCAGCTCCGAATCAAGTAAATGCAGGCACCCAAGCCCCAAATCGCGCGCAGGGTACTGCTGCCCCACGCACCTACGGTACACTCACTGACTGGCTGAGTAACCGAGCAGCAGGAGGGCACAAGACTTACGGCGAAGACGGCGAAGGTGGGGGGAGGCGAGGAGGAGGTCGAGGAAGAGGAGGAGGTGGAGGGGCGCGCACAGTCGGTCCTGAGGAGGAAGAAGTCCTCGCCCTTCTTGGACTGCGCAGCGCACCCGTACCGCAGCAGCGGGCGCCACCTCTCCGCTCCCCCGTCCTCCTCCCGCGCGCAGATCCTGCTCCCAGCGCCGCTCCGCTCCGTGCAGGCCTCCTCCTTGATGAGCGCAGCGAGCGGCACCAGCCCGCTGCAGCCGGCCTGGCGCCGGTGGTGCGCCGCCGCCGACGACGACATTCCCCTCCCCCGATCGGATCGAGGCGGGCGGGACAGCCACGCGGAAAGGTGGGGGTATCGAGGGAAGATGGCGAGGCGAGCGAGACGCGGTTTTGTCCCGTTTTATTACGGTGGCCTCTCACTCCTCCAGTCCAGTCCAGTCGCTTTGTTGTTTTGCTGATTTTATTTTTCATTTTTCTCCTTGGTTTTTAAGCCTTTTCTTTTAATCTCTTCTCTATCTGACTCTCGGGATGGTTGGGAGTTTCCCGTTTGTTTAATTGCGGGGGAGGCGGTGGACGGCTGGGGGATTTTTTTTAAAAAATAATACATTTTGAAAAAAAAATACAAAAATAAATAATCAAAAAAAAATATTAAAAACTGGGAGTCTATTGTCCCTGTCGTCCATAGAACAAGGCTCTATTGTCAATTTAGATCTTTGTCGCCAATTGAATTGACGATAAGGATCTAAATAAGTGAATTGCTCTTGTCTAGAGAGAGCATATACCACTAAAGAAATCTTTGTCGCCAATTAGTCCCTGTGGCCAATTCAATTGGCGACAGCCTGTTACCAATTGGGATCTAGTTTTGTAAAAAAAAAAATGAGTATTTGTTTTTGTAATTCTTTTTTTAAAAAAATATGTATTATTTTTTTATTAAAAAATCCGACTACGGGTTAGTTTGTCCGTCATCGGAGCCGTGCCATGGCTCGCTCCACCGGCTCTCGGCGATTCTGCTTTGCTAACCTCACCGGCCTCGCGCCGGTCCACGGCCGCCAATGTATATGTCAGTGTCATTCACCGCAAGGATCTCGCCTCTCTCTCGTGTAGTAAAGGCCATCGTCAGCTATCCAAAACTTTGTGTGCCGTTCATGGAGTACTTGAGAGTCGAGAGGTTTGTGTTTACCCCTCTTTTTCTTTGTTTCTTCATGGGAAAATGCCTTTTTTGCGCCGCTGGATTTGCGTAGTTTGTTTAAGGTGTGCTGCTCTTGTTTGTCCGTATCAGCGGCAGAGCCAACGGCTCATCAAAGCACGGCCAAGTGCAAGTCGGCTCTCCAAAGCACGGGCAAATTAGGGATACCCTGCAGCGTCCGACGTCCATCGACTTCAGCTTGGCAACCATCGTAGGCTGCTTCGCGCGCACGAAAGCACGGGCAAGTGCCCGGCTGGAGGGCCTTGGCTCCGCCACTGGTCTGTATGTTGGGGTGAATGACAAATGATGCGGCATGCAAGCACTGTATACGGAGTCCATCTATTCGATAAGTGACGAACTAGACGGTATCGCGAACCACGTAGTACCCTGTACGAAATGGATACTTGTCTCTCTTTTTTTACATGGGATTCCTCTACATCTTTACATTCTCTTATCTTTTCTTGGATCCTCGTTGCAATTCAGATTCTTTTACAAAAAAAATAATTCCCAAAAGTTTAAATTCACAACTTGTTATGTAATTTTAGCTTTTTTATTTTAACCGTTGCAAAAAAAAAAAAAAATATTTTTGGATTTTTATATATTTTTAGAATATGTGTTGACTTATTGTAATATTTTTTCCCATTTTCCTTTGAAAACTTGTGTAAAAGGAATGCTCCACAAAACTAAAATGCTATGGAAATTTTTAGACATTCATGAACAAGGCGATATGCACACATGAAATAGTGCTGGAAATACAATTCATGTTACTATCCCTTGTTACAGTCAAGTGTTTACAAGCATGAACACACGTGTGGATATGGTGGAATAAAAAGACAAGTTTCTGTACTCAAGATGAAGAGAGGAGATGGCGCCGGTGACTCTTCCTCTAAGCATACAAGACTCTCATCTAGTCATCTGTAGTGCGCTGCAGTGGCTTATATAATCCATAGTTGATACAAATACACAATTGGTAAAGGTTCATAGCAACCGTACACACTAGCCCTGATCTGATGAACGGGCCTTTGGAAATCTGTTGCTTGATCATGTGTACGTGTGAGATTCTGGAATTTGAATATGGATATGTGATCTTGATTTACAGAATGATAAACAGTATGATGTGGTGGCCTGCCACCGTAGCATCGAGCATGAACCCTTGCGGATGTATTGCATTTGAGCAGACGTGTTGAGTGGCAACACGTGCCGATGTACGAGTAGTATGACGATCGGATGGCCACAACTGAGCTCACATCTGCCTTAAAAAAAAGAACAGAATTCACATCAATGCAAAATAATTTGTATCACCAGAAACACGCCCTTGGATCCAAACCCATAAAAACAGAACACCAAGTACTGAATACTGGTCTAGAGAAAAAGATTACAGCTCTTGATCTAGAGACAATATACTAAACAACAGCCTAATTTGATACAGAAATGCATATACAAAGCAATGTCCCTGATTCTCAGGGATATATCCTTGTTTCTTGGAGAGCTCTAGGCATATCCCTTGGTGATCGCTTCTAAATGACAACATATGATCAACTGAAACAATCGGTCAATTACTCTTGTAAAGCAAGTCAACACAAATGGGCAATTAGCAGGTCAGCATATAAGAGAACCATTGGCTCCTATCAACAATTTAGAACAAAGTTTCTATATCACGCCAAAACATAAATCTCTGGGTCTGCCTATCTCTTATTCTCTTTCACCAAAATCTGTGCTTACAGCCGCCTTTTCTTCAATAATGGGCAAACTGCAATGCAACCATGATCAACAACCATTACATTCGCAGATACGTCCAAGATAGTTTCACTCAGCATTGCAAGCTCGATGAAGATTTGCTGGTTTCAAGCTTATGATACATTGAAGATAGTCTCAGTCAGCACTGCAAGCTCAATGACGATTTGCTGGTTTCAAGCTTATGATCAGGGGGGCAGAAGCTGGTGCATGAGTCGATTAATCATCTCATAACTGGTGAAAGTAATGACAGCATTTGGGGTAGTTCTCAGCAAATTTGTAGCACAACCTCGGTAGAAGCCAGCAATTCCCTCTTTCTGGTACACTTGCTTGATACAGTCAGTTACACCGGTGTACCGCATATCACCATGACGAACACGGCCTTGTTCTTGCAACTTAGATCGTACAACCTGCCAATATAAGCCAATAACTGAAACTGTAAATAAAATATAAGAGCCTTTTCAGTGCCTAATTACACAATGCTCTACAGAATTCCTGTAACAAGAGAAAGTGATGTTTCTTCTTTACTTTAACTCCAACTTGTTTGGGACCAAAGGCTTTGTTGTTGTTGTCTCTTTTCCTCCACTTATGTATTTAGTTTAAAAAGGACTTCTCATTTTAAGCATTAACATTTGCTAAAACTCTGCTATCCTAGTGAGGAATTAAAAGAATTTTGCAACTGCCCCACTCTTTGATTCACTATTCCAAAATGGAGACGCCAAACAATCTCACCAAAACTGCAAGATACAATGTGTGCAGCTTGGCAACTAACCCACTCTTTGATTATCTATTCCGTAGGAGAAGTATGTATGCAGCAGAAAAAATTAATATTATGTATGCAGCAGAAAAAATTAATATTCATGAAATAGATAGGAATTAGGATCAATAAACATACCTCATGGGGGTATGTTATCATCGAGGCTGTTACTTTGGATCCTGACGAACAAATAGCTACATGTCCAGGGCTGAGCTTATCAACAGTAGTATTGTCTGAAAAACATACACACCTCTTTCTGTCAATCTCTTACATGCAGGCGCTCAATCTTTTGTCCAACTTTGCTATAGTAGAAAAGATTTTATTACCTCTTTTAGCGAAGTACAGCTTCACCTTCTCGTATACTGGGAACTGGATGGCTACATGAGTAACCCCAACTAGAGAAGGAAGAAGACCACTATCATCATGGAAAAAAGAATCAAGGACACAATACATGTTTAAATGATAAGTAAGAGAAAATGAACCAATCAGAACAGTGTGCATTCTGGTTAAGATGCAACCTACCTGTACAATCCACGGAGACCTTCTTCTGCCGCAATCCGCCGTAAAGCAGATAAGGTGCTTGTGTAAGGCACCACACCAGGCCTCATCCCTTGAGTCTTCAATAGGAAAATAGAGTGCAAGAATGGTTAAACATCATCCAATGTACCACATAAATGCAAGTGATAAAAATAACTGTATCCCCAAACTGAAGCAATTAAAAAATTAAAAAAATACAAATATGACATCAGATTGTAAATGATCAGGTCCAAATATACGGTGCCTAAAAGTTTCAATCATTGGTAATAAACATTGAAGTAATACATCAAAACTTCAATAGACTTTTGGCAGATGACATTCCCAGTTGTATTATTTACTTAGTTTCAACCATTGGTAATAAACATTCAAGTAATTCACCGAAACTTCAATAAATTTTTGGTGGATGACATCCTGAGAGATCCTCATCCGGTGAGCATCAGGGTCATGGTAGCGATAACCCTTATGCTCAAGACTATAGCCAAGAAAAACACACTCAACTGACTGAGCAATCAGCTTGGTGCGCTCATGAGGTGGAAGAAGGACGAAGCAGACAGCCGAAACAGTGAAAATGATTGTACTCTGGAGCCCGACCGTAGAGACGCACGATAGGAGTGCCCTGAAGAGAAGTGGAAGGCTGTATGTTGATGAGGAAAGTAGCAGTGGAGACAGCTTCAGCTCAGAAGTGAGATTGAACAGAAGAGGCAAGCGTGAGAGCGCGAGCTATCTCAAGCAAGTGACGATGCTTATGCTCAGAGACACCATTCTGAGCATGAACACCAGGGCAAGAATACTTGGGAAGAGTACCATGCTCAGTGAGAAAGCAACGTAAAGCAGCAGATAGGTACCCGCCAGCAGAGTCAGCACGAAACACACGAATAGCCGAATTAAACTAAGTGCGAACCATGGTGACAAACATCTGGTAAATAGAGAGAACTTGACTGCGAGAGGACATGAAATAGATCAAAGTATGACAAGAATAATCATCAATAAAGATCACATAGTATCGATGACCCCCAAACATCAGAGTGAATAAGATCAAAAGGACAAGTAGAAACATAAGCACTAAAGGGATAAGAGAGTTGTACCTGCTTGCCAAGCTTGCAACCCATACAAGGTAAGGAGGTGTCCCCAAAAACAGACCCAAGAACACCACGACTTACTAGTGAGGACAAACGCGATCCACAGAGATGACCCAAACGATGGTGCCACCGAGCGAAGGAAGCAGTAGAGGACACAGCAAAAACAGAGATAAGGGTAGTGGCTGACTGGCTGGTGGAGACAGCGAAAGAAAAGTGCAGCCAGTCGAGCTCCCAAAGATGTTGCGAATCACGACGCTGAGGGCCAGTAACAAGCAGAGTCTCCGTGCGGTGGTCCTGGACACAACAAGAGTCAGACTCAAGAATAACACGACAGTCATGATCGGTGATCTGACCGGCCGATATAAACTGCATAGTAAGTTTGAAAACATGAGAGACTAGAACATGAAAGAAAGAAATTGAAAGGATACCTCGGACTGCAATAGGAAAGGAGGTACCATTTGTAGTCTGAACAATGGAAGGAAGAGTTGTAGGACTCACAGAAGTGAGGTGAGTAGAATCTGATGTCATGTGAAAAGAACCAATAGAGTCCAAGATCTACGGAGAAAAGATACAGGACGAGGGAGGTGGCGGTGGCAAGAAAGACCGCTGAGAAGTAAGAGCCAGACGAATACAACTGGAGGAGTCTGAGAACGAGCTGACAATGAGGCGCTGGAGCAGAGAGAGGAGCTGCTTCATGGCATCAGGAGAGGGAGTTTGAGGCAGGAGCTCGGGGCAAGGGCGGCGGTGCTAACCAGGAACAAGGGCACCGAGAGCCTGAGGCAGAGGCGGCGATGGCCCGAGGGGGCGGCGGTGGTGTCAGGACGAAGGTGGGAGGCGGTGGCATCCTAGGCCTTATCCCCGGTAGCGGTGGTCCTGGCATCCCAAACCTTACTGGTGGCGGCCCCATCGGCGGTGGTCCCCTCATGCACTACTGTGGCGGACCCCCAGGGAACAGGGCAGGCGATGTCGGGGTGGCCCAGCGTCGGCGGCAGTCGAATCCAGACGGGATAGAGCAGATCCGGGGCAGCCCGGGCGAGCAACGAAGCAACTGAGCGTCTGGATCCAGGGAGGCCCGAGGGAGGCGCGACGGCGAGCGTCAGTAGCAACCCGAGGGAGCTGCGGCGGATCTGGGCATCGTCAGCTTGGGGTGGGCGAGCATTGTCAGCTCAAGGCAGTCGGGCATTGGGGTGGCGTGGAGTAGAGGATGGGGCCCGCGCCCGGTGCAGCCGCGGGGGCGGCGTCCGGATCCGGGGAGGCGCGAGGGAGACACGGTGGCGAGCGGCAGTGGCAGCAGCAGCCCGAGGGAGGCTCGGAGCGGTGCGGCCCGAGAGCAAGCAGGGGAGCAGGAGGCCCGAGAGCAAGCAAGGGAGGAGGGAGGCGGCGGAGAGCGGGAGGCTCTTTCTCACCCAAACCCTAACTCTAGCTCTGATACCATATTGGAATGAACCCCTTGTCTATTTCAATGAGCCTAAAGACCAACATATACAAGTTACATGTGTATGTAAATATGCAAAGAACACCCTTTACAAGTCATATCTAACATCAACAAGCCTGGAACATTAAATTCAGTATCCAATAACCCAAGGACATTGCTTTACAATAAAACATGTTTTGACAACTTGTACATCACCTAACGCTTTGCTTTCATTAATGTGTGCTGTTCTAACTAGCAATGCACCCTCACTATGTGTCCTAAGGATTCACATGAATTAGTCGCCAGACCATTATACACCTTGGTCAATACAGAGGTATGAGCCGTATTTACTATTGTGAGCCAAGTTGTACTCATCCTAGCGATCTTGCAGGATCTTTATGATCTCATATATAAGAAAATACAAATGTAGAAACAATATGCAACACCATAAATCTCCGGAAATGACATGTCTTTGTTTTGAAAAGAAATACCACATCAGAAAACATAAACAAACATAAATTGTAGTATAGCATACTTGTAGCCTAGTCTTCACAACCCATAATGGATTAGTTGCAGTAGCTGTTGCAATCCCAGCACACGAAGCAGCTAAAACATTTGCTTGGACAGACAGTTCACCATTTTTATCATCTGCATAACGAACAAGAATGGTTAGGAGAAGGCACCATAGTTTGTACCGTGATTCTGTTATCTACATTAACAACAGGTATACAAATTTAACCATGAGTTCGTTATTTAATATAATCAACCATCCATGAGTTATAAACATCATTATCATCATGAAAAGACAGCTGCAGCTGTGGATAAAAGTTAAGGACATGCAAAGAGCACAAAAGAGCTCACTACTGACAGGAAGAGTGTTTGACTATCTTTAACAGGCTACGTTTTGGATGTATCGGCGTATCCCTCGTTTGGCCATATATTAATCTTAGTGCCAACAAAAAAGGCAACACTATTGACATGTAAGAGCCACTGAAGCAGAAAGGCAGTTATAGAATTTATATAATAGGACAAGGAACCAAATAATTAAAGTTCGTAAAGGTCAGTAACTACTAGCGAAAGCAGTCAGTGCAAGTTCGAACCTGGGAACCAATAAATTACCATAACAAACCAAGGTACAAATCAAGTATGTATGATTGTGCACTAGCAGTTATGTTCATAAAAAAATTATTCACCCACTTCCTCATATAGTAAAGTCTTAGGTCTTTTTACACCACTGGTAACTTCTAATCTCTAAATTCATGATTTCATCCAGCTCATTGACCATATTAAGATAAACAACTGAGCAACTGGATTTATTTTGTACATTTATCTATGAGAACATCTAGGGGGCAGAATTCTGTCCAATTAGAAAGTCCCAAATGATCTGAGGGGGCAGAAAGAGAGGAATCCAAACCCAAGTACAGTATAAATATTATTACCCAACACCATAACATAAACAGCAGAAATATAAAGTAATATAGATATTACAGATGATGTCTCTTTGTGTGTGTGTGCGCGCGCGCAAGAGAGAGAGAGGGGGGGGGGGGCTCAACCGCTCAATTGTTCATTTGCTCGTGCATACAAAACATGTGAATCTCAATTGGAATCTTAGGACCCTAAGATTTTACAGCTCTAGTTTCATAAAACATTACTCGCACCTTATAATTTATATCATATATTGCCCGATTCTAACGTTCCACGTACTTAATTATAAATTAATTAACTTCTATATGCCCTTTCTAAAGTGTCAACGATTTGCCCCCTTTTACACTTATCGTACTTGTGTAAACAACAAATTATCCTTAATTTGTACTATGTCTTCGCAAATAAAAGGTTTAAAAGTATAAAATAAGACATCAGATTATAATTTATGCACCAAAATAATAAGACATCGGATTATAATTTATGCACCAAAATATGTTTGTTTCATAAATCTAGTAGAATCTACAATGACTCGATTTCACAGTCCGATTCTGTCAAGACAAAACTGATTCAACTTAAAGAGTCTCTTTTTTTCCCTGCACAGTTGCATTCCATATCCCACTTTAACTACTTTTTCTCCACTTGCTTGGAGATGTGGCTTATATTCATGTAATGCATGCCATGATATTCGTGCGAAAATCGATCTCTATCAGGTGAGGTCTGGGTCTCTCCAATGCTTACGTAGTTAACTTAGGCTCATTTAGGATTACTGTGATATGCTGTCCTGTGCTGTGGAACAGGTTGCTATCAAGAATATTGCCATGTTTAGTAAAATTTTGCTATTATATGATTCTAAATACGAGGTTGCCATGTAATTAATATACCAAAAAAGGGAGCTAAAAGTGCCTTTGCAAGCCACTGCACTTACAAACAAAGCCTCAGCATCAACATTCCTGGGATAGTATGCCTCACTGTTACCTCTCATTTGTTAAGGCACTTAAATTATTAACCACCGTTCAAAATTATGATCAATGCAACTGAGAATACACCTACAAGATCTACAGTAGCACAGATACTGACGAAATATCAGTGTAAAGAAGCGTTAAACTCTAGAGCGACTGAAACAGCCCCTTCAGTCAGATAGTCAAGTATCAAATATCAACGGTAGTTTCATCACATATAATATGTTCGTGTTTTTTAAAAAGACACAAATTTTGCCTTTAGCTGAAGTGCCTTGATTATATCCTAAAGCAAGGAAAGTTGATCGTAAGTTCGTAACAAACAGACAGCAGATGTTCAGCCAAATAATTTATAATTGACCAAAAGCTGTCATGTCTTAAACATGATTTAGTACTAGGAGTATATAAAATTTACACAACACCATATCAAAATTGTCCATAGCATTAATTTGAATTACTTGAGTAAATGAAAATAAAATCAGAGATAGACAAAACAGACAGAATCTCATTCAAACACATCCATCCCTCAACAAAAAAAAGGATTTGACGCTTTTGCCCACTGCTCTTCAATAGTTTACACATAAACATACAAATTGGCAAATCAAGATCAACACTGGTAAAGCACAGTTGGGTTTAACCTTGAGATTGAAGAAGACCCTTCAAGTGATTATAAACTGAAAATGTAACCTGCATACACACAGAAAGGTATCTAAGGTAGATGACAAGATACAAGAAAGGAAGGGGACTACAGACAAAATATTATGTATGTTTTCCAGGTTAACTTGCTTTGCTGTGTCGTATGTACCAAATATAAAATTGAGAATTAACAAAGAAAACTTAATGAATTGTAGCATAGAGACAAAAGATTAACCTTCACCAGTTTAGAGAAAAATGAAAAGCACCACACAGTCCCCAGCTTCAATGCACACAACCAGTCTTTATCATTATTAAATTGGCCTAGGTGGATTGAACAGTTGGCTAGGCACGCGTACGAGATCAATGCGGTCAGCAGAAGGCAGAAGCAAGCACAGCAGACAAATGTCAGTCTACAGCAGTGTTTTACCTGGTTTGGAAGCACAATTAGATGTTCATGGGGACAATTATCTATTCAAACCCTTCATGTTTGTTTCATTCCCAACACATTCTTGACAAAACATTTGAGCTCCATCAGGTGACATACTTATCAAAGAGGATGGGGATCACTGGTCTATATGATCAAAACAAGCCTAATCCATCCATCCGCTCTCCCTTCGCACCCACCACATAAAACCGCTAAGCTAAGAAAAAAGTCTGCTACTGTTCTTCTCTAAACAATCAAGCACTGACAAATGGGCACTCACTCCCACACAAACCACCAAAACAAACACTTTCCAGACTAAACTCCCAACAAACTCCTCCTCAAGAAGTCAAGATAAATGTGTGTACACTCTAAACCATATCTTATATAACTGAAATCGGTTTTTATTGTATCGCAATAACACAAGGGCGCCTGGCTAGTAAGCGAAAATGCATTAACACATCCAAACAGTGAACACGCTTCCCAGAATTAGGTAAATTTGCTGTTACCATGACATAAAATATCTATTCAGTTTAGTGCAATCGCATCAGCGGCATTAGGTGATTTCATAACTCATTGATTGTTTACTGGTATCACACTTAGGCAACAAAACACGAAATAATGTACCTATTACAATCATCTTTCAGTAAAGTACAACAATTCTGCAATAGTACTGACTGGAGAAGTAAGATTAAAGATTACTTACAGCCCAAGTAGGAAATAATGCTACTATTGTTGGGGAAAGCCCACGATACAACCCAGGCAGGCCTTCGTTTTTTAATATGTGCTTTAATCCTGAAATAATTACCCTACCTAATATAGAAGAGAAACAGGAGTCAACAAACAAGAGAAAAAACACAAGTATATGATAAATAGATAAATTTATCATAAAACCAAATGAAAACTGTCTCCTGTGATTTACAATTTGGAATACATGCTCATGACATCAGCGCTTTCTGAATATCCAACATTTGTCTTATTATGATTCCTTATCAATCATCACAATACAGCAAGAGGTGAATATTATACAATTCTGTCTGTCAAACTGACATACCTATACAATTGTGAAAGGTTTTGTATTACTAATACTGCTCCTGCTATGGTTGGGGAAACATGTCTGCACAGGTAATACAGTTCCTCTTCAAACACAAACTTTGCATAATTGCAACGCAAACTTGGAAAGAAAAACAAAGAAATTATTCATTTGAGATTCCAAATCAAACATTAGAATATCCATGTGAACACCCATTCTTTTCAAACCTAACAAAGCATGCAATTTAATTTACAGAAATGTTAATTTTACGCCCTCGTAGAAATGGTTAATTTCAGGGAAGATGTTCTAGTCAACCAATTAAATCATACAACAGTTGCTAAAATAGTAACGTAATATCGAAAAGATGTTGTTATGAAATGTTGCATTGGTTCAACTTCAATGTTGCATCTATGCTATTCTACAACCAATTTAAAGGGACTTTGCAACGGCAGCTAGATTCCATGTGTGCAGGGAATAAGATTTAGCTCCTTACATCTTCCATAAACTTAACGTTGTGATTATGATAGCGACCAAAAGTGAAACCCTACATGGTCCAAAAACATCTTTTGACAATTATTACTAGTAAGCAGGCTTTATATGCCTAATTAAGGACTATTGAACCCTACTATAGCTATACTATATTATCTACTTTTGACACCCCATCCCGCCCTTTTCCTCCATTTCGACCACAGCTCTATTGTTCCAAACATGTCTTGAACTCGTGATCCCCCTTGTCAGCCCCACGCATCCTGTCGGCCCTTCCCCAGTCCCCATGAAACGCCAACCTTCGCCGCACCGCACTATGCTCTCTAGTAATTTGCAGACGTATGATACGACCATGATCCACCAGGTTTTCTGGTTTTCTGGCATCGTGCAAATTGTGTGATTACCATTCACAAAGGGTAGATCTACATTTTCTTTTCTTTACCAGGCTGTTTCAATAACACGGTGGGACGCTGTACCTCACTTGATCTAACGGCATACCGAAAACAGCTGACTCCCAAATCCCATGATGCAACGGGCCCATAAAAAGCACGAATTGAGTACATAGTAGGAGCAGCGGAACAAAGCTAAATTACCGGGTGGCGCGGCGCCGGAGGAGAGGTTGGAAGGGAGGCCGTACACCTGCAGCCGTGTCTTGATCACGTCCAGCGGACACAGCACCGTCGCCGAGATCACCCCTGCGAGACCACCCCACCAAAAAAATCAAAACCCACACCACCAACCAAACCCCCAACCAACCACGCCCGAACCCGAGGCGAGGAGAGCAGAATCAATTACCGGCCGAGCCGCCGGCGACGGCGTTGCAGGCCGCCTCCCGGACCTTCTTCCGCACGCCTCCGCGACCACCACCGCCGCCCTTGCCCTCCGACATCGCAGCGCGGGCACCTCGGGAGCCGGAACCGGGGAGTTCGTGAATCGCGGTCGATCAGAAAGGAGCGGCCTCCACGGGCGAGTCCGCCTTTGGAAATGGCGGCAGCTAAGAAGGCGTAGTCGCGCGCTCGCTCTCTGGCCCTAGTGGCGGAACAACCGGGCAGGGTCGGGGTAGTAGTAACACACTCGCGGGCGGCCGCTAGCTCGCCGCGCCTTGGATGCTTGCCTGCTGGTGGGTAACGGCAAGGCTAGGGAGCGTAGAGTGGGGTGCTGTCACGCGGCGGCGGAGGCGGAGGCGGAGGCGGAGGGCAAGACGCGGCGCGGCCGACGGTTTTGGAGGGGATCGATTCGAGAGGAGGTCGGTCGGCGTGGCCGCGTGGGGTGCGATGGCTGACGAGGGCGTGATGAAGAGCCGGCCAAATGGGCGGCCCGACGGCACGGCCCATCTCGGTCCGTTCCGGCCCAGCTATTAAATGGATCATGCCGTATTGGTTCACGTGTCGAGGAGACGGTCCAGACACTATCCATCGTTCGTTCGCCATGTCTGGCTGGCACGAGCCCGTTTGACCCATCAGGCCAAGACTGACCCATTTTGCCCGTTAGGGTCGATGCCACTGCCCGACCTGCCCCCGCCCTTGCCCGCCCCAACCCAACTTCTCTTTTCCCTTGCCCCTTCATCTCCCTCACCCTCCCACTCTCCCACACAGACGGCTCCTCGCCGCCTCCTCTACCGGCTCCGCCCTCCACGGCTCCACTCAGCGTCGCACCGCCTCCCTTCCCCTCTCTTCCTCTCCAACTCTCCCTCTCCTCTCCCTCTCCCTCCGCGCCACCTCCTCCCTCTGACGTCGGCCCGCACCGCCTCCCCTCCCCCTCTTCCTCTCCAGACTACGGCTCCCTCTCCCTCCGCGCCGCCTCCCCTCACCCTCTTCCTCTCGGGTTCTCCTTTCTTGATTGATTCTTATTTCTATGATTGCATATTTTGTGCTGTAACCTGTAAATGAATGGTGTGATACTGTGACTATGAATGAATAGTGTAAATGAATGGTTGATTATGATGATTGCATATTTTTGATCTTAGATATAAATTTTTTGTTTGTTTGCTTTGATAGTTTGATTGCTGATGAGATGATTTTGTGATTGTTAGCTGATGTTCATCAGTTCATGCATAGCGGGCTAGCCGTGCCGGGCCGGGCTGGTCATGCTCGTGTCGTGTCTGGCACGGCCCGACACTGTTCGTGCCGTGTCGGGCCGGCCCATCGTGCCAGGGTGGTGGCCCAAGTACGGCCCAGCCTTTCGTGCCATGCCAGCACGGCCCATGAACAGTGTAGGCTATGCCGTGCCTGGGCCGGGCCTACAGTTCCGTGCCTCAGGTCGGCTCGGCAGGCACGGCTCATCTGGCCAGCTCTAGGACTGATGATTGATCGATCGGATGGGTGCACAGTGCAGTGCAGGTGGGAAATGTGACGCGTCGATGTGGCCTGGCGGCCAGCTGCCGCTAGGGTGTTAGGGACTGTTTGGTCCGTGTGACAAAAAGGTTGTCGGGAGATAGCCTGAAATTCTGATAATTTTTGTCGGACTAGGCAAGCCTGAGATTGGTTTGTTTGGTTGGTGATTTGAACTTGAGAAAACTTAAAATGGTATTACACTTATTATTACCTCTTGAGGTTCACTTTGACCAATTACAGGGATCGAGCACTTTCCTCAACTCGCTGTTCTTCTTCCTCCACTCCTCTTTATCCCATCTCTCTCTCTCCTCAATCTTTCGATTCTTACCACGATAGAAAAAACCGAAAGGCAAAGGAAAGAAAAAGGAGGAAAGGAGAGGGTTGATCTTCACCTCCTTCCCAACCCACTTGCTGCACGAGGAGTTGAAACACAAATCTCAGCCAAATAAGCTCGAAAAAATTCGTGGTCGCCGTAGCCATCCTCGAGCTAAACTACCACCATCATTGTGCTCAGGTATGCCCAGTGGTGCATAAGCACCAACCAATTTGGTCATAGCTCTGCTGGAGTCGCGTCGCCATACCTCCCCTATTCCTGTTTGCCAGTGTCGTCGAGAGCCCTTTTCGATTCAGTGTCGCCCCACTTTTCCCACAAAAATGGATTACCCGCACCACGTAGATGCTCTCCGTGTCCTCCACTACCGCCGCTCACCGTATATGCCTCTGCCTGTTCAAGGGTGCCATGGCCACGAGCTCCAACATCGAGGAGTGATGGCAACCACACGAGGCGACGACACTAGCCGTGCCTTCTCGCGGGTCATGGCACCTGCTTCGCATGTGACTACGTTGGGGGTGATGGCGGTGGCTCTATGTAGTAGCATTGGGGAGTGTCAGATTGTGAAGAAGTGGATTAGTGTGCATTGCCTAAATCAGGCGTTTGATTTTGGATGCCTGACTCCAGCTAATCACCTACCGGGAGTGTTTAGGCCAGGCGAGGGGAAAGGGGTCTCAGGGTGGCAACCAAACAACCCTCCGGCAGCTCCTAGGGATTGGCCCGGCCAGGTTATTTCGGCTCAGGTATGCCACCAAACAGCCCCTCAGTCTCGGCAAGTGGGATGAGTGGTGGCGTCACATGTGTCCACTGGACCGCTCCGCTCGGCTGGAGGTCAACTCAGTCCAATGGGGTCTACCTGCGATAAAACTTTTGAAATGTTGGTTATCAATATCTTTTTAAACTAGTAGAGTGTCCTGCAACAGAATCTTAAAAGAGGATGAGATATGGTCATAAACCTTATAATAATATCAATTTGCTCTCACGCATATATCAAGTGAAATATCTTTCATTTCTCTCTACAAGCTAGTAAATAAATCAAATCATAAACATTTTCTTATTACATATTCTAAAACACAAAAGCAAAAGAAAGCCATCATAGTCGCTAGGTCATTGTAATGCCTCCACCATCACTTGCCAATTGCTTGTCGTGCACCATTTAGAGTCCCAACCTTGATATTACCCCGTAAACCGGCATACGTTATATTGTAGCATTGAATATCCAACCTCATGCCCCGTAAACCGGCATATGTTCCTATTTGGACTCATCTGTTGCCACGTCTTCAAGCGCATAGCGAGTCAACTGGTTGAACTTATGCAAGTAATCATGGACTGAGCGGCTGCCTTGGCGCAAAGCACGAAATTCCTTCTTCTTCAAAGTCATCATACCCAGGGGAATGTGTGCACGGTAGAAAGGTTGCACAAACTCGTCCTAGGAGATAGTCTGAGCATCCACGTGGGACTGGGTAAAGTTGTCCCACCATTCGGACGCTGATCTGTTCAACTGGTGAGAGGCAAAGAGCACCCTTTCACGATCAGAACGTTGGATCATGTCCAGCTTCCTACCCACTGTCCTGATCCAATCGTCAGCTTCCAATGGCTCGGCACTACTGGAGAAAGTGGAAGGCCTCATCCTCATGAACTCAGAAATGTTGGCCCTTGGATGGGAGTGGAGCAAAGGCTGGAGCTTGAGCTGCCACTACTGCTGCTGCTTGGAGATTCTGGGTATTATTGATCGACTGAGCAAGGAGATTAATCATTTTAAATCATTCCAAAATCTCAATTTAAGCTTTAGAATTTCAACAAAATCAGTTGGTTCTTTTTATTTTGAAATTTTCAAAAAGGCGTAGAAAACCAGAGTGCTACAAATTCACATCTCAAAACTAAGACCCAAGTAGCGTACACGAATGTACATTATGAAGAGGTCATATCCTTGATCACCTCTTTCTCTTCCTTGTATATCTCATGGGTTTTGATGATACCCAAGAGCATAGTGGAAGTTGTTCTTGACAAGTCGGAGTTGAATTGTAAGGTGACTAAAGTCTCAAACTTGCTTGGTAGAGCCCTAAGAAGCTTTCGCACATGATTAAGATGTGTTAGATCATAAGATAGGTATTTGAGCTCATTTACTATATTGTTCAATCTAGAATGCATCTTATTGATGCTCTCATGAGACAACATAGTAAATAACTCATATTTGACCTTCAACATATGCAATTTAGCTTCCTTGACCGTGGATGTCCCCTAATGAATCTCTTTGAGCTATTACAAATCTCATGAGAGGACGCAAGACTACTCACTCGATTTAATTCATCCACGTTCAAGTCACTAAAAATAGCATTAATAGCTTGAGCATTGAGTTGCAAGTTTTGCTCTTCCCTTTGAGTGGGATTTAGTGGATCAATAGGTATAGCAAAACCCACATCAATGATCTCCACATGTGAGGACTCATGACCTTAAGATATGTAGACATTCTAACCTTCTAATAACAATAATTTGTGCTATTGAATTGAGGAGCTCTACCATGGTGCACAACCTATATAGTCACCATCCTTTACTCTCTAGGCGTTGACACCAAATAAATGAGATATTAAACTCTGATACCACTTGTAAGGTCAAGGAGGCCAACTAGAGGGGGTGAATAGGCGGTTTTTAAATTTCTTTGTCCGAAACTAGCTTTATATGCAGAAGTGTAAATCAAAACAACTTTTCACAATTAAAGCATAGATCAACTAGTCTCAACTAAGTGCACCAACAACTTGAGTCTATGTCAAGGTTTGCAATCCTAGGGTAACAAGCAAGCAATTCAATTCTAGTAATGTAAATTGCAAGAATATATAGCACAAGAGAGCAAACCACAATGACACACGATCTTTTTACCATGATGTTCAGAGACTCGTCGGTCTCCCTAATCCGCATTGAGGTAAGCTCAAATGAATTGACAGGCTCTACGAATTAAGACAACACCTCAAATCCACTAGGGTTGCTCTTCCTCCACACCAGAGATGGTGAGCACCAAACCACTCACAACACTCGGGCCTTCTCACAACCTTCTTTGAGAAGATCACCAGCACAACTCCTCCAAGATGTCTAGGAGGCAACAACCTCTGAGAGTAACAAGTCGGAGATGCTCACTTGAATGAATCAAGTACTAAAGCTCGATGAATATACAATCCACCACCAAGTGCAACACATGCACAAGGATTTGCCTCTCAAAGCTCACTATTGCAACACATGCAGATAAGAGGTGAGAGGTCCTGCTCTTAGCTCAAGAAACAAGAATGGGCCACCAGCACTCTTGCCCAACCGGCCATAAGGGGGTATTTACACCCCCACATTAAGAAACTAGCCATTAGAGCCAGATTGTAGCAAAAATAGGGGAATCTTGTCTGGCAGCCAACACATGCCAATCAGACCGGCCACCATTGTAATGGCTAGAAAATTAGTCGTTACAAGCCGAGCCGATCAGACCGCCCACACAGGGACCAATCAGACCGCATCTGCAGTCAGACCTGCCAAAACATGGCGGTTAAACCTGAAGAATCTAGACCCCATCATTATATGTTAATAGAATATTTTGGTAATTAATGACAATCATCATGTGGACTAATATTTCCATAAATTAGTGAAATAGGTTAAGTCATATGATGATAAAAACAATTGATGGTTCAATATGTTGAAGGTCACCAAATCAAGTGAATGGTGTCATGTGTTGATGCTCAAGTCAAGAACTCAATCTTGGAGAAAAGATGTGGATCATCATCCTAGAGCTCCAAGGGAATGCGCAAGGCAAAGATATATCTAGCATATGCTAAGGATATTTTTCTTAGTCATTTTACCAGTCTCGATGTTTGGTGTGGAGACTGGATTGCTAGTGTAGGTTGTCGTACTATTAAGAGGGGTCTTGAATAGTAGCTTAAGTATGTCATGTATTGATAGCTCATCTTTCTTGCTCTAGCACTCCATTGCATGTTGCCGTTATTTGCGAATGTGAATTGCAAATAGTTGAGGCTCATGCATAATTCTTGTAGCATGTGACTTTAGTTTACTAATGTGTTTTGCAAATGGTTTGAGTCTATGTACCTAATCCTTGCGGCACTCTAAAAAGTCAGCAAATATGTTTTGCAACTTGTTAAGAATCTTGCTTTCATTCCTTGTTTGCATCGCGTGTCAATTGGTAAATGTATTTTTGCAATTGAGTTGAAGTGGATGCAAAATCTGTATTTCTGTTGTCAGTGGGCAGTCTAACAGCAAGCCTTTGGGCGGTCTGACCAACCCTTGAGCAGTCTGATCTAGTTGTGTGCCGGTCTGACCACCAGGGTGGAGTGGTCTGACTGGTTTGA
The DNA here is from genome assembly GCA_036346255.1 of Ampelocalamus luodianensis. Taxonomy (NCBI): domain Eukaryota; kingdom Viridiplantae; phylum Streptophyta; class Magnoliopsida; order Poales; family Poaceae; genus Ampelocalamus; species Ampelocalamus luodianensis. Next base: position 56,621,907 of record CM070617.1, on the reverse strand, counting down.
GTCCGGTCTAATCGACATGTGTTGAGCGGTCTGACCGGCCCCTCGAACAGACTACCACGATCAGCTTTTTCCAGAGAGGGTGTTCTCCGGTTTGGCTCTGCTCCTCTGTGGAGCAGTCTGACCGACCCTTGTGTGGGTGGTTAATCCGGTTAAGGGTCCAACGGCTAGTTTTTATAGCCATTGGAGTGAGGCCGGTCGGACCAACCATTGGTTGGCGGTTAGATTAGATTTCCCTATTTTCTGCAGATTCTCCCCCAACGGCTAGTTTCTTTGTGTGGGTGTACAAATAACCCTTGTGGCCGGTTATGGGAGGTTGTTGGTGCCATTTTCGTTCTCCTTGAGCTAAGGGCGAGCCTTCTCTTCCCCTTTGTGCATGTGTTGCACTTAGAGAGCTTAGAGAGTAAAATTCTAGTGCATGTGTTGCATTAGGTGTTGGATTGAGTATCCATCGAGCTTAGACATTTGATTCAGTCAAGTGAGAGTTTCCAACTTGTTACTCTTGGTGTTTGCTAACACCTAGATGGCTTGAAGGAATTGTGCCGATGATTTTCTCAAAGAATGTTATGAGAAGACCCGGGCATTGTGAGTGGTTCAATGCTCACTACCTCCGGAGTGGAGGAAGAGCAACCCTCATGTGGATTCGAGGTATTGGCTTAATTCGTGGAGCCAATCTAATTCGTTTGGGGTTACCTTAACGTGGACTAGGGAAAACCAACAAATTTTCGATCACCACAAGAAAAAGATCAAGTGTCCTTATGGTTTGCTTTCTTCAGCTTTATATTCTTGCAATTTACATTCATAGAACTAAATTGCTTGATTGTCTCCTTAGAATTGTATTCTTTGTCTTAGACTTAGTTTGTTGATGCACTTAGTCAAGACTAATTGGTTTAGGTTTTAAATTGTGCAAAACCAGATTAATTTACAATTTCGCATAAAAGTCGGTTTTGGCCAAAAGAATTTTTCAAACTACCTATTCACCTCCTCTAGTCGGCCTCTTCGACCTAATAAGAGGTATCAGAGCATGGTCTCTAATTCGTTAGACTTAATCGTCTAGAGAGTAAAGGATGACGATTATAGCGGTTATGCACCTTGTAGGCCTCCACACTTTATGGCTCAAATATAAGTCATTTACCATATTGTCTCATGAGAGTATTAATGAGATGTATTCTAGATTGAACAATATTGTAAATGAGCTCAAATGCCTATCTTGTAATCTAACCGATCTTGATATTGTGTGCAAAATGCTTTGGACTCTACTGGACAAATATAAGACCTTGGTGATATTATTCCTCAACTCATCCGAATTGAAAAGGATGGACTCCTATCGCTCTTTTGGGCAATCTCATCACAAATGAGATGTACAAGAAGGAGATAGAGGAGCTCAAGGAGAGGGCCTCAACTTCAAACAAAAGAATTCATGCATTCAAGGTCAAGCATGATTCGAGTGAAGATGAGGATGAAAATTGTCAAAATGAGGAAGATAATAACACTGAAGAAGAAATAGTCAATCTTATGAGTAAAATGGAGAATCTCATGAAGAGACGTGGCTCACACAGAAATACAAGCTCATCTTCCAAGACAAGGTATTACAAGACTCTAAGGTGCTACAATTGTCAAGAAAATAGATGCATTGCTTTCAAGTGTCCATATGTGGAGGAAAATGAAGAAGAGCCAAAATCGTCATCAAGAAAGAAGAATGATGGCAAAAGAAGATATTTTACTAGGCTAGCCATAAAGGATGATCTATCAAACAACATAACTGAAAATGAAACTCCATCACTATTTGACATGTCTACATACTTTATGGCAAAAGGTAAAAATGAGGTAAATGGTGATGATGAGTCCACATATGATGATTTGATGGATATGCTAGAGGATCTCAATGAATATCTTGGAAAAGGGAAAGCAAAATTCAAAATTTTGAAGAAAGAATATATCTTTGTTCAAAATAATTATGATGTGCTAAGCATGAGTCTCTTCTTCTCAAGGAATTCACTAGTTTCGAGGTGGATATAGACATAACATGTGATTTACTAGATAATATGTCATGTGTAGTTGCTACCCCTTATATTGCATCTAAGGTTAGCATATTCCTTGTAGCTCAAAAATAGGCGCTTATTCTTCCTCTATACTTGTTGAAACTAATCTTATAGAGAAAAATGAGGAGCTCGAGGTTTAAGTTAAGAAATTGACAAATAACTTGAAAAGAAGCTACAAAGGGAATGCCTCTTTTGACAACATATTGAGCAAGCAACAAATATTGAACGACAAGAGAGGAATCGGCTTTACTCCAAAGAAGGAGGAGAATAGCAAAACAAGACACAATCAAAAACACACAAAGATCATCAAGTGCTTTGGTTGCAATGAGAAGGACCACTATGCCTCACTGTGTCCAAATCAAGTGGATGTCAAGTCAAAACATTCAAAGAAGAGGCAAACCAAACATTCAAAGAAGAGGCAAACCGACAAGGAGCAAGAAAAGAAGATAAGGTGTGAAAGCAAAAGTCTAACTTGCTACAATTGTTGAGAGAAGGGACATATTAGTAGAAATTGTCCCGTGGGCAACACTCTGAAACCTATTCTTTATAATGATCATTATTTGCTTAGGAGGGATAAAAATGGTAGGGTGAATGCTAGATTTTTAGTTCACCTAAGACAATTGTTATGGCCATTTGGGTGCCTAAATCTGTTGTGACTAACATTCAAGGTCTCAACCAAGTTTGGATACCAAAAAAATACTTAATTGCTAAATAGGTACTTAAAGAGGCATTGGAGGCTTGGCTCTTCGATGAAGAGGTGGATTCCGCCATTTGCCAAAATTGGAGCCAAGCTTGTTGATGATCTTGTCATATCAAGAATCAATGTCATTTTAATAACAAGTACTTACATTGAAGTATCTAGCCCCTAGCCTTGTGCAATGCATTCATGAAAATGTTTTTCAAAATGTGTTCTTGCTCTTGTTCAAAAATTTCAGTATTTCAATCTTTAGTAAGATGGTTATGGTACATTAAGGGGGAGTTCTAAGATATTCATGTATATCACATCCCTAAGTGTGTCCAAATAAATTAAGTGCTAGTAATATTCTTCAAAATTAAGCCATTTAGCCAAAAGTTAAAAAAATCATAATTATTGGTAATCTTGTGAAAAACTAGTTGCAAAATGTATACAAATGCTTTTCAAAGGTTTACCAAAGTTTTTGGCTCAAGAAAAAACCTATTTCAAGTGAAAATGAGTTCTAGCCAAAAATCTAGTTCATAGTATCTTGTTTTTGACATAAACTATATTTTTGTGTAAAATCTATTCTAAAAAGAATTTAAAAACAGTCCCAAAAAGAAAATCATAGAGTTGGCTATTCTAAATATTTTTGGTATTCAAACGATTTCCAAAAGATCAACCTAACAAAAGATATTTGATTTTGAAACTCATCTAAAATCCTATTTTGACCTAAGTGACCACTTTCTAGCACTTAAGTGGGTTTTGACAACTGAGGCAAATATATTCATATGAATAGGTCCACATTAGTATTTACGACTTATACATGCAAATGGATGTTTAAAATACCATAATATGCTCAATTTGGCACTTTTGGAGAAGTTTCATGAAAATGAGTTCTTTTGCGATTTCAAAAGCTTAATTCATAAAAACTATTTGAGAATTGGATTTTTAAGGGCTATATAAGTTGAAAATGCTTCAAATGTGTTTGTGTGAAAATTTGAAGCAAAATACAACATTTCCTTCTTTTCTACAAAACTCAGCTTTGAAAATCTGCAAAGTTTCAGACCTAACCGGTCTGATTGGCCGCCATTGGTGGTTGGATCGATGGCCTAGCGGTCTAATAGCCCGTGCCTAGTGATCAGATTGCACTTAGCTAAGAAATCTCCTTTTCTTCTTAGCCTGACATGTTCCTTTCTCCTCTCTATCACCAGGCTCCCTTTTCACCTGAGAGCTCCTCCTCTCTCTCCCCTCCGGTCGACCCTCTCCTCTCTAGCCATGATTCCTCCCTTCCGGCCAATGGATTTGCTCTCCAAGGTAATCAAAAGGTTCCACTCCTCCTCCTCTCTCCATTCTATGGATGGGTTTTATTTTTCCCTTCTTTATTCTTCCATATCATGGAACCCTAGGTGGCGGAGGTTTTCTCCAAATCCGACTTATTGTTCATCAAGATTGTCAAAAACTCTTTTTCAATCATCTTCTCTTTTTATCCATTCTGGTAAACTCTCAATCTATACTTGCAATTTGCCCTTATTGTGATTTTCCCTAAATTTCTAGGGTTTGATACTAACGTTCTTATTTCATTCAAATTGGTGAAAGATTATTAACATGTAAGTAGATGTGGAATAGATCAACTAGTTTATAGTGTGCGTTGCAAAAAAATTGCGAGTTTTTGGGTTGAAATTCGTTTTCCTCAAATAGGTTGCCACTGTCACGAGTGGTATGATCGGTCATGATAGAGGAAACTTGTAATTTGGCACTTAAAAATTATTTTGATCTCATTGCTCGATTTCCTTGAACTAATCTTTGTGTCATCTTGTCAGCGACAATGCCACAGAAAAGGTTAGTCAGCCACGGATTAATGCCCGTTGTGGATGAAAGTGAAGAAGAAGTAGAAGTAGAAGAAGAAGATAGTGGTAACAATGACAACAATGATGAGAATTATGAGCAAACTGTGAATGAGAGTGAGGATGACTTGCCCGATCCAACTCCGTTCCTTGGTATTGATGTGAGAAGGATCAAAAGTGAGAAGTACACTATTATGAGGCATGCTAATCAGTTTCGATTCCCCAGAAGTGCATATGAAGCTATATTCCATACTCAGTTCCAACAGGATGTATTTCATCATGTGTATGAGAAGAAGAGCTTTGCAAATCACCGGTATGTGACATGGGGTTATCTCAGTCAGAATCATCTCTACAATGGGCTTTATTCTCACGTTCGCCGAGTTGACTTGGATAACTTTGTGATATTGAAGTGCGACTATCACACAATGGCCATCAAGAAATTATTTGCCACAATTTATGTTTCCCCTAAGTTTGACTTTCTCACTTGGATGATGGTGACACAACAAGTCAGTGCTTGATTGACAGATTGTCATGAATCTTAGCTCATCCTTGAAACTCAGAGTCTTAAGGTACATCTTGATGATCTCATGGATTTAACTCTAGTAGATGAATTTTATGATGCTACATATAGCTTTGTGCGTGGTAGAGTGATCAGACTCATACCCCTAACTAGCATCATTAATAGGATAATCAAAGCGACTTTCTTTCCAAGAAGTGGCAAAAATGATGAAATTCATGGACGAGCTTGAACTGTAATCAAATACATCTTTGAGGGCACCAAATTTGACATTGTGGGCTTTATTATAAGAGAGATAGCCATCTCAAAGGGGGATAAAACGAAGAGTATTTATTTTGCTCCTGACATCTTGAAGCTCATTCTAAACAAGATTAACTACAACTCTGCTTGTGGTGTAGTGCATAAGGAATACCGTCCTAGAGATGCTCCTCCATCTGAAGTGCCTCCTCCTTAGCCTCAAGTGCAAGAAATGCCACCTCAAGCACATCAAGGGCAGCAAGCTCCTCAGGAGCAAGATCCGGTCTTAGCAACTATTCTCCAACTCCAATCAACCACATGTACACAAAGTTCGATAATATGCATGATGTCCAAGTTGAGACAAGGGCTATGGTGGAAGGCTTGAACACTAGATTTGATGATATGAACTCGAGGTTCATGCATCTTGATGAGGGGGTCACTCAGTTTGAGCAGTAGTAGGCTCCACTTATTTATCAGAGGTTATGGCGTGGTCGTCGCCCTCCATCATCTTGGTTTGATCATCCATCCTCTTCGAATGCCCCTCATCCTTCCTAGAGTACCTTGACTTGTCCCTTTTGGTGTTTGATGCCAAGAGGGGGGGATGAAGGAAAGGAAGCAAGGTGTTTTTCTTATTTAGGTCAATAGACCATGCTTTGTGGGGATAAGCTTCGTATTCATTCTTGTAATATCTTTTGTAAGCTTATTGAACCTTGTATGACTCTTAGACATATTTAGGACATTTGGATGTTTATGACTTGTGTTATGACTTATGTAATCTATTTATATCTTTTTCCAAAATATGTTTATTATGGATCTTTATATTGTTGCATGCATATTTAAATTCTTGGCTATATGTGCTATGACATGCTTCCTTGGATCCAATATACAGAGGAAACTTCGCTATTTTTTTTTTTTAAAAAATCCACATATCTGCATGAATTTCCTTCAAATCTCATATACACATGTTGAGAGGGAGTTTTATCTATATGTTGTGGTTGTTGTAAAATTGACAGTTTTTGCTAATATTTAGAATTAATTCTAACAGAATTAATCATAATTAAAACATATTTTCAGCAACATTTAAATGACAAAATTAACATATAAACATGTAAATCCTCCATGTTATTTAAACAGGATAATATGCTCAAAACATAGAACATATGGACAATTAAAATCAACATAATGCTTAGATTTAATTGATTGTTTATTGCTCTCACATGGCGAGTTGCACAAGACATAGTCTTGGCCTTTACAACACTTATGTCAATATCTCTTCACCAATTAAATATGACAACTATAAAACAGACTTTGAGCTCAAACTAATGCTCTACTAATATGGCAAGATTTATCTCAAAACAACAATTATACTTTCAGTCAATAGAGAATCATTTAATTATCAGTGTGCATGAAGTCACAATTTCAGCACACAAACTTTTCTGTAGACAGAATATCACAGTGCAGATGTTCACAGATTCAGCACTAAGCCTTTTCGGCAAACTGAATATAACAATGCAAATAGTTCATAGTGGATCAACAAGATCACATAATAAAATGATCAAACTACTTTCAGTCACATCTGAACTACAGAGAGTATCAAAACTGCTAGATAAGACTGACAACAGTAAGCAATCTAATTTGGCTCAAGTCTGTTTTCAGTTATCAATTCAATTTCAGATTTTGACAATAATCATCATCGAGCTATTAAACCGAACCCACATAATCACAAGCAATATCTCCCAGTACTAGCATCAAACCAATTTTAGATTTTGACAAGTACAACACATATATGCACAAGGTAGTCAGAGTCGAGATCCTAAGTCGGATCGATTGCCTTCGGTAGGATCGAATCGTAGAATCGACAATTCTATGGATTTATAAAAATACACATATTTAACATCTGTACTATAAGTTTGTATGATTCTTATATGGTTTACCACTTACTTATAACCAAAAAGGGGCAAAACACTTCTTATCACATAACAGAAAAGCATAATGGTACCAAGTACTAACATGATGAGTGATATAGTTTTGAACTACAAGAGAACAATCAATGACGATGACTAGTTGATTACATGAGAAAGATTCACAACTTTTGAACTAAATCTGGAAAGAGCATGATATGTAGTACATAATAGAATAGTAATAATCTAGTACAAGTCTTCCACATTCACTTCATCGTTACTTGTAGCTACTGTATTTGAACTACCAACACATGAAACGGAAGGATGTGTGTTATACCATCTCCATCTTCGAGTGCATAGTTTTGTTCGTCCTCATTTGCAGCATCATTGGATTCATTATCAGCTTCATCTTCATTGCAATCACAGATGAAATTGTACTCTTGATCATCCAATCCAAGTTCCTGACCACCTGCATGGATAATTGAATATAGAAATCATATGCATAACATTTGGTAGAAACATTGAAAAAGATTTCAGACAAATGTAGTACTAGTAAGTACACTTACATGCATAATTTAAGTTCTTTGCTATGCCTATGATTTCAGCTTCATGCTCACTATTTTCATCATTTCCTCCACGTGCTTGCCTTCGAGTAATCCTTTCAAGAGAGTAGAGCCAATCTTTGTTTGTAGGAAGCACTGGATCTTCCTTTTCTGTGATCCATTCATCATCTAATTCAATATCATCCAATCCAAGGGTTGCCTTGATGTCCCTTCTCATTTGCCTTTCTCTAAGTTTCATGTTATACATCACAAAGACAAGATCATTCATCTTATCTTGATGCAGCTGGTTTCTTCTTTTGGTGTGTACCTTTATGAAGCATAATATATTATAAGTTGTCATTTTGTAAAGGAAAATGTAAAATATGATGGTTCTAATTATTCAATAAAGTACATATATATTCTTACCAACTGAAAGGCATTCCAATTTTGTTCACATCCTGAAGAACTACATGTTAGACTCAAGACTCTAATTGCAAACCTCTGTAATTCTGGACATTCATCTCCATATGAATCCCACCAATCAGCTAGTACATTGATAAATAATATAATTAGAGGAGGGAACACTAAACTATATAGAAAAAATGTGCTTGTACTATTGTACATAAAAATTAACCTGGGGATTTCTTTGATCTAGTCAAAATTGTAGGCACCATTCCAAACAAACCCCTGGCATTTTTAATCTGGTGCCCGCCAAATGAAGTTTCAATCTGTAGATGCCGCCACTTCTAGTTACTTTACAAAACTTGCATTTCACTGTTTTTTCCTTAGTGTCAATCTCCTCACCATACTCCCAACCTAGATCACTCTAGTTGCCTCTTTCATTCTTTCATTTTTGTTTGTTAAATTTACTACTACCAGCAGCAGTAGTCGACATGTCCTGTTCAGTGGCAAAACTGAGGATTCAAAAACAGAGGAAAATTGTAGGAAGGCGCATTGGGAATGCAGAAATGGAACTAAAACATTAGTACTAAATATTTTCTGTTTGAACTAGCTGACGAAAGGACCAAATAAATTGGACATCCACCGACCAGTAAACAAAAAAATTTGTTTGAACTCAAGTCTCACTCCCATCGTTCTCTAGTCACTCACAATCTCACATTAGTACTCAGTACTTACTCCCGTAGCTCTCTGCTCTCATCCCCTATCCAATCTCCACTCTCCACGGTCCACGCGGGCTTGGGTGGCAGCGGCAGGATGCACGAGGAGGGCTCCGTGACCTGGGGTGGTGGGTCGACAGGGAGGGAGCCGTGAGCTCAGGTGGCTACAGCGCCGAGCCGATAAGGAGGGCTTGGTGAGCTGGGGTGATGGTGGCGGCGGGGAGGGCTCGGCATGCTGGCCTACTGGGCCGGCGGTCCACGGGCAGATCGTGGCACCACAGAAGCAGCGATCCAGTTTGAGCCCCGACGATGGCAAATCCAAATCAAAATCAAGTCAGCGGCGGATTGGAGAAACATTGAGGGAAATCAGTGACTTGCCTAGTTGCCTTAGCTGATGTCCAACATGCGCTAGCCTCCTTCTCAAATCTCAAATCGGTGCTTCTTCTTATTTCATCTTGGCTTCCTGCTGCTCTGTAGATCTAGGTCAAAGAGTGAGAGATTCAGAGGACTGGAATCTTAGGGTTTTTGGGAGGCAAATGCCTATGCAGTTATGCTTCTGGCGACTGCTTGGGCTTGGAAAGGAAATGGGATGGACGGATGGCGACTTTACATCTCGATCCAATGGTTAAGATTGGAAATTAGCAGGATCGGTTATAATCAATACAAAATCGTGATTCTACATGATTCTACATATTGGATAGCGACTCTACCACGATTCAACCTAATTTTGATTCATTGTGCGATCTGGATCGACATCCTGTCGTGGGTTCATAAAATTGTACAACTCTATGAGTAGGATCGTGACTTTAACTACCTTGTATATGCAAAGTGATGAACAAAATAGAATAAAGTGATACTCATAAAGTCGATGGCAATCAAAGCCACCGAGAAGAAATCCGGACAAGGCACGCCAATAGGCGCTGACTCAAAAAACCAATCGCCCCGCTATGCTGCGAAAAACAGATGAGGTCGTCAGAGATACAATGTCAATCCGCAGTTTCGGAACACACCAAAATCGCGAAGCCAAAGTACAGAGATACCGCACAAGACCACGGAAGTGCACCGGCCAAAATGCACCCGAGAACACCAATCACTAGGAACCAAACAAAAAATTCTTCTTCCATACCGAGATTAAGCAAACAGCTGGCCAAAGACTGAACCACCCGAGCTCACAAGTTCCTGATTCCCAAATGAAACGCCCACAAAGAGGAAATGGCGCAGGAATGGAACTAGCAGGATGCGCACAAAAAGGAGGTCCATAGCTCACCACCGATGGCACCAAGACAACCACGGTGGCGTAGGAGGTCCGAGAGCTCAAAGCCAAAACCAAATCGGGAGATGAAGAAGAACACACCAGTTTGGGGAATGAACTCACAGATTTTCGCACACTGAAAAGAAGGAGATGGTAGAGACTAAAAGAGGAGAAGCAGAGTGGACGAGGAGCAGCTGTAGCCAACGATCGGTCCCGAAGAGAACGGGTCGCTAGCGCCTCCTGTGCCATCGCTGCACGAGTCTCGCACCAAACGGATCGGGCTGGAGACTAGGTCTCCAGCCTTATCCCTTCCTTCTCTCCCACTGACAGGTGGGTCCCACTTCTTTTCATTTCTTTTCTGTTTATTCTTTTCTCAAAATGAGAAATTACCAAAAAGTCCCCAAAATATCCAATTGTGGTTTTGCTAGCAATTAATTCAAAATCTCTTTTGATTGCACTCAAATGAGTTAATTGCTATCAAAGCTCATCCTAGAGTATACAATTCCTTTTTTTATGATTGTCATCAATTACCACAAAAAGGGAGATTAAAAACTCTAGATACGTCATTATGTATTAATAGAGTATTTTGGTAATTAATGACAATCGTCACGTGGACTAATATTTTCATGAGTTGACGAAATAGGTTAAGTCACATGATGATGAAGATAATTGATGGCTCAATATGTTGAAGGTCATCAAAAGTCAGTGGCGTCAAGTGTTGATGCTCAAGTCAAGAACCCAATCTTGGAGAAAAGATGTGGATCACCATCCTAAAGCTCCAAGCGAATGCGCCAGGCAAAGGTATATCTAGCACGGGCTAAGGATATGTTTCTTAGTCATTTTATCGATCTTGGTGTTTGGTGTAGAGACCGGATTGCTAGTGTAGATTATCATACTATTAAGAGGGGTCTTGACAAGTCGCTTGAGTATGCCATGTGGTGATAGATCATCTTGCTTGCTCTAGCTCTCAATGGCATGTTGCCATTATTTATGAATGTGTTTTGCAAATAGTTGAGGATCATGCATAATTCTTATAGCATCTGACTTTAGTTTGCGAATGCATTTTGAAAACGATTTGAGTCCATGTGCCTAATCCTTGAGGCATGATTCTAAAAGTCGGCAAATGTGTTTTGTAGCTTGTTAAGAATCTTTCTTTCATTCTTTGTTTGCATCGCGCGTCAATTGACAAATGTGTTTTGCTATTGAATTGATGCAAAATCTGTATTTTTGTTGTGAGTGGGCGGTCTAAATGTAAGCCTTTGGGTGGTCTGACCAGCGGTTGAGCGGTCTGACCGCTAGGGTGGAGTGGTCTGACCGCTTTGAGTCCTGGTCTGACTGGTGTGTGTTGAGCGGTCTTACCGGCCCCTCGGCCAGACAACCATGACCAGCTTTTTCTAGAGAGGGTGTTCTCCGGTTTGGCTCTGCTCCTTTGTGGAGTGGTCTGACCGCCCCCTTAGTGGCCTGATCAGCCTTTGTGCGGGCAGTTAGTCCGGTTGAGGGTCTAATGACTAGTTTTTATAGTCGTTGGAGTGAGGCCAGTCTGACCAGCCATTGGTTGGCGGTTAGACCAGATTTTCCTATTTTTCTATAGATTCTCCTTCAACTGCTGGTTTCTTTGTGTGGGTGTACAAATAACTATTGTGGCCAATTATGGGAGGTTGCTGGTGCTTTTCATTCCCCATGAGCTAAGAGGAAGCATTCTCTTCCTCTTTGTGCATTTGTTGTATTTGGAGAGTTTAGAGAGCAAAATTCTAGTGGATCTATTGCATTATGTGTTAGATTTAGTATCCATCGAGCTTAGAAACTTGATTCGTTCAAGTGAGCGCCTCCGACTTGTTACTCTTGGTGTTTGTCGACACTTAGATGGCTTGGAAGAGTTGTGTTGGTGATCTTCTGTCGGGACTCGGATTTGCACATCTGAAACCCTCTGTGTATTCTAAGTAGTCCTAGATCAGTAGCTAGTTCACACAGAAAACATGGAGGAAATACCATCCATTTATTGATTTAACTAAAAAATCTCAAAATAACAAACAATAACAATAATTGGACCTTATGGTCAACGTTTGCTTAATTTTTCACGCAGGGCTAAAGAAACAGATAAACTCTTGTAGCAGAACGAAAAATTTGGAAAGGCTAATCAACATGCCCACAGGCAGTCGAGTAGAGAACACATGCTAATTCGCATTGTCTTCACAGAACTCCTTTTCATAGAACTCTTGAGCAGCTTGATATTCTTCAACTGAACAGCAAAGTTTAAAGCCATAAGTATATAAAGTACTCAACAAGTCATAGAAAACAGTATGCGATTAATATTCGTGTAAGGCTTGAATAAAGGATTAGCTCTATGGTTCTTTTTGCAGAATGCAGTATTGACGGTAAATACAGTAAATAGATGAAAATGCGTAATTGAACAGAAAATAAATAAATAGATAATTGTTTTGAAACAACCAGTGAACCTCTCGCTTGATGAACCACGAAGGTCCTGATTTTGGCCCGATCTTTTGATGAGAAGATAAGTTCGGTAGAAGTCGCTCAACTCTCACGATCCTGGCTACGAACTTGCAAGGCTCGAAACCATGCAATCGCTGAACTGCTCGATAAATCGTTACCAACCGTGCACGAATACCCAGATGACTTGACCACGAAGGTCAATTGCTACATACACCGAAGAAGCACGCAAGAACAAGGTAAAATGCAATATGAAATTGCAAATAAGATTGAAATACTTGATAAATTAGGATTCTAAAGCGGTATTATGGTTGGTCTAGTCGACACAAGCCAATACACGAAGTTACATCATATCTAACTTTTAACTCAACAAAATTCGAGGGAAATTAGAGGGGTGCGGCCTCCTTAAATAGGGAAGTGGGAGGCACACATAGCTAAGAGCCAAGGGGGTGGGACTGTTCATGGGTACTGTTCATATGAACAGTGCGTTGTGAACAGTGCGATCGGCCCAAGGGGCGGCCAAGGAGGTTGTCGGCCCAGATACCCTAAAGTGGTGGCTCCCCTTTGGGCCCAATCATTGATACAAGGCCCTCGGCCCAATGTGAGGTGGCGCAGCACTAGATATAAGTGAAATAAATTCGTTGGCACATTGGATTAGCGTTTGACGTAGACGAATCGATGGCAGTAGAGTATCCCGATTGGAGATGGAGTAGCGGTCATATCTGACGGGTTGATGTCCTCATCATCCTCCCCTTCTTGCATTTGAGTCGTCCTCGACGCAATCTCATCGTTTAGCTCCAAGAAAAACTTTAAAACTAGTAACAACGCATTCTCATCTTCCTGCAAAATGTTAGCAACAGCAGGTGGTAAAGAAATAGAGAAAACTTTAGAAATTAAAAGTAATTATGCATACATCAAATCAACATAGGTACATTTTCTCATAGCATTCAGTTTGGAACTCAATTTGCAAGTATAATTGAACTAAATAGTAGAGTTATGCATCGCCGGTTATGAAAGGCAATCGTCCTCAACTTTTATAAGTTAATGGGTAGCACAACAATTGATTTCAAAGTGCACAAGTCATCCATATAAACAGAGTTCAATTGAGTAATAGAAAATTCATCTAGCAAGGGTGAAAAGATTTGTAAGTTCTTCCATACTCTAACATCATTATTCAGATTGTCAATGCTAGATGGTGCAATAAGAGATGAACATATAGGTATAGGATAATCCAAAAAATGCAGCACACAAGAATTGTTGTTCGAAATAACAAGCTTCAATTCATCCATGTGATCACAAGTTATGCATATACAATATACAAAAAATTGGTTGTCTACACCATAATCTCCAATCAAATTAAAACAGTAGGTCTAGGTGCTAGAAAGAGAATTTAGAGATGATATTTCAAAAACTTTCTCCATAGCACATTCTAAACTAACGGGATCATTAAGCATGATATAACACAAAGCTTCAGCAGGGGATATTCTATCCAATACTTCCTTATGTGTAACTAATTCAACATGTGCAAAATTATGAGAATTCAGATCAGCATATGGTTTATTCAAGTCAACACAAGGAATATCAAAAGATTGCACTACTACAGCAGGAATATACTCACAAGTTTACTCCATGTCTTGCTGTAGCACTAAATCAGTACATTTGTCATGATCGTCCTCATCAGATACTGTAGATACCTCAAGCTTCTCCTCTAATGACATAAGATGCGTCAGATCATCCTTCATCACTTCAAGCATCTCGACGGTATCTGGAGATGGAGTAGGAGCCAAAACAATGTTAGTATTTTCAGTTACCTTAGGTTGCACCTCGCTTGTGACCGTAGGTAGTGGAGGTACAAAACGACATTGCAATTTCTACTTCATCTGCTCCCATGTGTACATGAAGTGGTACTCGAGATTCAACCACCAATGTTGAACATCATCGATCAGCGCCGTCCTTGCCATGCTCACCTTCTCATAATGATCATGGTCCTGTCTTTCAAAGTAGCTTTCCAACATAGTAACCTATAGAAAGTAGTCCAACGACGTACTCTCAGCAGTGAGTGACAATATGTATACAGATAGTTGTTTCCATTTGAGTTCAAATCTGCCTACGATAACATCGTAATCTATCAATTTCAACCAACTTGTCATTGTTAGTAGAAAACAAAGAACAAATCACAAGTATATGTTCTTATCAACTACTAGGATCTAGAGGCTCAATTCAAGTCACTCACACTCAAGCTTATACTGTTGGAGATATGCCCTAGAGGCAATCATTTTGATGATGATATTTCGTTGTATCCATGATTTAATAAATGTTCCTTGAATATTGCCTTTGTGTTGATTAACAAGTATGTGACTTATTTGTGAAACTCTTTACTTGTATGGTTATTCTAAAGTTGTCCCTAGTCGGAGTTCATGTGAGGACACACGTGAATGATGGATTAGCACATGTATCGGTTGATGACCATGTTTCACAGGTCATAGACATGGAGATGTCAAACCAATAATGTGGACACATGTTTAGAACATGGGGTTGGACCGACCCAACATGAGACATAGCTTTTATACTTATGGTTCTCTCTACACAATGTGTACGCCTTGTCCTTAGACCCGAGATTGTCGCATGTACTTGAAATGTGAATAGACCTACTTAGAGGCTATCAAACGCTACTCAGAATCGGGTAGTTATAAAGGTAGCTTTCGGTTTGTCATGAAGCATGTTGCGAGGCATGGTCGGTCGAGATGGGATTTGCCCTCTCTACCGAGAGATATCTCTGGCCTCGAGTGATCGGATCCGTAAATGCATGGCCATGCTACTTAAGGTTAAGAGTTAACCTAGTAAGGGATTCCGGATCACGGATCGAGAAAGAGTGGTCACTTGGAGCTCGACCAATATCGTGAGGCAAAGGGATTGGCATGTACATAACGTTGTGATGGTTCGTCCGATATGATCTTTACGTGCGCTTAGGAGTTGGCACGCCTTGCTAGAGGTCGCTACCAACTATTGACCAAGTATGTGTACTTGCGTCATGTCTAAACATACGTGAACCTATAGGGTCACACACTTATAAGTGAAGCCTAATTCGGATTGGATCCGATTAGATCGGGCATTGAGTCCTAATGGGCCTCTATTCGTAGAAGCCCATTATAAGGACGCCTATAAAAGGAGGCAGGGGCGCAGAGTTAAGGGTTGAGTTTTTCGTGACATCCCCAAACCCCGCCGCCACCCTCCCACGCCCTAGTCGCCGCGCGATCTAGTAGTCCGCGCGCGCCGCTTCCTCCCATACGTGTGGATACCTTTGAAGGCGCCGCATCCGTGGCGTTGGGACGAACCGCAAGAAAGGAGTCAGACGTGGGACGCCACGACGAGGACGAGGAAGTAGTACGACTACTCGCCTCGACGCATCGCATCAACTTGGTACGACTACATCGCCTCGACGCACGCATCAACTTCCGCACCTGCGCGTCTAGTGGTAAGACCGTGATCTATAACTGCAGTGATCTTGGTTTACGGGTAGAATTTTTAATTTGCGCTAGTGTAGCCTACCCGTTTCCCTACATATACCAAGTTCTTATAAGTTCTTACCAATACAGCAAGGAAGTGGTACAACCGGTGGCTGGTTCGTGATACTCTCACTTGCGATTAGCCCAACGATTGTGAGGAATGACACCTAGTGAGTTAGTAGGAAGTGGAGCTCGGAAGGTTTCAATATGGTAGCAAGGATCAGCAATAATCAAATTAGTTAATGCAAGTTGAAAGATTGTTTAAAGAACTAGTCAATGTTGCTGATCCTAGCTTAATCAAAGCTAGCTAATCAAAGCCCTATGCAGAGAAGTGTATGTACGCACATGCAAAGATAATTGTGACTTAATGCAGGCAATGGAAAACCTCACAAAAAATGCTAGGAGATATGCAAGCCAACTACTCAAACTTCTTTCAAAGGGCACAAGACTGTTCGCGCGATGTAGAGCACAAAAACAGAATAACATGCAACGTAAACAACCCTCTAGTTTAAGCAAAAACAACAACTAGTCTCGAGAGATGAAAAGGCAAAGTTTTATATGGCTTATATATGCTCTTTTGAAAGGTTTCGATGATATCTAAAACTTTGCTGCTGAGGTGAACCCCAAATTCCGAAGGGAAGACCGACGAATCACCAAAAATAGAAAACCAAAAACTTACAACGCGAATTCAGGGCTGAAGATGGCCGATTTTAGGGGTCTTGGAAGGCGACTAGCATAAGTGGGTTATTGTTTTGGATGCTCCTCGTCGTTATCTTTCAAACGAGTCCAAGAATGTTGAATTCTGACTCCGTATGCAAAAGTTATGCTCGTTTTACTGAAGATGTGTGTTAAACGGACTCGAATTCATTTCGGCCTCCAATTGTAACTGTTATAACTTTTGATCCCTTAGGACAACCATGCTCAATTTTTTTGTGGTAGCTTGTGGCTATATTAGGAAGGGCTCCACCAATTTTCACTAGATTTGGCAATGGTTTTATGTGCTTTTCAAATTTTGGACATGGGACTTTTTTCTGTTTTTCTTCTCTCTTTTTCTGTTTTTTTTTGTCTCTCTCTTTTTGTCTCCTCTGCTTTTTTTTTTCCTTCTTCAACCCATAATCAAATTCTCTTTTTTGCTTCCTTCTTTTGCACAACCGAAATCAACTTTCCTGTTATCCACTTGGCAAATTGAAACTCACTCAAATTTAGGGTTTCCTTTCTACTTCCTCCTCTCTAAACCCATGGGCGGCGCAGGTGTGAATTTAGATGCATTTTCAGTCGCCACGGTAGATGATGGGTGGCGGCCGCAGGAGGATGTTGCTTGCCGTGGCAGCGAGACCAAACTGCGGCAGAAGTTGGTAGCACTAGAGAGTAGGCCACGACAGACGATGGGCAGTGGTGGCAAGGTCTTGTTGATCTTGCGGCAGGGGGGAGTCGCGTGGTAGGGAAGGCTCTGGGCGGCCACGGCAGCAAGATGGCAAGCATTTTGACTGCGGGAGTAGGAGCAATCGGCTACCACAGCAGGAGATGGGCAGCGGTGGCAAGGTCTTGCTGATCTTGCGGCAGGGGGAGTTGCGCGGCAGGGGAGGCTCTGGCCAACGTTGGAGTGGCGCAGCAGGGGTGGGTGGTGGTGTGGCAGGGAGTGGTGGCTGCGGTAGCAGGTGATAGGATATGCCACGACAGAAGGCACACTGTGATGGTGGTGGCCGTGACAGTGATTGGTGGCTTACGATGATGATACCAGCGGCAAGGAACAAAGAACACAGGTGCAAAATAGACAAAGATCAAGCTACGTAAAGGAACACGAAGAATATGATGCAAACTAGACAATGATGAACTAGAATTCAGCAACTCACATGACGCTATAACCAATAATTCAACAAGCAAAATACCGAAAAGAAAATTGCAAGGGCTTAGATTGGTTCGGTATGGATGATAGATGCGAAATTTTTTGGGGCAATTTTCTAGACTCTAGGTATGAAAAATGAATCTACTACTAAGGGTACTAATTTCTCACCGAAGAACTGTAGCTCTGATTTCACTTGATGAACCACGGAGGTCCTGATTTTGGCTCGATCGTTCGATGAGAAGATAAGTTCGGTAGAAGTCACTCAACTCTCACGATCCTACCTACGAACTCGCAAGGCTCGAAACCACACAATCGCTGAACTGCTCGACAAGTCATTATCAAACATGCACGAATACCCAGATGACCTGACCACAAAGGTCAATTCCTACACACACCGAAGAAGCACGCAAGAACAAGGTAAAACACAATCTGAAATTGCAAATAAGATTGAAATACTTGATAAATTGAGATTCCTAAGCAGTATTATGGTTAGTCTAGTCGACATAAGCCAATATACGAAGTTGCATTGTAGCTAACTTTTAACTCAATAAAATCCAAGGAAAACTAGAGGGGTGCGGCCTCCTTAAATAGGGAAGTGGGAGGCGCACATTGCTAAGAGCCAAGGGGGTGGGACTATTCATGGGTACTATTCCTGTGAACAGTGCGACCGGCCCAAGGGGGCAGCCAGGGAGGTGGCCGGCCCAGATACCCTAAAGTGGTGGCTCCCCTTTGGGCCCAATCATTGATACAAGGCCCTCGGTCCAATGTGAGGTGGCGCAACACCAGATATAAGTGAAGTAAATTCGTTGGCACGTTGGAGCAGCGTTTGACGCAGCCGAATTGATGGTAGTAGAGTAGCCCGGTTGGAGGTGGAGTAGCGGTCATATCCGGCGGGTTGATGTCCTCATCACCGCTCACTTCCCAACCAAACAACCAAGTGAATATCCCATCCGCCATGTGAACATCACATTCACCATTGAATCTCCCATTCACCAACCGACACATTTTTATAAAGAAACTCTACCTTTTCGTGTGAAATCCTCGAGCATTGTCCATAACTAGGGACACGGTTGTGTAAACAATTTAGCTCTGCAGAGGTTGTACAACTTTACCCACAAGAGATAAATTAACTTATAATGTCCGTTCACACACTTCCGTAGGTGCGCGACTAAGTGATTATCACAAGGCCTTTACAAAGCTCCTTATTAACCTAACTATACCCGCTAAGGTTTCAACACTGAATGTCATCACGACCAGACGAGCCCCCTCTTGCGCCATTGTGAATATCCACCCCGGAATTCACACTTCCAAAAACAGAATTAAACTAAGACATTGCCAATTATTTTGCTAGGTCCATCTCATACTAGACATATGGTTGTACGATATGACCCAGTTCAATGGTGCACAAGATTAAATCCTTAACAAGCTACTCATACAAGGCTATCTCATCCAAAACAATGTGCCTCGTGCACCCCCATTAGTTTACGATCCCTCGCCTGAGTATAAATCATTTTGTTCAATCAAACCAATGATAATCCCTACCATGACATAAAATTTTATAACAGTGGCATCACACCACAATCGACACAATAGTGACGTCATGCCACAGTTACATAACAATGGCATCACATTACAATTCCCAAAAACAGTTGATATAAAGATAGCATGCAATTTAATATAAAACACGATACTTTTGAAATCATAGGTTCACTATGATCAAAGAACTATGACTTGCCTTGGTTTTGCTCAGTTACCACACTTAGATCTTTGAAACTTACTTCTGTTCCTGCTCCTTGAAACAGATCGTCTAACGAGAGAGAAAACAACAAGCAAAGCACAAATGAACCCAAAAGAAATCCAAATAAAATCCAAAAATAGCAAAACCAACTCTAAAAGAAAGAGCTCGATTTTAGAAGAGTTTAGGAATTTGAATAGACTTAATCAGAGTTCAGACGGAGGAGAGTGGACTCTCGGAAGATTTACCGGAAAGGAAAAGATAGAGAAAACACTATTCTAAATTTTAGAATTTTCTTTCAAAAGGACATTCCAGATTCTGCATTAGCATGACGTGAATAGGGATTTTAATTGTGGCTGAAATTAAATTTCTAAAGAAAAAGAAATTTAAAGACACTGACGTGTGGGCCCTAGTCTATGGACCAAGTCCACGGAGGAAGGCTCTGGACTATGGTGGACTGGGTGCATAAGGCGAGTGGATGACATGTGGGTCCCACATGTCATTGGGTTAGGGTTTGGGATGACACGCAGACACACACGCGGCTACTGACTGGATGACACCTAAGTGGCAATGCGGAGGTGGCGACTGAGGTGACGCAGAGAGAGGAATAGAGAGGAACAGAGGAGGCATGGCCAGTGGCAAGGCAAGCGGCATCGATGGTGCTAAAGGAGGTGGCGGCGCGGGGAGAGCGACAGTGGCGGTGGAGGACAAGCTTGGTCTCGCGGTGGAGGACTAGCTCGGGCTCGCGGTGGCTTCGATGGAGCAGCGGCGCCCGGAGAGAACCGAGATTAGCACTGGCTCAACGGCGACATGGGGAACATGGAGGACACCTCGGGGCGGCCAGAGGGTGACTGGAGCAGCGGCGACACAGAGGCTAGCGACGGCGGTGGCAGGGTGGCACGGTGACGAAGAGACCGAGAGGGAGGTGGGGATTGGAGGATGATGATGAGGAGCTCGTGGTGACGCGCTCGGGGAAGTAAAGAGCTCACCAGTGAGGAGATCAACGGAGAAGGTGGTAGCCGGCTTTAGGGAGGACAAGGTCGGTGGTGGCTCGGTGACGCTCAGACGAAGATGAGGGAGCACAACGTAGAACGTGGACACGCGATTCCAACGGTGTAGACGGCATGGGCAGAGGACGATGGACGGCGACAAAATGCGACGGAGAACGGCTTGCGGTAGCGATGGTTCCTTGGTGGATTGTGGCGAGATGGAGGCAAAATTGGGGCTGGCAACTTCGAGCTTTTTGAGAGGAGCTTGAGGTGAATACTGTGACGTGGATGGCGCGCTTATAAAGGTTAGGACGGGGAGAATTCGGGTGGAGGCCGGCAGCTTGGTGTACAGGAGGCAAACTCGGAGTCGATGAAGAAGAAAGGAAGGAGGAGAGAGGAGGCTGACAGCGTGGGCCCGCACGACAGTGGGAGAAGGAGAAAAGGAGGAGGGACTGGTGGCTTGGTTAGCGTGGGAAGAAGGATGGGCCGGGCCAGCGGGGAAAAGAAAAGCAAGTCGGTGGAAAGAAAATGGAAATGGGCCGAAAGAAAGGATTTCAGCCCAAAAGGAAAATCAGAATTAAAATGATTTCTGCATTTCAGAAATTAGATTAAATGAAACCGAGCTCAAAGGAATAGCAAATAAATTCCAAAAAATTTCTAGAAAATTCTATGGTACTCAAGGAGCCCAAATAAAACAACTTGAATTTAATTGAGGTTTAAATTAATCACATTAAATTATTTCAATTTTCTAAAAATTCAAGTTAAGCTTTTAACTTAACCAGGAAAATTCAACTGGATATTTTTATTTTTAAAAGCTTCAAAAATATTTCAAATTTGGGATGTTACATCTTCTCAAATAAGGTTGTGACAAGACCCAGACATTGTGAGTGGTTCAATGCTCACTACCTCCGAAGTGAAGGAAGAACAACCCTGAGTGGATTTGAGGTATTGGCATAATTCGTGGAGCCGATCCAATTCGTCTAGGTTTACCTTAATGTGGACTAGGGGAAACCGGCATGTTTGATATCACCACGGGGAAAAGATCAAGTGTCCTTATGGTTTGCTTTCTTGAGCTTTATATTCTTGCAATTCACATCCATATAATTAAATTGCTTACTTGTTTCCTTAGATTTGTATTCCGTGTCTTAAACATAGTTTGTCGATGCACTTAGTCAAGACTAGTTGATTTAGGTTTTAAATTGTGTAAAACCAAATTGATTTATAATTCCATATAAAACTCGGTTTTAGCCAAAAGATTTTTTAAAATTGCCTATTCACCCCCCTCTGGTCGGCCTCTTCGACCTAACAAGTAGTATCAAAGTTTGGCCTCTCATTCATTAGAAGTAAGACTAAGAATTTTTTGCTACTATGTAATACAACCACTAAGGGCCTGTTTAGAAGAGGGAGAATGCTACGCTAATCAGGCCCTAAAGATAGAAGAAAGACTTTTCTGCTAATGCTCAGGACAAGTGTGGTCAACTGGTTGCTGCTTTGAACACAATACTTTGAACACAATAGGACATGATCGATCGAATAACTTCCCACAACCATACAAGCACAGCCAGTACACCGATGGAGAACATAGAACTATAAAAGTCCAACAAGTGCCACACTTTTTATCGGTGGCACCTCCAAATTTTTTTTCTGTGGAATTGCACATCAGCACACCCTATTTTCTTTGTTTTTTAGATAATGGAAGAGGAAACCACTCTCGGCCTCTGTATCGGAGGGCCTATTTTCTTTGTTGAGTTGCAGAGGCCAGCGGCAGGTTCCCTCAATTATATAATGTTAGAATTGGGCATATATGTGTAAAGGTCCATTCATTCCTATAATTCCAAAGCATGCAAATTCTTAGACCAAAAGTTCGAAACTCAGTGGTCGAAACTGAGTGGTCAAAACTGTATGGTCAAAACTCAGTGGTTAAAACATAGTGGTCGAAACTTAGTAGTCGTAACATAGTGGTCGAAACTGAGTGGTCGTAACATAGTGGTCGAAATTGAGTAGTCGTAACACAGTGGTCAAAACTTAGTGGTCGAAACTTAGTGGTCACAACTGTGTGGTCGAAACTCAGTGGTCAAAACTGAAGACCAGTATGGTCAAAATTCAGTGGTCGAAGGCCTAGACCAGGATGGTCGAAATAATCTGGTCGAAGCCATAGACCATTGTGGTCGAAGGCATAGACCAGTATGATCGTAATACACTAGTCGAAGTTGTAGATCAGTGGTAGAAGCTTTAGACTAGGTTACAATCAGGATCAATAAACACTTCTTAATGACCATCAATTGGCTTTGAATTAGCGGTTATCGGTGGTTTATTATGACTGTTACTAGAGAGTAATTGTCTCGACCATAAATAGGATCTGGAGACATCCAGACGAAGGCGATCGGTTCATTCCATTTTCCATCTTCCAGATGAGGTGAATGCATTATCCGTGACTATCCCCTCCAAAGAATGCTGACTTCAGTGTTCACCTAAAAAACAAACATAGGCAAGAATGAGTCCAAGATTCAGCAAGTACAACAGAAATACAAGAACAATACTAAATAAGAACAATAACATTACATCATGGGTTATGAATGTGGAATGACAGGAATATATGAATGCATGATATGCAAATCTCCTCTTCTGCTTATATCGGTATAGCCAGTGATACACCCGTCGGTGTTCACTCAGGCCTGCACTATACAAAATACGGGGATCCAAGGCTCGTATGAGAACATTTCATAACAGGGATCCAAATCTACCCACATTGGAATGGTGGGTCTTACGTGCCCATATTGGAATGATGGGCCTTTCTCTCTACTCCCGTGGGTGAATCATGAACATATGAAAGTATGAAACGAATATGAACATAAGAGACATCCTCTCATTAACCATAAATTAACAAACTTAGAATGAATAGGAATCATCCGAAATCTACGCATAGGCAATAGAAGGTAATCACAACATGAATAACAAGCATATCGAACATTCAACGAACAATAAATTCCACAAGGTACTTGCCTTCCGCCCTGTGAAGCGTTGTGAGGCAAGGGAGATGCCACTACACTCGAATTCCCTCCTCCTACACAATTTAATTACTTGAATAAGAAACAACGTGAATAGGATGCTAATCGCAATGCTTAAATGCCTCTTCCTAAACACAAGGTTCACATAATTGTTTTATACAATAAAACCAATAGTCTAACGGGACGATAATCTGGATAGCGGTACTAAAAATATCATATCTTTTGCTCTGAGACTTGAAACGGAGTGATCTTAGATCCTATGAAAATATATCGAAAACCTCCACATTAGTCTAGTTGGCGAAAACTTCTAATTCAGCTAAAAACCTAGGCTAACATTCAAATGAAAGTCCAATATACAATCTGTCCAGCAGAACTACACAGTAGTAAAGAAATACTCATAACTTTTGATTGGATTAACCAAAACACAAGATTCTTATTGTTTTGGAAAGCTAAGAACACCATCTTCAAAATCCTAGTTGGCATGACACTCGTATTTTGCCTTAAACAAAATGTGGCACACGGGTCAAAACTAATGACAGAAACCGATATAAAATTTGGATAGTCAAATTGAAACGTACATAACTTTTGTTCTACAAATTCAAGTAAGGTGTTCTTTATCAATCCTGAAAGCTAATGATATTATCTACAAAAATTGTTAGGGGAAACACTTCTGATTCAACCTCTAACCTAGTCATATTTTAATAAATACAGTGACTATTAATTCTCGTCAGACTTTCGGGACAACAGCAAATAATTCATCATAAATTTTAAACTGCAACTCATAATTGAGTGATCTTTACGTCCACTGAAACTAAGAATGAACCCCACATAACTCTAGGAGATGGGATCCTTTGATTCGGCCTCTAAGAACGCGAAAACAGTGCACACTACACTAGACAAAATCTGTTCTACTCGCAGCAGGGTTTCGATCCAACAATCACGATCAATTTCGCATCTAATTTTTATCCAACCTTCAAAGAACAGCGATGGTTACCCTTGTAGAGCCCTAGGAAGACGCTGAACAAAAGCCCACGAAGAGGATCTTCTTCTTCTCCTCCTTTCTCCCCTCTTCTCCCTTCTCCTTTCCTCCTCCTTGTGGCTGGCTAGCAGCTGGAAAACTCCAAGATGATAGCAATGAAGGGGCTGGACCTTGAGGGAGGGAGCTGGAGGTGCAAGAGGGAGGGCAGGGAGGTGGCGGCCAGATTGGGGAGGAGGGGGGAAGGGTGCGGCCAAAGGGGGAGGGGGCAAGGGGCGGCTAGGGTTTGGGAGGAAAAGGGGTGGTGCCCCCCATGTGGCCGGCCCCCTCTTGGGCCTTCTGGGCCACAGCCTAGGGCCCAAGTTGGCGGAATTTTGTTGAAAAGTCCAAATAAAAAGGTTTTTCTCCCTTTTTGCTTGCTTCCTTTACTTAGTAATATTCGTAGTATTACACGATAGTTGCATAAGCTCATGAGCTTTAGCTACTGGTCGAAGAGATTGCGCATCTAGGAGGTCGTTTAGTTCGATCAGATACAGACTAGTGGTGTGGAGATACGAGTTGGTCGTAGACTATATATGAACTGGTCGTATATACGAGCTGGCCGTTAGTGACAAGAATCTGGTCGTAGATCATATTGTTGCCAAACTTCCTACTTCATGGCTGGATTTTGCCACTGGCTTAAAGCACAAGAGAGAAGAGATATCTATTTAGGATCTCATTGCTGCCCTTGATGTGGAAGAAAAGACAAGAGCAAAAGATGCACCAAGCACTTCCAGTTGGTCGAAGTCTTAGACCAGGGGTCTTAGACTAGGGTGGTCGAAGCCTTAGACTAGTGTGGTCGAAGGCATAGACCAGTGTAGTGGAAGCCTTAGACTAGTGTGGTCAAAGAAATAAACCAATGTGGTCGTAATAATGTGAGGCCAACATATGGCATTCTCATTTTTGTCATATTGGTTTTGATAGTATTGCTCGAATGTCCATATTAGATTTAATTCTAAAATGTGAAATTGTTAAAGGATCAAAGTGTCAAACTTGTGTGCAAGCAAAACAACCTCGAAAACTCTTTAAGGGGTTATAGGAGGAAAAGAACTTGGCACCTTTAGATCTTGTCCATTCTGACTTGTGTTAGATGAATGGATTGTTGACCAAAGGAGGCAAAATATATTTTCTAACTCTTATTGATGATGCATCACAATATTATTATGTGTATCTACTGAAAACAAAAGATGAACCTTTAAATTACTTTAAATTTATAAAGCAGGGGTTGAGAACCAACTAGAAAATAAAATGTAATACCCCAAAAGTATTTGAGAATATTTGAAAGAGTATTCGGGAGAGATTATGTCAATTCGGAGAAGGACCAAATATAAAATAGATTTAGCAGCAATTAGATAGGGGGTTTTCTGCAGTTTTTCAGCAACCTGGGCCTCAGGCCTTGGCCCAGGAGGCCCATGAGGGGTCAGCCACCAATAAAAGGAGGGGGAAACCCTAGTTACTACAATACCACACCGTTGGTACTGTAGCGCTATACTATAGCAGCCCCCTACTGCTATGCCAAGAGGAGAAAGGGAGGAGAGGAAGGAAGAAGAAGAAAAGAAAAGGGAGAGAGGAGAAGAAGAAGAGAGGGAAGGGGAAGGTTCGCGGGCTGCATCGTGGTATACGGTGGTTCGTCAAGGGTAACCTCAATTTTTCCCATTGTTTAGATGCATTATGGCTTAATTGATCTATGTCGGTAATTAGGTCTGCTCAGGATGGTTCATGTTAGACCGACGTTTTGATATAGTTATGGGCAGATTCAGTTCTAGACGTCTCCTAGAGTTTGGTAGAGGACGTCAATAGCTTTCGATGAAGTGCTAGATCGCATTATTTGGACCTCTGTAGCAGAAGTTATGAATTTATTAGCGTGACTGTTCTGCGAATCTACCAATACTCTGACAGGTTTTAGTAATCTGACTTGAGCGAACCGTTAAAGGGAAAATTAGAGGGTCTCAGTATAATTAAAGTTGTAGATAATTATTGTATCTTTCAAGCAAGCCCAAGAACGCGAGGTTTAGACAAACGAGCTAAAAGTTATGATAGTTTTAGTGTACTGTCCAGAGAACTTGACGTGAAATCGATGTTTTGTTAATCAGCATAAAAGGGATATTAGATTGCCGAATCAGGAAGGCCCACCAACTAGGTTTAGTTGAGGATTTTGATAACCTTTCAATGAAGTCCAAGAACACCTCATTTGGACTCATTTACTAAAAGATACGAATTTTAGAACACGACTATTTCCAGAGGGGACAGATCAGCATTTAGAAAATTGGAGTTGGGATCGCGTTACAAGCTTTTGCTAGTTCGTGTTTGCTTATATAGTTTGTTTGGTCCATTACTATTGTCTTAGTAAGCTTTTAAATTAATTTTAGGTGGGGGAGTGGTCCCGGAGGCAGCACCCTCTTCACTTCCTCCGATCTCACGCGGTTAAGGCAAGTACTTGTTTGCTAGTATTGTGAATAAATGTGATATCTATGGATGCTATAGTGTTATAGATGTTGTTGATCGTGATTATTAATGTTGTGAAAATATGTATTATGCATGGTTGTTTGAGTGTATGAATGTCTATGAACATGAATGATACAAGTATGAATGAGTTAAATTCATAGGTGATGTTGCTGAGGAGGTATGATTATGATGATTCATGATTTGTGCATATACATCATGTTGACAAAATGAAGACTTGGTCACGTGGTGACCAAACATTTGTTGAGATCCCCGTCATGTATTTGGCGGGCTTGAGGTCCCCACACTTGCGAAGTGTGGGCTTGAGGTCCCCTTTACTTGCGGAGTATTGGGCAATTGGTCCCTGCGCTTGCGAGCACAGGCATGGTATGCGGCGACGGTCGCATATCTCGCATTACCGGTGAAGTGCGAAAAAGAGTGAAAGAGAAAAGGTGCATTGCATTTTTGCATTCATACATCATGAAATATGTTTTCGAGTAAAGTATTGGAATGGAATGTTGATGCTGTAAATGTGAGTTTAATGTTTCATTATTGGTTCTTGCTGAGTCATTTGGCTCACCCTTGCTTTTGTTGTGTTTTAGGTACCCTTTTGCAAGAACGCATGCATGGGAGGGAGTAGACTTGACTTGGATTCACACACTGCCATCCACCTTTAAAGTTGATACATTTTCTTTTAGTTCGTACTTTAATAAATAAGCAAAATGCTTAAGGATTGATTATGATTATGTTTCATGCTTTGGATTAAGTGTAATAATGATGAGTAGTGTCTTTTGGATACCTTTGGATATGCTAGGTGCCTACCTGATTTGAATGCCTATAGATGATTCTGGATGTTAGATTATTTATATATGTTTTATTCAAATGTTAAAACCTCCTAGTAGCTACCTTTACGGGGGAGGTTCCGCCGAAATTTGGTAGAATGTTTTGGCTTAGAATCGGTTAATGCTAGTTTGGTAGCATTCCAGGCTCATGTTGGGCTGGGGTGTTACAGAAAATTAAAAGACTAAGGTCTGATCGTGGATGAGAGTATATCTCTCATAAATTCTTCCAATTCTGTGTTGGACATGGAATAGTCCATGAAGTTACACCACCATACTCACCTCCATCAAACAGGGTGGCTGGGAGGAAAAATCGGACACTAACAGACACTAACAAACTTGGTGAATGCCATGTTGGAGAGTGCTGGTATGCCTAAGATATGGTGGGGGAAGCCCTTTTGACAGCAACTTTCGTTCTAAACAGAGTAATCACTAAAAGTTATGAGATTACTCCATATGAGGGATGAAAGGGGAGAAAACCTATTGATGATCGAGACGTCGATCTTACGAAATGAATAGAAGAGAATAACATGGAATTTCTAGGGAGAAAATGAAACTGCTCTTTTATTATCATGAACTGGATTTTATAGAGGATGCCTTATGACTAGACGGTGGACTAACCCTATTTACACTGAGAGTAATGCTTGATATGCTATAATATCAAAGTTGAAGCATGAATATGATGTTAATGACTACGCTCCAATCTGATACAGCTTGACCCCCCTACTCTGTCCATGCTCCATCTTTAAATAGCCTTTGAAAAGGTGACAGTTGCTTCTGGAGGAGACATCTGTTGTGAAGCGTCGCGACTGGTCGGAGCATCAACCGCTCCATCAACCATTCAGCGGTTGCATGTCTGTGAGACACTTAACCGTATGGTGGTTATTTATCAGTGTTTTAGGATAAAGAGACGTCGTGTGGTATGGAATATACGCATGTGTTCCATTCATCACATGGTAGGGAATATACTTGGAATCAGTTCATACCTTTTACGAGCAGTTAACTGGTGGAGGCTAGGCACATGACCTTGTCTGACCAAGGTACCCATTGCGTAACCTCTGAAATCCTTACGACCAGTGAGGTCGTGAATCTTAGGGGTTACGACCATGAAGATGTATAGTCTTTTATTATGTATTAAAGATAATACATAGAGGTTTTAATCATCGTCAAAACCCAATGTTAATTTTCTGCGAACTTGGGGGTGTTTGGCAAAAGTCAATATAACATTGCAGAAAAAGAAAAAGTTTGGACCTAAAACAGTCGATTGTGTCTTACTGGGATATGCTCATAATAGCACGGCCTATAGATTTTTAGTAGAAAAATCAGAAACTCCTGAGATTATCGTTAACACAATAATGGAGTCCAAAGATGCTTCTTTTTTTTAGGACATTTATCCTATGAGAACTGCAGGAAGCACTTCTCGAACTAAGGATAATCAAACTATGAATAATAGTAATTTTGAACCTACCACCATGTCTGAACCAATAAGTGATATACCACCAATTTGTGATTTTCCTAAGGAAGATAACAATTTAGTCGAAGAGGCTCCTCGCAGGAGCAAGCGAGAAAGGGTTGAGAAAACCTTTGGCAAAGACCTTATTGTATATCTAATGGATCATGTACCAAACACTCTTTCAGAGGCTTATGTGTTGGTGATATGTCCTAGAGGCAATCATAGAGATCATTGTATAACATCTATGTTTATGAGTTATTGAATAAATGTTATTCTATTCCTTGAATGAATCGTTAGTTATGAAGATCAGCAAGTATGTGACTTGTTGGTGAAACTCTTTAACTTATATGATGTCGTTCTAAAAGTATCCCTAGTCGAATGTCACTAGTCGGAACACCAGTGACTCTACGACTAACACATGTATTGATTGATGACCATGCTTCCCGATCATGGATATAGGGATATCGAATCAAGAATATGAACACATGTTAGAGAACATGGGGTTGGATTGACCCACCTTGAGATACTATTAAGATTGTTATGATTCTATGTGTCATTAGTTGGTCTCAAGTAATGATGATGTATAATCCTTAGACCTGAGATCAGCATGGTTCCCTGCATGTGTAATAGCACTCTTAGGGGTTGCCAAACGCTACTCGTAATTGGGTAGTTATAAAGGTAGCTTTTGGGTATGCTATGAAACATACGGAGGGATGTGATTGGTCGGATATGGGATTTGCCCCTCCTAACATAACAGGAGAGATGTCTTTGGGCCCCTCGAAGTGGTCGGGTAAAGAAAGTGCATGGCCATGCCACTAGTGGTCGAAGTGTTCGACCACATAAGGTTATCCGACAACTCGATCGAGAAAGTATTGAACAGTCCATGGATGACACAATATCTCACCTGGAGTTCAAACAGATATCGTGAGGCAAAGGAAGAATACTAGAGTAGGTTGCTTAGTTCGATCAGTTACAGACAAGTCGTATGGAGATACGAGCTAGTCGTAGGCTGGTCGAACGAAATCATAGAGTGGTCAAAACCTGGTCGTAAGGAGTTACGAACTGGTCGTGACCGAATACGAACTAGTCGTATAGAGAAAGGACCTGGTCGTAAGCGATGAGGACCTAGTCGTAGATCATATTGCATTAATGTTCGTCCGATATAATTTGTGTGTATTCGGGAATCGTTATGTCCTGCTAGGTACCACTACGACTCGTGGTCGGAAAGGGTTTCCGAGTCACAACTGATTACACATAAACCTAACGGGTCACACACTTAACAAGTTGGAACAAACCAGTACGAATACGATTCGTCAAACGTGTTCGAATAGGATCCGACACGGGGCACTATATAAGGAGATGCCTTAGGCTGTCCACACGTGAGTTGTTCCACACGGGGCACTATATAAGGAGATTGCATTAATGTGGAGGGGACACACGTGAGTTGTTCCACCGAAACCCTAGCCGCCTTCTTGTAACACCCTAACTCAACAATGAGCCTGGAATGCTACTAAGGTAACCTTACACAAATCTAAGCTAGACAATTTACTAAAATTCGGCAGAATCTCCTTTGTATTTCTCACTTCACATGGGTTTCAACAGTTAAAGAGAACTATAACGAAACATTGCAATATTCAAGATCATCAATAAGTTCTCGTGAATTTGCTAATCAAGCGAACAAGTCCTCAAGCATCCAACTAAGCTAATCATCATTATTACAATTAATCCAATGCGAAATATAATCATGACAAATCCTTGAACAATAGCTTATTTATTAAGACAAGGTCTGAGAATTAAAGCACATGGCCGTGTGCGTGTAAACATAATGCTACTCCCTCCCATGCATGCTGCGCTTGAATTGGGTACCTAAAGCAAAGAAGAAAGCAAGAGTGAGTCCACAGACTCAAAAGTACATAAATAAAAAGTCACATAAGTCAAATCATAACATCCGCATCCACATTCAGGAGAACATCATTAAATCATTCACATGCGTATGCAATGCTCAAGGATTCCTTTTCTTTATCTCTTTTTGCATTTTACCAGAATGCAAAGTATGCAACCGTCATTTGATACCCATGCACTGTATGCCGCACGCACAGGACCAATTGCCCAATACTCCGCAAGTATTGGGACCTCAACCCACACTCCACAAGTGTGGGGACCTCAAGCCCGTCACATTCATGACGGGGACCTCAAAGATGTGCATGCTTGGTCATCACAAGACCAGGCCTCAACATGATATCACTATACATATGCACCATCTTTTTTCATCATCATAGAAACAAAGGCAATAAACAACATCCATGAATAAAGCATACTTGTCAACAACCCTACGACACAAACATGCTTCAAAAACATACTCATGCCCAAGCAATCACAAACAAAGTACCAACGATGCACTTGCCTCAACCGTGCGTGAACGAAGGACGTGAAGAGGGTGCCGCCTCCAGAACCAGTCCCCCACCTAAACATTCAATTAAGAAATGCTAAGACAGCAATAAAGGACCACTCAAACCATAAAAGTAAACACGAACTCACAAAAGTTCCTTTAGCGCGAACCCAACCCCAGTTTCTAGATGTCGCTTTGTCCCCTCTGTGGACAGTCATGTTCTAAAATTCATATCTTTTCGTACAGGGCTCCAAATTAGGTGTTCTTGGACTTAATTGAAAGGTTATCAAATTCCCCAACTAAACCTAGTTGGTGGGCCTTCCTGTTTCGGCCATCTACTATCCCTAACATGCGAAATAACAGAACATCGTTTTCACGTCAGGTTCTGTGGACAGTACACTAAATTGATCATAACTTTCAGCTCGTTCGTCCAAATTTCGCGTTCTTGTGCTTCCCTGAAAGCTACGACAATTATCTACAACTTTCGTTATACTGAGATCCTCTAATTATCTCGTTATCTGATCGAACAAGTCAGATTACTAAAACCTGTCAAACTACTGACAGACTCGCAGAACAGTTGCACTAATAAATTCATAACGTTTGCTACAGAGGTCCAAAAAATACGATCTAGTACTTCATTGAAAGCTAGTGACGTCCTCTACAACTTTCTAGGAGATGACCAAGACTGAATCCGCACTTAACCACACCAAAACGTCCCTCTAATGCAATCTGTCCTGAGACGACAGAATTACCGGCAAAGAACAATTAAGCGCTAACACATCTAAACGAGGGGAAAACGAGGTTACCCTTGTCGAACCGATCGCCGGGCACGAAGAGCACCCACTAGCGAACTCTCCCCCCAAAGATGGTCCCGTTCCCCTCACCTTCATCCTCCTTCAACAGCTGGCCACCTCCAGCAATCTCCTTCTTCTTGGCCAATCGATCTCCCGGGTGATCGCCTTCTTCCTCCAATTGGCGTGTGCACTGTTCATGGTACTGTAGCGGCGGCGGTACTGTAGCACGTCGTGCTACAGTAACTCATCTAGGGTTTCCCTCCTCTCTTTATTAGTAGCGAGCCCCTCATGGGCCTAAATGCTGTGGGCTGAAAGCCCATAGCCCAAGTTGTCGAAATTATGCATAAATCCCCCTCTAATCTCCTGTTAAAACACTTTTCTAATTGGTCCTTGTCTCTAATTTATTTCTTCTCTCTCGAATACATTTGGGGTATTACATTCTACCCCCCTTAAATGGAATTCGACCCCGAATTCTGCTCACACTTAACGCCAAAGAATAACCACAGCTAAGAACATACTGACATTACCACATACCTGCAGTGAATAATTCTGGATTCTGATCGCGCATGTGAGACTCTAATTCCCAAGTCGTCTTACTCTCAAAATTATGGAACCACGACACCTTGATGCAACTGACGTGTTACGCCTTATTACTTGCCCCATCCTTTCAAGAGTCACTCAACGGATATCACTCGAGGGCACAGTCTTACTCGTGGGTCACCGGCTCCAACGAATCTTCACACTCGAATGGCTCCAAGATTCTCGTAACACCGCTCACCCAACACGTTATATTCCTGCTCCATAACTCGAGACGGTCCTAGTGAATGGCTTCCTTCCGAAGTCCCCGTAACTTCCAGAACAACCAAATATACGTTAGGCTATCTATCTCTTCGGGTCCAAACCACCAAACTTGCATGTAACATATAGAACTCTTGTTCCATCTCTCAGTCGACCTCTTCATCATAATAAGGAGATCCTCCATTACGCAGGGATGCACAACAAGATTTATTTTAATCAAACTTTAATAAGCAGATTCAACCAAAAAACAAAGGATTCACCATGCCATTCCAACTTTCCTCCAAAACACGCAAATCCAAAATCGAAGATTCCTCATGAAAACCTTTTCACATTCCAACAAGTTAGTTTGCAAATGAACACCACCTAAGCCAAAAAGAAATCACTCGAATGCTCAATCAAACACTTCATTTATTTTCCTGAACCGGAAAGAACCACCTTGCCAACATATAGTCAACTCAAATTGTACGTGTTCTCCGTCATAAAACCCAACTCAACCAAGAACCAATAGAGCACTTCTTTACTCAAGAAAACATTCTTTTCTCGGATGTTATGTTAAGAAATAACCTTTTCCAAATCATGGGTTTCCAAATCATCATACTAACTCCTTTCTCTTAACTGACAATCCTAAAACGATCCTCAAACCAAAAGAACAACTTTTCTTATTTAGAGGACTCTACTAATCTACAAAAGGATTTTCTAGTCCACTCCTATACCAAGGAATTATTTTGAAAAAAGTTCTATTATCTCAATAAAGATTTTTCACCCACAACCACATCATCTCATTCTATTAAAGATAATCAACTTCAAATTCTCAAAGACACAAACTCCTTTACTTTACCCAAAGTATTCTATCAAAGATGAACACACTATTCAAAATTCGCTTCTATCCATCTACCTCTACACTTAATATTGGGTCTCCAAGTTCCTAACGTAAAATGCAAAGCCCAAAATCAACCACCAAGTCTCCTACAGTGATTTTTTTAGTATATTTGATAGGAAATTCTCAAATTCATTTACTAAAATTTCACACACCAACTATAACTTCACCATTAATATCCATATTCCTCACTAATCAAGTAATCGCCCCAAGGCGGTTTATTTCACCAATCTTAGACTTTCTCTAATCCACACCAATCCAATTCGATTACACAACCACAATATACACGTCAGCAAAACCATAATCGATTGATCAAGATTCAAACATACTCAATCACTAACGCCGATAAATAAATATATTCTTTGACCAAGATATCCTTGGAAATAATTTAACTCTCATAGGTCATACGACAACAACTCCACAACCCTTGTTGTCTCTTTAATTGCCGTAATGTTTAGTTTACTCGCTAATTTCCTCTCATTAAACCACATCCCGATAAATCATCTACCCAACCTCGCAAATTAATTATCCAATCACGATACTCTAATAAATTTATCAGATCTCATACTTTCAATAATCCCTCATTCTAGCATGAACAAAAGTCCTTGGATTATAATTTGCCATAGGTTCCCTACTTGTAGCACTAATCAATTGTATTCCAATGACAAACATTCCTAGAATTCTCACAAAGAAGTTATAAGTCAAACCAATTCACCTTCTCTTGTTTTCACATAGACTGGTTCCCAAAATCTCACCACTATCATAAACTTGTTCACTACCAACCAATCACCATAATACACTCTATGAGACTTGGCAACACAAGAAGGTTAAATCCTTTCTCAAAAGGGAAGAATCAAACAAATACAAGTCTCAACACGCAAGAAAACCTCGCTCGTCGGAGAGGGCACGAGACCAAGAGAGCAGTCAAATAGTAATGATCTCGGAAACAAAACATGAGTCCACAATGAGGCACATGTCCTCAAGAAAGAATTTTTTTAAAAAAACTCCATAAATCATAATAAAATATTGCTATGGAAACCCAAGAAACTCTTAAGTCAGAATGACAGAAAAGTTACTGATTTCAATTCGTAACTCAACCTCAAATACTTATGGTACTCATTTTCCACAACAAATAAAGCAATTCTCTTTATTACATCATTACTTGTCAACCCAAACATGAAGTGTCTTTAAAACTGAATCACATTAATCACTTAGAAACTAGTTAGAACCTTCCAAAATGTCACATTATTCAAACTAATTTTATCTCTGCATAAATCATGAACTCTCAAAGGATCACGAATGCAAAACTCCAAACATTTCATTTATCCAATATTACGAAAAGCAATCAACTTACTTTCTCTAGAAGAATCATCACCACTCCAACGCGTCACAATCTCTTGTAGACCATGCTACTAACATCAAGAATAATTCACTCTTAACAATGTTTCTTAACGTCAACTCTTCCTTTATAAAGTCCCTAAAGGCTTAACCAAAAAGTTACATATCCCTTTATCATCTCATCCTTAATTGAGTGTATTCCAAATTCTTACACTCTCACTACAACAACCACTCTATTTTAGAGGGAACCTACTACACAATCTAAAAGGTTACACCAAAACCCCTTCATCAACAACATGCTATTATCCAACAATTTCACCATCATGCAAACCTCTTTTAACAAGGGCTTGCACCACAATACAACCCCACTGAACACATGTAAATAAATCACTTTTAAATTTCAACCTGCTCCTATTTGAAATACTCTCACTACTTTAGTATACACTAATTCCAATCTAGAGGCTATCATAAATCATTGATGATCATTCAATCATGGACGAATTGATGGTCCTTTCTCTATTTGTATTCCCACGAGCTTAAATAAGATCGTCAAATAGCCCATTAAAGAAAATTCTATATTATCATCTATTAAGACAATGGTCGAACACATCATTATATTTCTCTTCCAACACGCTTAGATTAATCCATTGAGACCAAAATAATCTAGCAAGTTTAGCAAACTAAACGATTCTAATAATCAACCTTTTCACCATGTTCCACACTTCTAAATAACTCTTTTGATTCTAATTAAGTGTGGTCATGCTCCTGATCACAGTTCATCAAGGACTACTAGAGGACAACGTCAATTTGATCGATTTCACTCCCAGGGACACTCGTTAGGATTTGTCAAGCACTACGCTCTGCACTCCACCTTGATAACTCATATCATATCCATCAATTTCTTTGATTATAACCTCTGCCTTAACCACGAGAAGACATTGCTAAAGGGTTTAATATTTTCTTTCATAAACAAGAACCATTCAACTTCTACACTCAAAATACCCAAAGAAACTTTATTGAGTCAAAGCTTCCACACACTAAAAGACTTGCAAGAGGAAACTTTCATTAACCAAAAACATCCAGCGAATAAATGGGTCATGTTTCCCGACAAGAAAGACAAATCTCCAATATAAAGGTCAATATTGACAACTAACCAAGTCCACCAGCCGCAATACTAACTCAACAGTTGGGAAAATAGTAATTGCTTTAACGGTCAAATTAAGCCAATGAAAACACATCAATCCTTCTCAACGAAACCCACCAACTGCAATGAACCATTGACCCAAAGAAATTCATCAATCACTACTAGACAAGAGTTGACCAAATTCGAACTCACGGAAGCGAACAAATTTCTAAAGATACTCACTATCGACGCCTATACTAAGACATCTGAGGTAACTACTTCCCTGTTCTCATACCACAAAAGATGGCGTGACATGGTAAAGACAAGGGCCACAACCACGACCTCAACCTCTCAACATGCGCTACCATCACTCATACTAATCATAGAATCATATTATAAGTATACAAGGTTATCTCATAACAGGAATCATCAATACAATATAACAGAAGCGTAAATGCAATGCTTGACCCATCCCATCCTACTGTGCACAAGTGTGTCAAGTTTTTAAGTTCATTAACCATTACAAAATGTTAGTAATTTAAATTGCCTAAGTTGTAAATCCAATCACCACGGACCTACAGCCCGCTCTGATACCAACTGTAACACCCTAACTCAACAATGAGCCTGGAATGCTACTAAGGTAACCTTACACAAATCTAAGCTAGACAATTTACTAAAATTCGAAATCTCCTTTGTATTTCTCACTTCACATGGGTTTCAACAGTTAAAAGAGAACTATAACGAAACATTGCAATATTCAAGATCATCAATAAGTTCTCAGGAATTTGCTAATCAACTGAACAAGTCCTCAAGCATCCAACTAAGCTAATCATCATTATTACAATTAATCCAATGCGAAATATAATCATGACAAATCCTTGAACAATAGCTTATTTATTAAGACAAGGTCCGAGAATTAAAGCACATGGCCGTGTGCGTGTAAACATAATGCTACTCCTCCCATGCATGCTGCGCTTGAATTGGGTACCTAAACGACAAAGAAAGCAAGAGTGAGTCCACAGACTCAGCAAGTACATAAATAAAAAGTCATATAAGTCAAATCATAACATCCGCATCCACATTCGGAGAACATCATTAAATCATTCACATGCGTATGCAATGCTCAAGGATTCCTTTTCTTTATCTCTTTTGCATTTTACCGGTAATGCAAAGTATGCAACCGTCATTGCATACCCATGCTGTCTTGCACGCATTGTGGACCAATTGCCCAATACTCCGCAAGTATTGGGGACCTCAAGCCCACA
Source organism: Ampelocalamus luodianensis (assembly GCA_036346255.1). Lineage (NCBI taxonomy): Eukaryota > Viridiplantae > Streptophyta > Magnoliopsida > Poales > Poaceae > Ampelocalamus > Ampelocalamus luodianensis. The sequence continues at coordinate 56,583,916 of CM070617.1, read as the reverse complement.
CTCCACAAGTGTGGGGACCTCAAGCCCGTCACATTCATGACGGGACCTCAAAGATGTGCATGCTTGGTCATCACAAGACCAGCCTCAACATGATATCACTATACATATGCACCATCTTTTTCATCATCATAGAAACAAAGGCAATAAACAACATCCATGAATAAAGCATACTTGTCAACAACCCTACGACACAAACATGCTTCAAAACATACTCATGCCCAAGCAATCACAAACAAAGTACCAACGATGCACTTGCCTCAACCGTGCGTGAACGAAGGGCGTGAAGAGGGTGCCGCCTCCAGAACCAGTCCCCACCTAAACATTCAATTAAGAAATGCTAAGACAGCAATAAAGGACCACTCAAACCATAAAAGTAAACACGAACTCACAAAAGTTCCTTTAGCGAACCCAACCCAGTTTCTAGATGTCGCTTTGTCCCCTCTGTGGACAGTCATGTTCTAAAATTCATATCTTTTCGTACAGGGCTCCAAATTAGGTGTTCTTGGACTTAATTGAAAGGTTATCAAATTCCCCAACTAAACCTAGTTGGTGGGCCTTCCTGTTTCGGCCATCTACTATCCCTAACATGCGAAATAACAGAACATCGTTTTCACGTCAGGTTCTGTGGACAGTACACTAAATTGATCATAACTTTCAGCTCGTTCGTCCAAATTTCGCGTTCTTGTGCTTCCCTGAAAGCTACGACAATTATCTACAACTTTCGTTATACTGAGATCCTCTAATTATCTCGTTATCTGATCGAACAAGTCAGATTACTAAAACCTGTCAAACTACTGACAGACTCGCAGAACAGTTGCACTAATAAATTCATAACGTTTGCTACAGAGGTCCAAAAAATACGATCTAGCACTTCATTGAAAGCTAGTGACGTCCTCTACAACTTTCTAGGAGATGACCAAGACTGAATCCGCACTTAACCACACCAAAACGTCCCTCTAATGCAATCTGTCCTGAGACGACAAAATTACCGGCAAAGAACAATTAAGCGCTAACACATCTAAACGAGGGAAAACGAGGTTACCCTTGTCGAACCGATGCCGGGCACGAAGAGCACCCACTAGCGAACTCTCCCCAAAGATGGTCCCGTTCCCCTCACCTTCATCCTCCTTCAACAGCTGGCCACCTCCAGCAATCTCCTTCTTCTTGGCCAATCGATCTCCGGGTGATCGCCTTCTTCCTCAATTGGCGTGTGCACTGTTCATGGTACTGTGGGCGGCGGTACTGTAGCACGTCGTGCTACAGTAACTCATCTAGGTTTCCCTCCTCTCTTTATTAGTAGCCAGCCCTCATGGGCCTAAATCTTTGTGGTGAAAGCCCATAGCCCAAGTTGTCGAAATTATGCATAAATCCCCCTCTAATCTCCTGTTAAAACACTTTTCTAATTGGTCCTTGTCTCTAATTTATTTCTTCTCTCTCGAATACATTTGGGGTATTACACTTCTTCCTGAGAGCTCTGCTGTGCGACTTGGTGCTAGCATACCAGCGTACGTTTGTTCCTTCTTTGGACGTGTGGATACTGTAGAGGCGCTTCTACGGTTGCTGTTGTGTTGAGGATGATCCGTGATCTTCACTAGGAACGTTGGAGATTGCTGGAGGAGACGATCGTTTACGAGGACGTTGGGCGATCGACTACGACCACTTCATCGACGCGCTCTTCGTTGGACCAGACTACTCCGACTCTTCTTCCGCTGCACTGCGCATCTGGTGGTAATGATCTGTGATCATCTAACTTGCTTGGCATCCTGGTTTACGTGATAGAAATTTTGAATTGTTGCTAGCGTAGCCTACCCGTATCCCCAACATTATGCATTACCTGATGCTGAGTATTGCAAAGAGGCAGTCCATAGCGAGATGGATTCCATCATGGCTAACGGGACTTGGGAGACCATTGAACATCCTGTCGGGTGTAAACCTGTTGAATGCAAGTGGATCTTTAAAAAGAAAATGAGGCCTGACGGTACTATTGATAAGTACAAGGCAAGACTTGTAGCCAAGGGTTACACCCAGAAAGAAGGTGAGGATTATTTTGATACTTACTCTCCTGTTGCCAGATTGACCACCATTCGTGTGCTTATTTCGTTAGCTTCTTTCCATAGTCTACATATTCATCAAATAGATGTGAAGACAACTTTCCTTAATGGAGAGTTAGAGGAAGAAATCTATATGGAGCAACCAAATGGTTTTGTGATTTCTAGACAGGAAAATAAGGTATGCAAATTAATCAAATCCTTGTATGGCCTAAAGCAAGCACCTAAACAATGGCACGAGAAGTTTGAAAAAACTTTAACTTCTGCTGGTGTTTCTGTGAATGAGGCAGATAAGTGTGTGTATTATCGTTATGGTGGGGGTCAAAGAGTGATTTTGTATTTGTATGTCGATAACATACTTATATTTGGGACAAACACTGTTGTTATTGACGAGGTCAAATCTTTCTTATCTAGTTGCTTTGATAAATCTTGTGTTGAAATCTTGAGCCGGTTCGGTTTTGATAACTGTAAGATTTCACTGACTCCTTATGATGCTAGTGTTAAGCTTGGAAAGAATAAGGGATTAGAATAAGATCAATTGAGATATTCACAAATTATTGGGTCCCTTAAGTATCTATCTGGTGCCACAAGACCAGACATATCATTTGTTGTGAGCAAATTAAGTCGGTTTACATCTAACCCAGGAGATGATCACTAGGAGGCACTTGAGAGAGTGTTGCGTTACTTGAGAGGCACAACCTTATATGGAATTCACTATACTAGATATCTATCTGTATTAGAAGGATATAGTGATCCAAATTGGATCTCTGATGCAGATGAGATCAAATCTACAAGTAGGTATGTGTTTACCCTTGCAGGTGCTGCAGTTTCATGGAGGTCATGTAAACAGACCATATTGACGAGCTCAACCATGGAAGCAGAACTTGTAGCACTAGACACAGCTACCGTTGAGGCTAAATGGCTTAGAGAGCTTCTGTTGGACTAACCACTGGTTGAGAAACCAATACCAGCCATCCTAATGTATTGTGATGATCAAACAGTGTTGATTAAGGTTGCAAGTACTCAGGATAACATGAAGTCCTCCAGACATGTGAAGCGTAGGCTTAAATCTATCAGAAAACTGAGGAACTCCGGAGTGATTACTTGTGAATTATATTTGCAATAAGAAAAATCTAGCAGACTCTTTCACAAAGAGGCTAGCACGGAAGGTGATTTCCGTTGTATCTATGGACATAGGAATGAGGCCCATTGGAGTTACAACTCAACAGTAACCTATACCATTTTGATCGGAGATCCCGTGACTTAGGCAATAGGAAAAACAAGTTGATGTTTGAACAAGAGAGCACATTATAATAATAATATATGTACATATGTCCTAATAGACAAAGTACTCTCAACTGTATGAAAGACGATGGCTTAAAGCCTTAATGTATTCTAGTGTCCAATGAGGAAAAAATGTATTAGCCTACAGGATACCTAGAATGAATACACCTACTTGAGCTTAACTAAGGTCGCAGTTCACGAGAATAGGGGCATTCTCTAGAAAGCTCATGAAAGATAAGGGAGCATGACCAAATAAAGCTCCGGTTAGATTTGGTTTTTTGATAGCCTAGTTATCAGTTGAGATTTCAAGTGAAATCTAAAAATGAAAGACTATGAATTCAAGGCATAGCCCATTCATCAGTTGTGAGAAGATGAATCTTGTTATTCTATGTGCAAATTCAACCCGCACGGGACTTACACTGAAAGACTGGTATATCATCAACTCTTCAGCACAGTAATCTTTATCATTCCTTTTTGCTGCTTGCTTTGGAATTGGTGGAGGATTGTTGGAATTAGGCACATATGTGTAAATGCCCATTCATTCCTATAATTCCAAAGCATGCAAATTCTTAGACCAGAAGTTCAAAACTCAATGGTCGAAACTCAGTAGTCGAAGCTGTGTTAGTCAAAACTCAGTGGTCGTAACACAGTGGTCGTAACACGGTGGTCAAAACCGAGTGGTCGTAACACGGTGGTTGAAACTGAGTGGTCGTAACACGGTGGTCGAAACTGAGTGATCGTAACACAGTGGTCGAAACTGAGTGATCACAACTGTGTGGTCAAAACTCAGTGGTCGAAACTGAATGGTCGAAACCAAAGACCAGTATGGTCAAAGCTTAGCGGTCGAAGCTGTAGACCAGTGTGGTCGAAGGTCTAGACCAGTATGATCGAAATAATCTGGTCGAAACCATAGACCATTGTGGTCTAAGGCATAGACCAGTATGGTCGAAATCATTTGGTCGGATCCTTATACCAGTATGGTCGTAATACACTAGTCGAAGCTGTAGACCAATGGTCAAAGCTTTAGACTAGGGTACAATCAGGATCAATAAACACTACTTAATGACCATTTGGCTTTGAATTAGTGGTTACCAGTGAAGGGATACTGGTAGGCTACACTAGCTGGCAATTCAAAAAATTCTACCACGTAAACCAGGAAGCTAAGCAAGAAGATGATTATAGATCATTACCACCAAACACGCAGTGCAGCGGAAGAAGAGTTGGAGTAGCCTGATCCAACGAGATCACGTCGATGAAGTGGTCGTAGTCGATCGTCCACCGTAGTCGATCGTCCTCGATACCGATTGTCTCTTCCAGCAACCAATCGCAATCCTTGCGAAGTCGTGGATCGTCCTTAAGCGTAAAAGCAACCGCAGTAGCGTCTCTACGGTATCCACACGTCTAGGGGAGGAACACCGCGCGTCGGTGTGCTAGCACCAAGTCACACGGCAGAGCTCTCTTGGAAAGATGGCGGCTAGGGTTTCGGTGGAGCAACTCACATGTCTCGCATGTCTCCCAATAGCCTCAAACATCTCTTTATATAGTGCCCATGACAGATCCTATCTGAACATGTTTTGTTCCAATCTATTAAGTGTGTGACCCTGTAGGTTCATGCGTAATCGGTTATGACTCAGAAACCCTTTCCGACCGCGAGTCATTAGCAGTTCCTAGCAGGACATTACGATTCCTGAATACACACAAATTATATCAGATGAACCTTAACGCAATATGATCTATGACCAGGTCCTTATCACTAATGACCAGCTCATATCTCTATACGACATTCATATTTGGTGTCGACCAGTTCGTAACTCCTTACAACCTGGTTTCGACCACTCTGTGATTACGTTCGACCAGTCTACGACCAGCTCATATCTCCATACGACCAGTCCGTAACTGATCAAATTAAGCGACCTACTCGTGTATTCTCCCTTTGCATCATAATATCTGGTTGAACTCCAGGTGAGATATTATGTCATCCATGGACTGTTCAATACTTTCTCGATCGAGTGTCGGATAACTTTATGAGGTCGAACTCTTCGATCACCAGTGGCATGGCTATGCACTTTCTTTATCCGACCACTTTGAGGGGCCTAGAGACATCTCTCCTGTTATGTTAGGAAGGGCAAATCCTATATCCGACTAGTCACATCCATCTGCATGTTTCATAGCATACCTGAAAGCTACCTTTATAACTACCCAGTTACGAGTAGCGTTTGGCAACCCCTAAGAGTGCTATTACACATATAGGGAACCATGCCGATCTCAAGTATAAAGATTATACACCATCATTGCTTGAGACCAACTAATGACACATAAAATCATAACAATCTCAATAGTGTCTCAAGGTGGATCTTATCCAACACCATGTTCTCTAACATGTGTTCACATTATCGATTCGATATCCCCATATCCATGACCAGTGAAACATGGTCATCAATCAATACATATGCTGGTTGATAAGTCACTAGTGTTCGGACTAGTGACATTCGACCAGAGATACAATTAGAACGACATCATATATGTTAAAGAGCTTCACCAACAAGTCACATACTTATTGATCTATATAACTGATGATTCATTCAAGGAACAGGATAATATTTATTCAATGACTCATAAATATAGATGTGATACAATCATCTCTATGATTGCCTTTATGGCATATCACCAATAACCAGTGGTTTATTATGACAGTTACTAGAGAGTAATTGTCTCGATCATAATTAGGATCTGGAGTCGTTCAGACGAAGGTGATCGATTCATTCCATTTTCCATCTTCCTCTCTGATAAACTGTGCTGAAGATTTGAGCTGTTGACTCTAGCCATCCATTCTCCTCGGCGTGCACCGGGAAGGAGGGTGAGCAGATATCTCCGAACCATTGTCGCAGAGCTCAACTGCACAGGGCGAAAATAAGGTTTCTGGGCAGCGCATCTGCGCGGCCGCTCGCTATACTGCATCATCAACGATCTGCTCTGCTTCGAGACTGCACTGCATCCTATTCTTCATCGAGCCCTATCGTGAGTTGATCGTACGACCATAATTTTTTAGTACTACGACCATTTTATTATGCTATATTCAGATTGTTGAGCATGTTTAGAAGTGCATTGAGTTGCTTACTTTTGATATCGGTTTATGTATCTCTAGTTATTTGTGATCTTTGCTTTATAATAAAATCTAGAATTAAAATGTTATCCACATTTCCAACATATAATAGCATGATTGTGTCGCAGTTTTTCTTAATGTAATGCTTTGAAATACGGACTTACAGAGTTTTTAAAATGATCCAATTGCCAAAAATTCAACCATGCTATATCATGTTAAGGTTACAAAGGATTCTATTAATGTGAACTTGCAAAGTAGCTCTGTACAAGGAATCTGCGTTGCTTCATTTGCACAGTGCACACAGTATGCATGGAGAAGTGTAATCCCCATTGGACTGATTTGAGGGCACATATATTAGTGTTAGCATGGCAACTCATGGCTCTATCTGTTATAAACATTTTTTGTTCCTAAAAAATGCACTTAAAATCGTAGAGAATTCATAATTTCATGTTTATGCATAAAAGATCAGGACGGCAGTCCCTAGAGCAACTCAAGCTCTTGGTAGTGGACAAGGAAAACATAATAAAAAGCTTTCTGGAACAGCAAGGTATACAATTCATGCGTATACATGTGTGTATTTTTTATTTTTATTCTTCTGAACTTGTGTATTTCTTCCTCTAAGAAGATTTATATACAATCATGTTGTTATATGTGTTGCAACTTTTGCCTTGTTTTTTTTTAATTCTGTTTAAAACTTGTTTTAATATAGTTGCCCAATTTGCACGGTTTCCAGTTTCCATGCCATACAATGCTTTAATTAATCGAGAAGTTTCCATGTCATACAGAATGAAGTTGACCTCCCCACGGAGATCCTGACCGTCCAGGACCTCCTCTAGTGGATCTTGGCCGTCAGGGACCTCCCCTCTTTTAGATCTTATCGCCTAGGACCTCCTTTGAGTAAATTTTGACCGTCCAGGATCTCCCTTTGGAGATCTGGGTCGTTCAGGACCTCCCCGTATTAGACCTTTAGCTTTAGGACCTCCTCTCAGCTCTGGACCGTTAGATCTAGATCCAACGGTCTTGACCTCCTTAGCGTTTTCAAAGTCTTAGCGTTCCGATCTCCTTTCGTCGTCTATTTTTAGATCAACGGCTCTAATGGCGCGAGCTTTCGGACCTCCAAACCGAACTCGCTGTGAGCCACTCATCTTTAGATCTGCGGCCCACGTTCGTTGGAACGTTCGGACCGCCGAGGACCTCCCTCACGGTGGGCCATTGGATCTAATCCAACGGTTCAGGATGCGTGGCGCTGTGCGCATTGCGTTCGGCCCTCACGGTTGGGCCGTTCGATTCACAATCAACGGCCCATGTCTGTCCACGTCGTTTCCTTTTTGATAAGTTGGTTTTAAATCCGGTAATCCTTTATTTGTCAACTAAAAATAGTTTTAAACTTCAAAAATTCATAACTAATTCGCTTTAGCTCCTTTTTAGATGTTTCCAACTGTGTTAAATTTCTATTTAACTCAACTTTAATCTAAAAATGTATTTAGGCATTGTTCTGTACCAGAAAAGTTGTATAAGTTGAATTAACTTGTTGAGGTATTAAATATTGTCTAGAAATTTATTTAAAACAGGGAAAATGCATAAGTAATTTTCTATAGCTCCAAATTTAGCAAACTAAAATTTGTTAAATTCCTCTGATAATGTACTTCAATATAGGATAGGTTTTGTTCATGTCTTTACCTCTGAAAAATGATATGCTCTAGTTTCACGACATAGAAAAATCATAAGAAATTTATTTTAACTCCAAATGAAGTAATCCCAGTTTTGCTGTTCTTAGAATGCCATGTTCTACCTACCATAAAAATCTCAGGTTCTAGAACTTTCTGAAAAATTGTGCCATGAACAGTACCCAAAATTAATTTAATTTGAATTGTCTAGCTGAAGGAAATTGTTTAGGACATAACTTTATCATGCTTAGTCCAAATGACATGATTCTTGTTGCTAAATTCATTTAAAATCATGGCCTTGCCACTGTGTATATTTCATGGGATTTGGATGACTTTGGATTTTGAGTTTCTTTCGGTGTTCTTCGTTCTTATTGGATTCTTGCGTTCTTGCGATAGGTTCCGAAGAGTTTATTGAACCCGAGAGTGATCCCCAGCAACAAGATTGTGATCTTCAGCAAGGCAAGCAGATGTAGCATCATTTGATCATATTGCTCCTATTATTTTCAAAGTCTAATATGTTGTTTTCAAATTCTACGTATGCATTGCTATCTTATGTTAAACTATTGTCGATTAGTTGACCCACTAGATGCATAATCTGTAGGCAAATGTTTATCCTCTACTACTGAGCCTAGGATTATCTTGCTGTGATTTGGGGTTCGTTGGATGAGCACTTGTCACTTAGTAGTTCACGAGTCAATGTTACTTAGTCATGCTTAGCTATCGGTAGAATTGGGCGGTTGTCGACTTAGTTGATAACCTTGATCACACAAAAACTTATTATGATGTTATATTCAGCACCTTGTGCTATGTTTACTTGAGCAAACTAAAACTGGAAATAAAATGATTTAGACTTGGGCACAACGGTAAGATCGTGTGCTTTTGGGTGTGAATGGTTGGTGCCTGAATCAACAAGGACCGAACATCTTGTGTCACACTATCCAAGCATTTTTGTGTGCTAACCACACTAGAGGAAAATGAGACATCTCTTGACTTAGTACTTTGGGGGTGTTAATTAATGAGTGGCGTGGTGGGTTGTATATTTCTATATGCAACATGGGACAAGTGAAAGAGGGGAGCACCCACAACGGCTTGAGCTAGGTCGGTGCATCCTACTCTACGTATGGGTCCTTAGTGGGAGCCGTGATGGTGGTCCGCTAGGTGATAACCCCCATACGTGCGGCTCTTGATTAGCTCACTCCATTGGAAAGCGTCTCGTAGGATTTAGCCGTACCGGCATACCTTCGGAAGTGTGCTTAATCTAGTGGCAAAAAGGCGGTCTGAAGTGTGGGTACATAGGTACACCCCTGCAGGGTTTTGAACTATTCGAATAGCCTCGTCCTAAGTTATGGACACACTTGGTTAGGTTTTGCAAGAGTTAGACTATAACCTTTTAACTAAAACTTGATGGGTGGTACGAATCGGGGATTCGTGCTATGTTGTGGTGGCTATTGGGTTAGTCACCTCTAGGTTGTTATTTATGTTACTTATTGTTACCTCGCTGTATTCCAATGATTAAAAACAGATTTGACAAATTGCCTTCAATCTATTACATTATTGCAAATGAAAATTGCTTTATGCGTCCAATTAACCATATAACCATCTCCTTTGTTTCAGCTTTCATGTAACTATGTATAGGCTTGTTACTCGTAAGTCTTGCGAGTACATTTTTATACTCAACTGCTTTGCTTTGTCGTCTTTTATTTATAGCCATCTTATGGTGCTTTTGCTTCCGCTGTCACTTATTACTTTGATGTCATTTGGTCGGTCGGCTCTTTTGTAATAACTCTATATATTGTATGTTTGTTGCTAGACTTGGTATTATATGTTGTGTGGAAATGATGCATGATTTTGTGAAAATATTTGTGTGCTGCAATTCTGGGAAACACATGTCCATCGAGGCTTAGGAAATTTGATTAGTGATACTAGAACTATGTGGAGGTTAAGTATTACTAGTTAAATACCCCAGGTCCTCACAAAGCTTGGTATCAGAGCCATACTGACCGTAGAAGCCCCTAGCTTGGTCGCCTTAGGATGTTTTGAAGAACTTAGTTTCAAAATATCAAATGGTTATGAAAACTTAAGTAAGTTCTCATATTTTACTCCTTCCCTAGCTTAGCTTGCTCATCTTACCCTGTCCTTATCAAGTTTTGAAAAATTGTTTTCCTCTCTGCATAACCAAAGGTAGTTGTTATCGTTTACATTCGGTTTTTGGGAACCGTGAGATTGGAAAATTGAAGTGTTGGCTGCCCTTTTTCAAGGTTTTGAAGCTTTTGGAGTTGAAAATTTCGGCTAGGAGCTTGGATGCAAAATCTGGACAGCAAGCATCAAATTTCTGGACAACAAGCTCATGGTTTCTAAATAGGGTAGATAATGAGATGTTAACTCAACTAAAAACTTATGGGAATAAAAGGGTAAGATGTGATATTAGTTGGCTAAGTATCTAACACCCCATTAGGTGGTTTTACCTTGCCTTTTTAGCTGTGTTAGACCTAGAGTTGTGTTCTGAAATTTTGCCTTCTCAATCGATTACTCGTTCTTTCCATACGAGTTAGTCGTACCGGGAAGTTGATCTTATGACTTGAGACCTTGTGTTGATTTTGTGTTGTTTTTTAGCGTTATGAGTTCATTTCTTAGTGAGTTATTGTTTTCCCTACCTTCAGTTTTCGGGTTTGGCCCTTATCCGTTTTAGTATCTGTTCCCACCCCGACTTTCGGTTGGATTCCCTAGCTTTTTGCTTACCTACCTTGTCCTTGTATGCGATAGATAGGCAGCTGGTATTTGGTCAAGAAGACGTGTGCGGAGTACGTGGATGGGTATCCCGCACTGCTGCGAGATATGATGCGGCATGCCGACTTCACCTACCACCCAAAGTATGCCATCTACCGTCGGGATCGAGGACCTGGAATGGAAGAGTATCGATGCGTGTTCAATGTCATCGCAAGGCAAGTGGCTGGTAGTATCCCATACTGCTTCCGGGTTCACACCACCTCCGAAGCCATGACCATTCAGGAAGCGACCAGTAGGGTTATGAGTCAACTTCGTCATGACTTGACGGAATTGTCTCAACCGCCCTACGACCATTTCCCACATAGGGGTCCTGAAGCGGACATAAACACGTTCGCTGAGATCCAGTTCGGAGAAGACCCTCAAGTGCGCCAGTTGGCGAGGTTGGTCCGTATTATGGACCAAGTTCATCGCTGCAATTTGTTTGAGCTGTTGGAAACTCAACGCCGTCTCAGGGAGGCCCAGGAGTACCTCAGGATCGGGGTTAGCTTGAACCGCGTTCCTCGCAATGTGTTTTCTGGTGCAAATGATACCTCCCCAGCTGCTGTGGCACCACCTGGGTTTCGACTTCCGGAAGTGGCAGGGCTAGTGCCTGTCTACGGACCGCACCACCAAGTCCGCATGACAGCAGGATTTCCTCGCAATCGGAGGCCCGATCCTCCAGAAGGTCATGTTTCTTTATTAGGATCCCTGAGGCGTCTCTTCAACCCCTTGTCCCCACTGGACACCGGATCACCTGGAGCTCATCTGCTGGATGAGTTCCCTGTGAACTTTAACAGAGATGACTACATCTAGGTGTGTGGAAACTACCGTGGAGGTTGTATCCAGCAAATAGCTATCCTTTGGAAGGTGTAATAGGATAGCACCTGTTCAGTTGGGTATGTTGTGTAAGACTCTGTTTTGGGGCAGTAGCCTTTTCCTTCTTTAATTAACTAAAAAGGAGTTTATTATGCCCAGAACTAATTGGTGCTATGTGAGTTTGCATAGTGTGTCAAGGACGATTGTGTCAGATCGTGGGTCTATGTCACCTCTTGATTTTGACATAGCTTGCAAGAGGCTATGGGGACTCGCCTTCCCTTCAGCTCAGCTTACCACCCCCAAACTGATGGTCAGACGGAACGAGTCAACCAAGTTTTGGAAGACATGCTCCGTACTTGTGTTCTTTCCTATGGGAAGAAGTGGGAGAAGTGCCTGTCATTTGCTGAATTCTCCTACAACAACAGTTTCCAGGTCAGTCTCGGCATGGAACCTTTTGAGGCCTTGTATGGGAGAAAGTGCAGAACGCCATTGAATTGGTCAGAGATTGGTGAGAGGCAGTTCTTCGGCCCAGATTCGATCAATGAGGCCGATAGTCAAATTTAGCTTGTTCGCGATCATTTGCGCACGGCCCAGTCCGGACAAAAGAGCTATGCAGATCGTCGTCGTCGTGAGTTGAGCTTTGAGCCCAATGACTTTGTTTATCTCAAAGTCTCTCCTTTGAAGGGCCATCAGCGTTTCGACGTCAAGGGCAAGTTAGCTCCTCGATATGTTGGGCCCTATCGCATTATCGAGAAAGTAGGCGATGTTGCCTACAAATTTGAGTTGCCAGCTACACTTTAGGGGTTGCATAATGTGTTCCATGTGTCCCATTTAAAGAAGTGTCCCCGTGTTCCAACTGAGGAAACTCCGTTGGAAAATCTCGATGTGTAAGAAGATTTGACCTACTGCGAGCATCCTGTTCGTATCCTTGAAGAATCTGAACAGAGAACAAGGAATCATGCCATCAAGTTCCTTAAGGTTCAGTGGTCAAATCATACCGAGGATGAGGCAACTTGGAAACGGGAAGATCGTCTGCGTGCGGACTACCCGTCTTTCTTCTCCATGTGAACGGGATCTCGGGACGAGATTCTTGTAAGGGGGGAGATTTGTAACATCCCAAGTTTTGGCTTGTGTTTCAAACGTAAGAAAATATGTAGAAATTAAAAACTTTTCTTACATCTTGTGTTTCATGTATGTTCTGAAAAATTCTTGTAAAGGAATTATGGAAATACAAAACCACAAGCCTCTTTTGACTTAAATCTTGCCTTTCAAAAACTTTCTTGTCTGACCTTATGATCATCATCTGGAAATATTTTTCTAAGCTCTGAAAAATTTCACAATTTTTAGAAATTGTTTGATTATTTTAAGAGGTCAGTCAAACCAGTTTGACCCTAAGTCAAACCCTAGCTCAGCACCTTGTAGAACTTTTGGAGGAAAATGTACAACATAAAAACCTCTGAAAATTTTATGCAAGGCCAATATCTAAGTTAGCAAGCTCATGTAAAAATTTCAGGATTTTTGGGGTTACTTTGCTACCTCAAATAATCCCTCAAAGTTATGTCCTAATTCTAAATCTTAAATTCAAACCCTAGGGTTGAGTCATACTCGGGCTCGAGTCAGACCCAACCATTCGACTCAGTTGAACCAAGTCGCCTAACCGCACCGGGTTTCGCTCTTTTTGCGCGCGACCTTTGTCAACCGTTAGATTCTCATCTGACGCTCCTGGTTGGTAGAGCCGTTCAGACCACCCGAGACTCCCTGTCAACTTCGATCAATGCCCACGACCTCCCTTGCCGTTTTGGGACCTCTGGTGGCCTTGTGAAATCGTGGCCGACCGTGCCCAATCCTACCGCCCTCAACCTCCCCGACCTCCTCTATTCTTCTTCTTCCTCACGCCGTGCAAGCGTGCGCCATGGCAGGTGAGTGGGGCAGTGTCCTGTCCCCTCGCACGTCAATGACTCTTAGCATTAAATGTGCGCTAGTGATTTCGGCCCCAAAGTCGTGCTCCGAGCTGCTCCAATCATTTCAGCTCGTCCATGGCAGAGCCATGAACCGAGTTCACCTTTGAGCTGTGCCCTAGCTCAAACCCTTGCCCTCCGGCTATAAAAAGGACCCCGAGCTCCTCCTTAGCTCTCTTTCAACACCTCATTTCTAACCCTAGCTCCTCTCGACTTGTGGGAGCTCAAAACACCAAAACCCCCAAATCCACCATTGCCGGCCGAAAGCAAGCTTCTTCATTTTCGGTGCCCCCGCGGTTCTTTTTCCAATTCTTTCCGCGTCACCTTGCGCCTCTTATCATCTTGAGCATTTTCCCTAATCCAATTTTATTTGGCATTCACAGGATTTGCCAAATTTTGGATTTGGTTAAGTTCGGCCGAAATCACACCTTTTCTTCCTCAACTCCGGTAAGTGCTTCATTTCTCAATTTCGTGCTCTTGGAGCTTCTCTGAGCTATAATGAAGCTAACCCTACCACGCGGTCTTGCTCATTTTGCTCAGGTCGTGTTTTCATCATCTTCTTCTTCGGCTCCAGGGAGCTCCTCCGTGGTCAAAGCCCCTCCGACCATCTTCGATGCTCCTCTCAGCTAAGGTAGCTCCTTATTAGTCCCTAGAAGCCTGGGCACCCGCTTTTGCGGACCTTTGCGGAGCTTTTTCCCGTTTTCGCGTTCGGCCAAAGTTGTCACCGTCGTTCACCGTCGGCTCGTCGGCGTTCTAGGCCATCGCTGCCGCAGTGAGTGGTCCTAGTGGGTGCGCAACGCTATTATGCACCCAGTGGTGCTCTTGGTTTCGCGCCGCCGTGGCCGGAGCCGCTGGCGGCAAGCCTTTCTTTGCCCTCAGCCTTTTGTCGGACGAAATCAATTGTCATGTTGTCGTTTAGGACATCATTATTGCTAATCATTGCTAATCATTGATAATCATTAGTTAGCAATAAATGGCTGTCCTAAAGTGACTTATCGAGTCGCTGCCATGTGGGCCAGCCACTTAAACACCCCTAGTCTTTTATTAGGATCACCTCTGTGCACCAGACCACCCCTGTAGTCATTTTTGTAAAAACCACCATCGGGACCACCCTTAGCGTCCTCTTTGCAAAAGACCACCCCTTGGTCTTTTGCGAAGAAAACCTCAGGACCTCCCTCCCCCGCAGATCTGAACCTTTAAGACCACCCCGGGTAGATCTTGACCGTTGAAGACCTCCCCATGGAGATCTGAGCCGTTCAAGACCTCCCCTCTGTTAGACGTCATCATTAAGGACCTCCCCGCGGATGCGTGGCACTGTGCGCATTGCGTTCGGCCCTCACGGTTGGGCCGTTTGATTCGTAATCAATGGCCCACGTCTGTCCACGTCGTTTCCGTTTTGATAAGTTGGTTTCAAATCCGGTAATCCTTTATTTGTCAACTGAAAAATAGTTTTAAACTTCAAAAATTCATAACTAATTCAATTTTGCTCCTTTTTAGATGTTTCCAACTATGTTAAATTTCTGTTTAACTCAACTTTAATCTAAAAATTTATTTACGCACTGTTCTGTACCAGAAAAGTTGTATAAGTTGAATTAACTTGTTGAGGTATTAAATATTGTCTAGAAATTCATTTAAAACTGGAAAATGCATAAGTAATTTTCTGTAGCTCCAAATTTAGCAAACTAAAATTTGTTAAATTCCTCTGATAATGTACTTCAATATAGGATAGGTTTTGTTCATGTCTTTACCTCTGAAAAATGATATGCCCTAGTTTCACGACATAGAAAAATCATAAGAAAATTATTTAAACTCCAAATGAAGTAATTCCAGTTTTGCTGTTCTTAGAATGCCATGTTTTACCTACCATAAAAATCTCAGGTTCTAGAACTTTCTGGAAAATTGTATGGGTCCTTGAGCTAGGTCGGTGCATCCTACTCTATGTATGGGTCCTTAGTGGGAGCCGTGATGGTGGTTCGCTAGGTGATAACCCCCATACGTGTGGCTCTTGATTAGCTCACTCCATTGGAAAGCGTCTTGTAGGACTTAGCCGTCACACAAAAACTTATTATGATGTTATATTCAGCACCTTGACATACCTTTTAGACTTGGGCACAATGTGTGCTTAATCTAGTGGCAAAAGGGCGGTCTGAAGTATGGGTACATTGGTACACCCCTACAGGGTTTTGAACTATTCGAATAGCCTCGTCCTAGGTTATGGACACACCTGGTTAGGTTTTGCAAGAGTTGGACTATAACCTTTTAACTAAAACTTGATGGGTGGTACGAATCGGGGATTCGTGCTATGTTGTAGTGGCTATTGGGTTAGTCACCTCTAGGTTGTTATTTATGTTACTTATTATTACCTTGTTGTTATTCCAATGATTAAAAACAGATTTGACAAATTACCTTCAATCTATTGCATTGTTGCAAATGAAAATTGCTTTATGCGTCCAATTAACCATATGACCATCTCCTTTGTTTCAGCTTTCATGTAACTATGTATAGGCTTGTTACTCGTAAGTCTTGCGAATACATTTTTGTACTCAACTGCATTGCTTTGTTGTTGCAGAGGAGGAAGTGGATCCCCAAGGGATCAACTTCTGTGAGTTTTGCTACGGCGAGTGCGACTAGCTTGGCGGCTCGGTCGGTTGCCTTGTGGGTTATGTTGGCTAACTGGTCGTCTTTTGTTTATAGCCATCTTATGGCACTTTTGCTTCCGCTGCCACTTATTACTTTGATGTCATTTGGCCGGTCGGCTTTTTTGTAATAACTCTATATATTGTATGTCTGTTGCTAGACTTGGTATTATATGTTGTGTGGAAATGATGCATGATTTTGTGAAAATGTATGTGTGCTGTAATTCTGGGAAGCACATGTCCATCGAGGCTTAGGATATTTGATTAGTGATACTAGAACCATGTGGAGGTTAAGTATTACTAGTTAAATACCTCGGGTCCTCACAGGCAAGTCGTGGACCTTTGATCATATTGAACCTATCTTGCAAAAGTAATTTGTTTTAATATAACTTGCACGGCTATTTGTATAAAAATGGTTTGGGCAGTAGCTGATTTCCTATTTTGATATTATGCCTCCTTGAATACTTATGCTCGACAAGTGTGGCCTGTGTGTGCCACGGCATCTGTTGCCTACAACTAAAATTTGTTACGCCAAGGGCTAGGTGGTCCTCTGGCCGGGTGGAACCATGGCAGTGCCACTTCTATTAAAGGTTGTTGAGCTAGGACTGGGTGGTCCAGTGGCCGATTAGAACTCCAAAACTGTTT
This sequence comes from Ampelocalamus luodianensis, assembly GCA_036346255.1. NCBI lineage: Eukaryota > Viridiplantae > Streptophyta > Magnoliopsida > Poales > Poaceae > Ampelocalamus > Ampelocalamus luodianensis. The sequence continues at coordinate 56,566,993 of CM070617.1, read as the reverse complement.
TATGCTCGGGCGAGAAGGGAGTGAGTAGTGGGACCACCAGGGTTGGTGCTTTGGTTTAGAACTCCAAACTGCTTTATGCTCTAAGCAGAAGGGAGTGAGTAGTGGGACCACCAGGGTTGGTGCTTTGGAGTCACGCTTGAGAAACAATTAAGGATTTAACCTTGTGAGCCATTGACCTGGACCTTGCCGTGCAACCACATGTCCAAGATGGGGTGGACCTAGCCAAATAATCAGTGATGAGCTAGCTTGGTTCTGTTGTGGTGGATTGTGCTGATTCGCTGGCGCAAGAGGGGGCACGGATCTGGAGGGTGTAAGGCCCGTTAGAAGCGAAAGCTTAGCGGGCAGCTCCGAGTCAGTTCAAAGCTTTATAAAGGCCTTGTTATAATCTCTTAGTCGCACACCTCGAAAGTGTGTGAGCGGACAGTATAAGATGATTATCTCATGTCGGTAAAGTTGTACACCTCTGTAGAGTGTAAATCTATTCGAATAGCCGCGTCCTCAGTTATGGGCATGCCCAGAGATTTCGAACGAGGGATAGATCTTTTCTCAAAATAGTCTTGGGAAGCTCTAGAGTGGTCCTGGATGCTCCAGGGTTGGTGCCTAGAGGAGGTCTTGGAGTTCTGGAGCGGTCCTGTGGGTGGTCCTGGTCGTTGGTGTGACCAGGGCTGTTTGGGAGTAGTCCTGGTCGTGGGTGCAACCAGGGCTGTCCTGGGAGTGAGTTAGTGCTCACGCCCTCCTTCAAAACAAATGTACTTATGTATTATTGTTTTGGCTTTTAACTTGAGCTTTGAAATCTATTTATGTATTTACTGTCAAATATTGCTTTCTGCAAACTAACCTTATAGCTTTCATTTGTCAAGCATTGCATGAATATTACTTGTATACATTACCCCATGGCTCGCTGAGTACATTCAAAGTACTCATGGCTTGTGCCCTCTGTTTGATCAGCAGAAAAGGAAGTTCCAGGGAGCTCAAAGCTCTATGCAGAAGAGATCCTGAGAGGCTATGCGTGCTAGGGGTGTCCTCCACTCGATAGCCTATGGGCTGATCGGTTGGCCCTGCACGTTTGTGTTTTATTTATTTCCCGCTACAAAGTTTCTTTTGTTGTAGCCCGTGTGGCAAACCCCTGCAAGAAGCTGGACCGAAAGGTCCTTTGTTATATATATATTAAGTTGTCTATTGCTTCTTCTTTAGCCTGTTGTATGGATTTGATCACACCAATGTATGTCTGTGCGAGCTAGCAGGACTGATCATGGGACTGGCTCAGCCAGCATGCACAGAGGTTAGGACCTTCGGGTGTGTAATATCGAGGAGGCCAACTAGAGGGGGGTGAATATGCGTTTTAAAACTTCTATGCGCTAAAACCGATTTCTAATGCGGAAGCTTATAACAATACGGTTTTGCACAATTAAATTCTAAATCAACTAGGTTCAACTAAGTGCACCAACAATACAAGTCAATTAAATATTATTGCAATTAAGCAAGGATTTGTAAGCTATTCAATTCTAGCAATGTAAATAGCACAAAGCATGACAAGCATTCATACACAATGAATAAGCAATTTAATACAAGAAATATAAATTGCACAATGTAAAGTAATAGAATGCAAACCACAATGACACGGTGATATTTTACCGTGGTGTTCGAGACTGCGGTCTCCCCAAATGGCCGATCGCTAATCTACGTTGAGGGAAACCCAAACCAATTGGGCGACTCTTCCTACTAATTAAGCCTTCCTCAGAGGTATCAACACCTCGCCCACTAGGACTTAACCTCTCATTTCAGTTACTATTACTCCACTCTTGCTTGCTGTCCGGCCTCTCGCCGATGGCGAGCACCAAACTACTCACAAACACTACTTGGCCTTCTCACAAGTCTGTGAGACCCGGTTTATTAAACTTGTAATACTTGACCTTCCTCTGGTTCTAGTATCACAAATAGAATAATCCGCGTCTCGATGAATATGTGCCTCCCGAACAAGCAAAGACACATACATCATACCAAAGCATGCATCAATTCCATACAATGAAATATAACAAGTCTACCAAAAGACATACATAATATAAGTTATTACAATGTACCGACCGCCAAATGACATAAGTATCAAATAAGTAACAATGAAGCAAAAGTTACCATAAGATGGCTTAAACCAAAAGACGACCGGTTAGCCACATAACACCACAGGGCAACCGATCGGGCCGCCAAAGCTAATCGCCCTTAAATCGCCAAAGACAACTCACAAAAGTGAGGTCCATCGGACTCACTATCTTCCTCTGCACAATACAAGCAATGCGGTGAGTACAAAATGTACTCATAAGACTTACGAGTAACAAGCCTATACATAGCTACATGAAAGTCATGCAAAGGAATGTGGTTATATGGTTCTTTGACGCACAAAGCAAGTTTTATTTGCAATATTGTAATAAGTTGAACAATGCAGCTTGGTAAAATCTGTTTTAAGCATTTAAATAACAATGAGTAAACATAAGTATCAAGTATCCACCTAGAAGTGACTTTCCCAAAGCCACCACAACATAGCATGAATCACTGATTCATACCACCCATCAATTTTTATTTTAAAAATGTTGAGTCTAACTCTTGGAAGACTTCCCAAGCGTGTCCATAACCTAGGACTAGGCTATTCGAATAGTTTTAATCCTGCAGGGTGTACCAATGTACCCACACTTGGATCGCCTTTGCCAAGCTATTAAGCACACTTCCTTTGGTATGCCGGCACGGCTAAGTCCTACGAACCATTTCCAATGGAATATTCTAATCAAGAGACGCACGTATGGGGGTTAACCCTTAGTGATCTGTCGACGAAATATGGATCACAAGGACCCATACGTGGAGCAGGACACACCGGCCTCGACGGGTGTTCCTCTCCCCACAAACGTGTCCATGTTGCATGTAATCAAATATGCAACCCACCACGCGACTCATTAATTAACACAACCCAAAGTACTCAGCTAAGAGAGGTCCCATATCCCCCTAGTGTGGTTAGCACGCACAAATGCTTGGTTCGGTGTAACAAGTAGCTCGGTCCTTAATTAACTCGGGCACCATTCCAATCACACCCAAAAGATCACACCATCTTACCATTGTGCCCAAGTCTAAATTGTTTTCATTTTCAGTTTTAGTTTTGCAATTTAGACAAAGCACAAGGCTGAAATATACATATTATAACAGTTTGTGTGATCAAAGTTATCGACGAGTCGATAACCGCCCACCTCTACCGATAGCTAAGCATGGCTAAGCATAATGACACGTAAACTACTAAGTGACAAGGGTTCATCCAGCGAACCCAAAATCACAGCAAGTAATCCTAGGCTCAGTAGTAGAGGATTAAACATTTCCTACTGATTATGCAACTACTGGGCCAACTATCGTCAATAGTTTAAAACAACATAGCAATGCATACATAGAATTGGCAAGCAATATATTAGAATTTGAAAATAGTAGGAACAATATGATCAAATGAATGCTACATCTGCTTGCCTGGCTGAAGTGCAGGATCAGGCTGCTGTGGCTCAATATCAGCAATAAAACTATCTTCGGAACCTAACGCGAAAAGGCGATAAGCAAATAAGAACGAAGAACACCAAATAAATTCCAGCAGCAAAAGACTTTCAAAACCAATGAAACTTACACAACAACTAGGGAATGATTTTAGACAGAGATAGGAACAAGAATCATACCATTTGGACTTAACATGCAAAAGATATGGACAAAATACCCTTTCTGAGCCTTAAAATCAATCTAATTAATTAATAGCACTATTCATGGCAAAATTTTCCAGAATGATCTAAGGTCTGAAATTTTTATAGCAGGTAGATTATGACATCCTAATAACAGCAAAGTTAAATTTACTAAATTTGTAGTTATACACATTTACTTATGATTTTTCTAAGTTGTAAACCTAATGCAAGTTACTTCACAGAATAATGATCACGCTCAAATCTTATTCCATATGAAACTATACTAACAAATGAATTTAACAAAATTGATTTTGCACAAATTGGATTTATACAGAAAAAGATATGCATTTTCCAAGGTTAAAACTATTTCTGGAATTTCCTAATAGCAGGAATCACATTATTTTAGTTTCAACAATTTCCGCTACTGAAATACTCTTAGATGCATTTTTATATTAAACTTAAGTGACAACAGAAATTATTACAGTTGGAAATACCTAAAAAGCAGTTAAAATGAATTAGTTATGAGTTTCTAAAGTTTTTATATCATTTTCAGTTGTTAAATAAATACTTACCGATAAACAGACAAACTTAAACAAAAGAATAAGACGTGGACAATTTCCAACCCTCGATTTAAAATCCTACGGCTCACGCGCGGAACAATAAGACGCCGCGAAACCTGTCGAGCCCACCGTTGGATCAAGATCCAACGGCGCACACGAGTGTATGCATTCGGACGG